>JAPMOR010052027.1:31407-60254 GCA_026543865.1 Argiope aurantia | reverse complement strand
TATATATATATATATATATATATATATATATATATATGCATTAAAAAATTAAACAGATAATATTATCATCATAGATTGAAAAACATATACACTCTGAAATATTTCAATTTCAACATAAATGTTTGGAATGCTTCATTCAGCTTTGAAAAAAAGTACAATAATTATAGGTACATTTACTGCAAACAAATATTCTGTTGGAAAGAGATACATCTATACGAATCCTGAATATATTTATATAAGCTAAACAAGCATATTTTAGGAACAATATTGAATATATTCAAAATACAATATTATTAAACTCAAAACTATAAATCTGAGAAACAAAGCTATCAAACAGAGAAAATGTCATTCAATTTTCAATTTTATATGTACAGTCAATTTATAAATCCACATATTCACTATTCCGTAGTAAAGTAATAAGACCTCTAAACATTTTATTCAATTCTAGTGACCTTAAGTAGTTGGTTAACCGTTAATTATAGTTGCGAAAAAAAATTAAATATTTTTTTGCAATTAAGCCTTAATGTCTTCATCGGCAAAATATTTTTTGAATCCAATTTTTGATACACTTATAACTCATACTTGTATAGAACTATTATGCCATTTTATTAACGGTAGTAAACATCAAATTCTTTTTCTGCATCTTTGTAAATGCACTTACAGAAAAGGAAGAGAAACAGTATTTGAAAATGAGGGCACTTTAAGAAATTTTTTTATTATTATTGCTTGCTTCTAAAATTAAACTTTGATTGATGTACAACAAAATTTCAAAAATTATATTAAAATTAATTCAATTATTGAAACCTATTTCACATGAAAAAATATACCGGATTTCATGCCTTGATCATCAATAATGGGAAAAGAAGACGGAATAAAATATTAGCATTAACAACGATAACGATTTCAAACAATTCATGAAACGATGAATCGATTCATAATAATAAAATATATTGTAAAATATGCTAAAAATATTTTTCAAAAATTAATTAATATTTGATAAGTAACTAACTGCATGAAAAAAAATAATATTATTAAAAACATTTTTTTTTAAATTTTAAAATGATGCAAATTATTTTTTGATGTAGTACATATGAAAATTATCGAGGATAAGCGACAAAATAAATTAAGATTTAAAATAAAAATTTAAAGTAATTATTCCAAGGTGCACATTTTTATGCTTCAAAGTATATGCCAAGTGTTGCAGTTTTAGGCAAACGTAATGGTCTATAGATTGCCAACACACAAACAAACATATTCATTTATAATTAGCAGTGATTAAATGCTACACTGGTGTGCAAAACTTAAGGAACAGTTATGTTTTTTGCCATAGCTTCACGAGAAATCATCTGAGAGACATGAAATTCAGAAATGACATACAGCATTTTGTTCTGAAAGAATGACGAAAGCATAGTTGCGCAGAAATGAATACAATGCATACAGTATGGAATCAAACAAAAAAAAAGGCTTTATTGAACTTATAGTATCGTTACACATGATTGTCTGTCCAAGAGGAAGAACAGCAAGGATATGCCCTCCCCTTACTGCAATGGTTGCTTCGCACCGTCTCCCCATACTCAGCACCAGATTGTACAACAGTTCTTGAGGTAAGAGTGTCCATTCCTCAATCAGCATCTGTTTAAGTTGTCGGGTGTTCCCAGGAGGATGTAATCGTGCCGCAAGGCGTCTCCCCAAAGCATCCCACACATGTTCTATCGGATTTAAATCATGGGAGCACGTCGGCCAATCCATTCGAGTGATATCTTCCCTTTCCAGGAGCTCCTCAACAGCATGATTCCTGTGTGGCCGTGCATTGTCATCCATAAAAACGAAGTCTGATCCAATGGCACGTCGGAACAGACGCACATGGACAAGGATCACCTCCTGACAATAGCAATCTCCAGTTTCAGAACCTCTGTCGAAAACGTGGAGCTCAGTCCGCCCATTCATCATAATCTTTCCCCAGACGACAACTCCAGGACCACCGAAACGGTCTCTTTCCGTGATGTTACAAGCGATTCCCAACGCCAGTTTATCTGGAGAGAGGTCAGGACATGGTTTCATCCCAGTAACATCACGAAAAGAGACCGTTTCGGTGGTCCTGGAGTTGTCGTCTGGGGAGGCTTTATGATGAATGGGCGGACTGAGCTCCACGTTTTCGACAGAGGTTCTGAAACTGGAGATTGCTATTGTCAGGAGGTGATCCTTGTCCATGTGCGTCTGTTCCGACGTGCCATTGGATCAGACTTCGTTTTTATGGATGACAATGCACGGCCACACAGGAATCATGCTGTTGAGGAGCTCCTGGAAAGTGAAGATATCACTCGAATGGATTGGCCGGCGTGCTCCCCTGATTTAAATCCGATAGAACATGTGTGGGATGCTTTGGGGAGACGCCTTGCGGCACGATTACATCCTCCTGGGAACAACCGACAACTTAAAAAGATGCTGATTGAGGAATGGACACTCTTACCTCAAGAACTGTTGGACAATCTGGTGCTGAGTATGGGGAGACGGTGGGAAGCAACCATTGCAGTAAGGGGAGGGCATATCCCATACTAAGGAAAATCTGCTTGCGGACAGACAATCATGTGTAACGATACTGTGAGTTCAATAAAGCCTTTTTTTGTTTGATTCCATACTGTATGCATTGTATTCATTTTTGCGCAACTATGCTTTCGTCATTCTTTCAGGACAAAACGCTGTATCTCATTTCTGAATTTCATGTCTCTCAGATGATTTCTCGTGAAGTTATGGCAAAAAACAGACCTCTTGCTTAAGTTTTGCATACCAGTGTATAATTTTATTTGATTTTTTTTCTTTTTAGTCTTTAATTTATAATTTTTATCAATTGATGCATAATTAAGACATAAAAATCTAAATATTGTGTATTGTCTTCAAAAATACAAAAGTGTAAAAAATTTTAAAACTATAGCACATCATGAAGTGAGAACACATAAAAAATCGATATAGAAACTCCAAAACTACAAACATGAAACCAATCAAATTTAATAAAATTTTATAGTACGCATTATGGTTCGGCTTTGACTATCATATGTCGAAAAAAAAATTTTAATGTTCTGTAAAATAAGGCAATTTTACCAGTTTCGAAAAAAAAAAAAACTTGTTAGGTTCCCCATTAAATTCTTGAATCAAGGCAATAAAAGTACTTAAATTTCATTTTTGCACATATAACCCTTATAAATGATTTACGAATTTTAATCAATGTTTTTATTTTCAACTTGTTCAGCAAGTGTTTTGAATAGTCAACGTTAGTTATTTTAAAGGCCTATTCTCTAATAAAAGTAAGTAAAAATTGTTTTCAAACGTTAAACGTGTTTTAAATGTACATTAAATTAAGGTAAAATCCCCCTTTTTGAATCACCCACAAGTCTAAATTTTATATTACATTTCGACTTAATAATATAAATTGGAAAAAGTGCACCAGAAGTCTGAGTAAAAATTGAACAACTTTGCCAATCAAAAATTTTGTGTTTTTCACAAATTCTTGTATACTTATTTCAAGTTATATGTTTTCTGTATTTGTTTTATGAGTATTTCAGATACCAAGATACAGACACATTATAATCAAGATGGGATGCCGCAGGTATCAAAATTTTGATGATACTATGATTGAACCCTCTACTATGGTCATTAAGGAAATGCAAATGAAAAAGTATTTTAAATTTATAACATCTTTTGAAAAACACTGAAAGAAAAAATTAATTGCTTCTATTCAAAGAAACCAAGACGGCTCATTTATATTAAGTAATAATGAAGAAGATTAGTTCCTTGAATAAGTCCTTATAAAGGGTGTCCCAAAATTAACTCAAGATTTGAATTTGCCACAATTTGTGTAGTAAAATATTGGTGACACTATTAAAAAATAATTTAACAGTAATAGTGTAGGGTTAAAAATGGAGCATTACTCGATAGAACGACGTGTTTTCATCGTTGATCAGTATTTCAAAAATAATGAAAGTCTAGCAGCCACAGTCAGAAAAGTTTTGAATTGGCCCTCTAGATTATGTGATTTAAAACCATTGATTCCTTTTATGTGGTTATTTGAAATCAAAGTTCTATACCAACAAGCCCACATGTACGTGTGCATTGAAGGAGGAAGTTCAACCCTGCATCAACGTAATTCAGCCACATTTATGCACAAATGGTTATGGGAAATTTCGACAAAAGTGAGAGCATGCGTCTGCAAAGCCGTAGAGGCCATTTGCCCTATGTGTTATTTTATACATAACCCTACCCTGTGTACTTTACGATTCAATAAAGATATAACAATTGAAAGGAAAAAAACTATTAGGTTTTTCGGAAAGTAATTTCGGGTTTTTTTTTCTTTTGTGTGTGTGGAAATGAAAGACAGTTTTCGTATAATAAACAAATACTTTATTAAATTATGTATTGGCCGTTCTGGTCCAACACCTTTTGTCATCTTTCTGGTAGTAGCATAATTCCACGCTCATATAAGTTTTGGTCTTTGCTGCCAAAAAACTGATCAAGGTGGTTTTTGACCTCCTCATTTGAGGTGAAGGTCTTACCGTCTAAAAAATTTAGCGAACCAGTTCTGGTACTGGCGTACTGTAAACACACCTTCTCCATACACATCGGTCAATTTCTTTCTGGCTTGAACAGCATTTTTACACTTTCTGTAGTAAAACAGTAAGATATGTCGAAAATGCTGCTTATCGCTCTTCATATTTAAAAGGCCACCAACCAAAAACTACTGCGTAGAATTAATTTGAATTTTTCACACACAAACCTTGCTATATGAGCTCTCAAAGCATATAAAAATTATACGGCTTAAATGTGAAGTTGGGTGCAAAAAAAATACAATTAAATCCTCTGTCGGGAAAAAACGAAATTACTTTCCGAACAACCCAATATGTTTTTTTTTAATTTGATTCAAATCTTGCGTTGACATATTGTTCTATAGTTTAACGCTCCATTTTTACTAACCCCAAAGTATCAGCTATCAAATGGTTTTTTAACAGGTTGCCAACACTTTACTGCACGATTGGTTGCACACACTTCATTTAAAGATTAGAAAAGACGAAAGATTTTTTTAAATTTTTTGTCGAGGCAAATTTCACAGTTTTACAATAGATGTGAAAAAAATTATTATCTTCTAAAACAAATCAAACTGAAGATGAGTACACTCGAAAATGGAAGAACATTGAGAGATATAACCAAAACAGAAGATATGACTCTGGTTCTGACATACTACTTTTTCTGATGAACATGATGAATTATGGAAAGTTATTGTGATCCAGTAGATTGATGGCATGGTTCTTCAAAACTGAAGGTTGGAATGTTTGTTACGATAAAGTTCGTGTGGAAAACGAATGCCAAGCGTTTTGGTGATAAACTGAATTAACTATATAGTGAAAGGTAGATTCCTGTATTTTGTACGAATGACAAAAGAAACAACTTTCACATCCCAACTGTGAATGGTGAAGATTTACCGACTACTCAAAACATCATGCACCTAACTGATTCTCTTTCTAATGGAAATCGCAGGAAATTTACATAAATATAAAATTGACAACATTTTCCTAATCCCAAAGCTTCAAAGCTTCTGAATTTTAAATTTTGGAATTTTTATATTCTGAAATTTTTTTCACGCCATTTTTTCCAAAGTTTTTCACATAAAGAGTCAATACTAATTTGTAAAAAGTTTTTCGTAATTTTTTTTTCTTTTGTGTTTTGGAGGATTTTAATTGATTTGATCATAGTTGATAAATCTGCTCTTTTTCCAAAATAATTTTGCAATGCTGCTTAAAACAATATATAACTATTAATATTAAATTGTCATTTTCTTTCAGGATGTAAATTTATTTATCGAAATTAATGGTTGATGACGGTTTTGAAACGTTTTTATGTACTGCTAATTTATAAAAATCTTAAAGAAAAGAAATTTTAATTAGTTACGAACAAAAAACAATGTGACAGTTTAAAGTATTAAAATGTTTCGAGTTTCCATTTAACAATTGCCGATCTTTTTCAAGCATAATCAAATAGCAAAGATAACTTGTGATTTGCATTAAACTATATACATTAAATTCAGTGAAGCGTTTTAGAACTTAGTGGAACTTTTTAGTTTTTTGCTTTTCTTTGGTCTCTTTCTTTTTACCAAAGAGCGTATTTTAACTTCTCCACTTTTATAAATTTGTCGATTTTAATCGCTATCTAGTCTGATGTAAGAATGATTTTTTTTAGTCTTTTAGCCTTGATTTAACTAAACTTCTTATGGATTCCTTCTATTATACTAAGGGGTTTTTTTAAGCAGAAAATCATTTAAATTCTTTATTTTAAGTCTAAATGATTGTTTTAATCTGAACTAAACAATTTAAACGATTTTTTCAGCTTAAAAGAAGCTATTCCCTTAGTTATTTTTCTACAGATTTACCGGTGAAGAAATAACTTCGTAATTGCACTAAAAAACATTTATAACACTCTAAGAAGAAGGTTGGCATTTTTATTGTGCCTGGAACTTTCTCGGAATGTTCGTATCTGATCGATAGTTTTGCATTTCTCTTGGGAATTTTAGCGTGTATAATGGTTTATTTTCCAAGGTTCTTAGCAATACTTTTAATGCAATGGAATTTTAATGTTCATTTCTATCTAGAATCTTGATCTGTCGTGTCGATTTAGGTTCAAACCTTAGATGGTATTACTGTGTTTCTCAGCAAGAGCTCCTATGTCTTTGCTTTCATGCTTTAATACTGTGACATATTCTATTTAATGATACTGATAAAGAGAAGAGTCATAGTTATCACATTCAAGGATGCTATCAACATAAAATTTAATTTTAAAACAATATTTTCGGCAAATGTCAAATATAGTGATACTCAATGCTATATTTTTAATTGTTGTCCTTTGTGCATGCGTAAGACCAGTTTTATTAATATAAATATTTTTTATAATTTTTCATGAATATTTTCTAAAACAATCTTGATTTGTTTCCTATTTATGGACAAAATATCATTTACTTATAAAATAATGTATTAAATCTTCTGGTTAACGACTATAAGGTACAAATGCTGTATACGGGAAATAAAAATATTGTTACTGTAGTTATGTTTCCCTACGCAATTATGCATTCCCTTCGCAGTCATGGTAAGGAAAAGAGTTTTAAATAACATTTTAATGGATGTCAATTGGATGAATGGTCAATAATTCCGGCTCTTGGCTAAACACCTGGCAACAAAAATATGGATTCTAGAAAAGTACACGATTTTTGGCGTAATCTCTATTATAAGCTAGGATTCAAGGTCATTTCAGAAGCTTCCATATTTTCTTGTGAAAATGGAGGTACACATACGAAAGATATTAATCAGTTGAATGCTTTATTTAGAGATATTGATTGCGGAGTGAATTCTTTGCATGCTATTTTTATCTTGAATTTTTGATGATTTCTTGTCTATATATGTTGAAAATTTCTGAGAATATTTCATTATGTATTTTTCGGCTATGTTCTGCAAATTTTTTCATTCTTTCTTGTGGAATAAAACATCTATATCCTTTATTTTGCTTGTTTGACTTTTCATCTTGCATACACTGAAGGATTTTCCTTAACAATCTGTTTCTTTTGATAGGATACCGAAAATTAAATTATTATTTCAAAAAATTTTATATTTTTGGCATAAAAATACGTAATGTTTTTATATCATATATTACATTATACAAAGCCTTCTTAGAGACTTCAAAACTATATTTTTAATCTTGTATTTCAAATTGGTAGAATTTCTACTATCATTGCATATCTCAACGTGTATTTGCCAAGCATGGAAATTTCAAATTTTTTTGTTTGAATTGTTTATGGTTTTATTGAATTGAAAGAGCTTACAGCCCCATATATTGACATTTCATTTTTTGTTTTTACTTCCTACGTGCTTTTGGTAGAAGATTTTTCAGAAAAATATTTTCTTCTACAACTGTATTTCTCATTGCAGTTCCCGCCATTGGGCCAAGCATGGAAATTTCAAACCCCTTTGGTAGCAAGAGAGATTTTTGCTCATTAATTTATTGAATTGAAATAGTTTGCTATTGACATATATTGGCATTTCATTTTTTTTGCTGATGTTTTCTTTACTTTCTATGTCCTAACTCATAAAGAGAGCATTTCCGACAATCCAACCTCAAGATACGCCAAATTATCTGCACCACCTATCACTCTCACACATTTCCCCCACTTTTTCTGAATCACCCTATAAATTCACTTTGGATGAATACTCATAGCAAAATACATTCAATTTTGTGTCTCTAGATTTTGACAAAATATTTTTTTAATTAAACAAAAGCTTTAAAATATTTTAGTGAATTAATTTGCGCTATTTAATACTCTTTCTGGCACAAACAGATTAAATGCTAAAAAAGTCTTAAAAATCCCTAGTATTTCAGCTCGAATAGCATTTAGTTCCCTATACAAAAATGATTATTTCGCCCAGAAAGTAACACAATAATTAGCCAAAGGTTGTAGTAAAAACACTTTTTCATTTAGCCTACCCTTGTTTCACTACTAACACTTTTTTAAATGCGACATTCTTCAAGGCATTAACTTGATAAAATTTAAGACCGGAAGATACAGCGTCCTCTCTTTGATCTTCCATTTCTTTGCAGTTGGAAATAGATGACGTGTAAACAAGAATCTACTCCAAGATAACAATGGTTCCGCTACTCTCACATGCACAATATATTCTTTGCTTTCAAAGGCTTTTGCCAAGAACAAAGACATCACATTGTTCCATTTTAACTGGAACACTTTCACATAGTTTGCATGGCTGCACATTGAATTTAACTTTTTTTTAAGTGAAAAGTCTAAAGAATATTTATATGTTTACCTACATAACCTACAGGGGTAATCCAATATGATTTCATGTTTTATTTTTATTTACTAGAATGTTTGCTTTGAAATTTAAGAATTAATTCAAACAAAAGTGCGCTAATCTTTTAAGTGATAAATTACAAAGAGATATTATCAAATCGAAGTATTTTATAACAGGAAACTTGAGTAAGTTTGGCATAGCAGGATTACATAAGCTTTATCTTTCATATATATTGGTTGGAGGGTACCATTTGTCATTTCAGTAGAAAGTCTGGATCACAATTAACTCTCACTCCAGTTGGAAGCCAGTTTTAAGAGTGGACGGTGAAGTATACAACTGTCACACATTTTTTACCAGTTTAATAATTTTTTTCTTATTTAATAGTTTTAACAGAACTCACGTTATTGGATATTTTAACTATAATGGATTATCAACTTGGATTATTCTTTCACGGGCTATTTTAATAATAAGAATAAAGCTTAGATTCTGAGTTATAAGAAAGAATTGGCTATGGGGCAAATTAATACAAAACACATTGGGAACTGTGTGAACTTGGCCTTTTCATAATAATTATCCTCTGAACTGTTTTTAATCAATGCATTATTTTCTTTGGATTAGAAATGGTTCAAAATTATCGAAAGAAAGCTGAAGAAATGGAAATATTCAATGTCATTTGATGAAGATGGCTGAAATAAAATGTGTGTTCAATCTCTGAGAAAGATAGCTCCAGCCTTTGGATTTAATTTCGAAACATTTCCAACTACACTAAAATGTCCAGTGCCTCATAAGAGTACAGAGATTTATTTTTTAAATATCGAAATAATCACAATTTTATGCCGTCCTTTATGTCTGATAGAGCAGCTGCTAATAAATTTAACACATTTCCTTAAATTTCTATCCATATTTTTGGTCTCAGTTACTAAATTCCCAAGAAAACTCTGTAATGATTATAATTAAAAAAAATGTGATAAAAAAATTTTAAAATCAGAAATATTTTGTTCTGAGAGGAAAAAGGGATAATGGTGAACATAAAGAAACCTATAAAAATAGCCTTGTTATGCTTATTAGTTAAAACCACAAAGGTTCAATGGTATTACAATGGTATTACTGCATTACCATAGGTAATTCATTTTTTTTTTTGCATAAATTGTAACATTGATTTTCAAAAAGGATTTCATTAAATTACAGACATTTATGAACTATAATAAATGTTTGTAATTAATTACATATTTTTTAAATAATAAACTAGGATTTTTCAGATTTAATTTGTTGTATTTTTGTCACATCAAAAACAAATCTTTAATTAAATCAATTTAATTGATTTGTAAACGTTACTCAGACAGTGAGTAATCCTGAATTTACAGAACAATTTACAGAATTTACAGACAAATTTACAGAAATGACATCGTGATAAAGAAAGAAAAGAAATATTATAATTTAAGGCAATATGGTATTATAACTAATAACTATATGAAATATACATCATAATTGTTACACATGTAGTATAATAATTATAATATTTTATTATGATTATAAAATTGTTATAATAGCTCAAAGCTTTAATAATTAAAAAAGATGATTATTGCAATGATTAAAAAATAAAAAATAAATAAAGTTTAATAACTACCAAAAATAGATTAAAATTTGCAGAAATCTCCTACTAATTATAATACAGAAAAATCATAGTAATATAAATACTTTCAATAAAGATTAAATTTAATAATAAATTTAAAATAAATATAATAATAACGAAAAAAATAAAAAATAAATTCAAGATTAAATTTTTTTAAAAAGCAATAGCGAAGAGATAGGGAGTTGATAAGTATTACAGATTTATCTAAACCACGAATTATCAAATCATTAATTGCTCTGATTTAATTTGAATAAGTAATTAATGGTCTTCACAGCCGCCTCTCAGTATCTTCTGCTCTTCTCTCCATTACATCATTTCGTCATTAACTTTGGTCCAAATTAAATCAAATCAATGAATCTTCAGCATGTGACAAAGAAGAAATGAGATATGATCTGTGGTCAAAACGATTTGAAGAAAAACAGATGTTTAATTGATGTTTTTTATACAAAGACTATATTGACTTGGGGTATTTAAAGGTGAAACTGGCATACATTTGTGTTTAGTTTATCGGGGTATTTTCTGTAGCCAGCCTAATTTGGTTTCTTACTAACATTAATACAGATTTACCAATTTTCAAATAATCTCGGTAAGAGAATACATAGAGAAAAGAACACATAAAAGTCAATCTCCAATCCAATTTTTTCAACCATACCATCTTTAAACCTTTAAGCCACAAATAGAGATTTAATTCAAAGTAATTACCATCTGGTATAATAATAATTTTTAAAAACAGTCGTATTATTTTAAATATTTATGTTATTGTGTACAACTTTAATTAGTAAAATTCATTATATTTTTTTATAATTACATTATAACAATATTTGAAATAATTAATGTGACAATTTTTTTAATATCAATTTTGGACAACATAAATCGTTGCTTTTATAAACAATAATACCATTTTGATATCATTCAATAACTTAGTCCTGGAGACCATTCTTTACATGTACAATGTAAAAATGTTTTCACTTTAAATTAGTCAAGTCATTTTTTTATAAAACATATAAGAATTACAAACCATCAAGAAAACTTAGACCTGACAATACAAAGGCGAATTTTTTTTTCCTCCAGTGTTGTCAACATGATGAACGTTGATATCGACACGGAAAATGTTTGACAGCGCAGCAGTATCATGGTTGCTCTAAAGTATCGATTTTTTTATTTTCGTATCTTTTATGATGCCTGTTAATTTTTTTTTCTTTCTTTCACATTTTCTCACTTTGTTGAAAGGTTGAATGCATTTTAAGTTATGAAAAGCCGTCAGTCATTACATGTTTCGACGTCAATATTTATGATGATGAAGTAAAGAAAACCTTGAAATATCTTCTTTCTTATCTACAAAAATTGTGTACTGTAGGATGTACAAATTATTGAAGTAATCAAGGAAAAAGGATAACAAAAATGGCATCCACTATTCATCTAAGTAATAAAACTAGCGTTTGAATCTCTAATATATTTGATAATAATATGCAGACCAACTGAGATTTATGAAAGCCTATAATAAATAAATATATTGGTATTATTATTATAATATTAAATTTATTATACTTATAATATATAAGATATGTGTTTACCTTTCTAAGTTGAGGAATTAAAACAATTAACTAATAAATAATCTCAGTTTCGGTTTTAGTCATTCGATTCTATCTCCACGTATGAGCATGAATCCAAACACAAATATAAACCATTTATCTTCCAAACTATTTAATATTTTATCTTTAACCCATATATCTAGTAATATGAAAATTCCCAATGCATAGGAATGGATACATTCATAGAAGGGAAAACAAGTTATACCTATTTTAACCTTACAGTGCATCGTGTAGCCATTTAGATACGTGCTTTTATTTATATTTAGAAGCTTCGCATATCTGTTTCAAAAGGCAACAATGTGTGTCAGGAAATACTTTTTTAAATGCTTTTTGATAAACTTTTACAGAAAAAAACAGAAATAAAGCAACAGAGGTTCTAGAATCAGATTTAAACTGGAAGGTTGGGAAAATGTCAAGATGGTTGTTTTAGTTTTACAATTAAAAATATTATCATTTTTTTTGCTTGCATTGCAAAAAAAATATATTGGTAAAAAGAGAATTTTATTTTTATGGCAGAATTGTTATAATATGATTTGCGTCACAGAGATATTGTTTCATTCTTAATATAGTCATTTGGCTCATTTTAATTTTTTTAAAATTTCATAAAAAAATAATTAAAATTTTTTTTGAATAATTTCTTATATCATATGTAGTTATTCAAAACGCACATTTTTAAGTAGAAAAATAAAAATCCCCGTTTTGAGGATATAATATTTGCCCACAAGCCATTTATCTATGACGCATAGTTTTTCAGAAAAAATATTAAAGGATAAAATATGACATCAGATCCCATTTTTTAAAAAAAATTAATGAATCCGATGAAATTACAAAAGAAAAAGAAACATTTTAAAGAAAATAAAAATTGCTTTAGATTTTTGAAAGGGCAATAGTTAATAACAGAAGGCTGGTAAATGCATGTATATTATGCAAAAAAAAATGTTTTCATTCGTTTCAAAATTATGGAATCCACTAAAACCTATATTTAAAATATGGAGTTTGGTTTTTATGGTCATAAAGATCATCAGATATCTCTCTTTTGAATTTTTTTCCCTATGGGGTCATCTATAGTTGTTTAATCGTACCAAATTACTTCAGAGAGTGACTTAACTGCTCATCTGTATGTCGTCTTCACTTCTGTAGATACTAAAATGTTGGATAATGTGCAGGTAAGCATAGCACAAATATCTTCGTACGTGCGTCTTAAAACGCGCAGCAGTCATCTTAACAGCTGCTTTTTTAAATTCCATGTCATGCCGCAGTTTCGGTTTATATTAAAGATTACTTTTCGCGCACTAATTGTGACATTTAAAAAAAAATCTCAAAATCTATGTACTTAAAAATATCATGTAAGACAACTTTTATATAATCAGCGAAAGGATTCCCGCTCCATGCAGTTTATCCAATAGTATTCGAATACTCTGTATATAGAGCCTAAGAATATTTCTTCGTTGAAAAAAATAAATATAAAGCTATTCAGCAATGGATACTAAAAGATTATTCGAAATATCAGAATACAATTTACGAAATGAAAAATTGATACAATAAAAAATAAAGAAACTTATCAAAAATCAAAGGGCGATTAAATGAGATAATAGGATTTTGCTTAATGCGGCGAAAAAAATTGAATTCTGGCTGATAAATAGAAAAGGCTATCATCTAGTCATATTCAACAACTCCATATATCGATATATAATCCGTCATTAGAAATACCCAGATTAATATCAACTTAAATAATCAGATTACTTTCTTATGATACTTGTCTGATAATTTAAGCAATAAGCATCTTTGCTTTTTAAATTGTTTGAAGATATGATCCCTGACATTTGACCACATTCGAAAACCAAATAATTCTTGTTTAACTTCAAAAGAATACATTAAACTAATATAGATTGACATAATTTTAGCTTTATTTAAATTGCCATCTTGCTTTTCTGGTATTTCGACCTTGTCATTTTGAACAGTGATCAAATGATGTAGGTGATATTTAAGATGCAAATCACCCTCCCAATCTACATCAAAGGAGAAAGGGTGTTTTACCTCAGCTTGTTTTGCTTTACCAGAGCTAAATATTGTTTGCCAACGGATTCTAAAATCCTCCGCTCTTTTGTGCATGCGTTAGGATGGATTTAATTCGACAAAATAGGGGTGAGAGGAAATATGGAAGGTGGATATGTTTACATTTTACAATAAAGTGAATTTCGGAAATGCGCGCATCCTTCCGGATCTCACCCCTTTGTGAGGTAGAATCGTTGAAAAGTGGTAATCTCAGGATACTGAAAGGAACAGTAGACGGTGGACCTTCATTGGAATTGACCTAGAATCCACAGCCTTCCAATTTCGAAATAGAGACTCATCCACAATCCCTTCCAGACTGATATAAGAACTGTAATTGCACGTTTAGGAGAAATTCCTTACATTACATCTACGAAATGTCTGCCGAAAGTCATAACAACTGGAAAAAATCCCAGAATGTCTCGCCTTTTAAGGTGCGTTTCTTTCGATCAGAAAAGCAGGTGCAGCTATAAAATTCCCAGGGAATGGCAGATGGGGTCAATCTATCCCTTCCACTAGTTATTTCGTTACCTGACCGTACTGAGGTGATTTGGGGTTATTTTCCTCAACCCTCACAATCCATCCGGCTCCCTTGATTCATTCATTATTTACAGTTTCATTCTGCAGTAGAGATTCTTTTTTTTCTTCCTTGTAACATTCTGTGAATTGAAGTTGGTAGAAATCCAAGGTACCGTTAAAGTTGCTGCTCCATTCTAGTGTCATTTATCTGGGTTCTTTCAAGTAGTTTTACTCGGGCAGAAAAAAGAGATTAGTTACAAGCAGTTTATTGTTCTGTTTCGTGCAACTGTAGATTCGTATCATTTCATCGTAGGTTATCTCAATGTTATTGGTCTGATTTTCTTTTAAAAATCTATTTTTTATTTAACGGCAGTTATTTTATTTTATACATGAAAATAAACTATAAATATATTAGGAGTTTTCATACAGAATTTAAAAAATACTCTCTTATACAATTAAAATTGAAATCTTCTTTTTTAGAAGAACTGTAAAACAGAAATTTCTCATAAGAATGCGAAATTTGATATGTAATAGGCAAAGATAGGCAAAAAGAAACTAAGAAGAAAATTAGTTAAAATGATAGAAAAAGAGACTTCTAGAATATGTTTTTAGTTAGTATATAGAAAAGTATATTCTTATAAACAAAACTCTGAAGTCAAAATGAACGAAAGTGAAACATTTGAAGATTATTCCATGCGATCAGCTGGATATTTTATTAAGTAATCTGAACACTCGGCTTTATGTAATTTATATTTCGTATTCAAATCAAATTTTGCTTATATATAAAACATTTATTCAATTAGGCATGGGAATTTTAATTCAGTTTCATTAAATCCTGTTTAGAAGCTATATGATAGTTAATTTGTCACAGTCATCACAATTGAGAACTTTCATCAAACGATCAGTGCAAAACTTAAAAAGGTGCTACATTTTGAAACTCCTAATCCAGTGTAGAACGTCCGATTGGTACTTTTGACGAATACCGAGCCTTAAGATATTAAGTGCATTTGATGGTATATAATCTGCAACATACCTTGTGGTTTCTAGTTGGAACTCTATAACCACATTAATCTTCTTAGCAATTTAATCGAATCTATCACTTAGAAAGGAAAAACGAAGATAGATTTATTTAAAATTATTACAGTATTCTGATTAGAGTTTCTACTTGTTGTATATATTTCTCCTTACAGTTCATTTGCACAAACAACACGAAATCTTCTCTTTTGTTTTATCCTTAAAGAGTAAAAATTGTCTTGTAGTTTTATTATGAAGTGCACAAGTCTCAGAATTCCAGATCTGAGACAATGCATTGACATACGTCACCTGTGCACTCACACCTTCATTTATAACGTCTTACCCCGAACATGGACCTCGGGGTTTTTCCATACTTATCTTTACTCACTGACCTGTAAATTTGGGTTAGAGAAAAAAAAGGTTATTCTTACTCTTAATGTTTCATTCTTTTCAGTTACAAAGCTTATCACTTTTTAATAAAATAAATTGCAGTATTTAATTTCCTCTAGAAAGTAAAACTACTCATTAAGTTGACATATCTAACAGCGTTTGTGAAAGCATAATTTTAATTCATGGCTTGTGCACTAGAGTATGCTAACCACCGTCCAACAGTATTGAAACTTCTTCATGTATTTCATTTTAAAGAGAAAGCCAGATTCTGAATAAGATCTAATATATATGTATATATATAATGCAATAAGCAAAATGAGATCTTGGCTCTTCGTTAGAATTCACTTTATCCCTGGTTTATGCACATGAAGGATACAACATAACAACTACAATAGTGAAGTCCGTGATCAGAGGATAATGATGATTTGATGTGCTGAAGTTTTTCCAATAGTCTAGTTTGACTCATTAAATTTAGAGGGCTTTGATCGGAAGACGAGCGATACTACCCAAAAAATTTCTGATTGTCAATTATATTAAGGATAATTTAACAATGAAATGCAAATATCATTTTTTAAAGGAAATTAAGTGGTAATTAGTCATCTTCGAAAGTCTTGAAGTAGTTTTTTTTTTAATTTGTAAATAAATTTTATATTATAAAGTATTTTTATATAAACTTCATATCATTTTTGATATTTTAAAAAGTAAAAAGTTTCTATAGAAAGTAAAAGGTTCATTATTTTGAAGTTGCACTGGTTTAGGAAAAATCTACCATGTGAAAAGATTTTCAAAAGTTACGTCATTTTAATAACCTTACTTTTCAATAAACTTGTTAATAAAAATTCATTTTTGGCGATTTTGATATACTGAAGTTTTTCCACTGGTCCATATTGATTCATTAGATTTAAAGTATTTGGATCTGAAGATGTTATTCAGAAAATTTCTGATTCTGAATTAAGTTAAGAAATGCAAATAATAAAAAAGTCGAAGATGGAGTCCCAATTTTGCAGTTGAGCTATGTTAGCTGAAACCATCATAACTCTATTTTTTCATTCAGAGTTGAATACAAATTGAAAATTATCTGAAATTAAACATGTTTCTACGGTTACAAAACTTTAGATACAATAAATTTCAGAAAGTAGACATAACTTAATGAAATATTGCAAATACATTTCGGAATTCTTAATTGCCTCCAAATATCTATTGAAATGTGATCACAGGTCTTTCATTTCCATTGGTGAGTATGGTATAAAAAATACCTTACCGTCTTTCCTGTAGTAGAGTATCTCGAGCTGCTTCTCGTGACACGAAGCGAGGCATTCCTTGATCTGCGCCACTGCCACCGAACTGGTGAGTGGCCCGTGCAAGAATTCGCAGATGCAAGAGCGTTGCATAAGAGAGGCCCGGCTCCAGCCCACCATTTCGCAGAAGCCATCATTGCAGAAGATGATCGGGTAGTTTTCCACCTGAGCATTGGCCACGATGAACTTGCGATCTGGAAGAAAATGCAATGTGGTTGGTCATAATGATATTTTACATAGATTACAATTCTTCATGAAAATATCAACGTTTAAATGTCTACAACTTTATCCCAGATTAAAATTCCTATATCGAAAATGGAAAACATCTGCTAATAGTAGGGCTGGATAGGTTCTGTGGAACCGACAGAATCCAGATAACACATCCTGTTGCACAATATTATGCAATATAATATTATATTATTTAAAATTTAACAATATTACACATAATAGCAAATGCCGTTTAATATTGTACAATATATATGTGCTACTAGGGGAAAATGCAAATTTAGGAGTTAGTTTATTCTGTATATAAACAACTTATTACCAACAATACTGACAGACTTATAATACTTAAACATTTAGTTCAAGAACATGTTCAAAAGAAATGGTGTCCTTAATTGCCGTATAAAAATATTTAAAATTTAAATTTAAAAGAAATTTTAGAGAAAATGATAACAAAAATTACAAAACTCTTTTAAAAAATCTGCATATTTGAACTTAAAGTTTCACATAACGGTTGACCATTTAGTGGATCAGTTATATACGAAAAAGATTGGATAACCCTTATCTACAGAGATACGATATTGACTAAAGATTTATAATTACATATAAAGCCTAAAATTATAAAATTAATTCAAATTGTTCAGCCATGATCAATATCATGGCTCTTGCGCCAAAAAACCCCAAGCAAATCAAATCAGTTTTTCAATTATACATTCTGAGTTAACCTCTTCGTCGTCAGTAACGCGCCAAGTGTCCCTTCTGCAGGGCGGTCGTTCAAGTGTTCTTCTATATTTGAAAACTTTTAAACGTTTAAAACGCTTTATAAATGTTTACTTGTTTGGGTTTTTATTTTTGTTTGATCTAATTCTGCGAAAAACAGTAACCGGTAAAAACCGAAATTTTCGCGGAGAGGAGGGGACGGGAAAGTGTTAATATTAGGATACACAATTAAAAACTGCATAAATATTTTAAAAATTAAATATAGTTTCAGATAGTTCTTTAATCCCATAGCTACAAATAGCAGAATTAAATCAATAAAAAATTTTACTTTTTGATAAATTTGTGCTTAAAAGAAATGACAATTTACGTCGCAAGAAGCAATAAAAAAGAGAAAATGTTTTTATTTCATGTACTGTAGTTATTTTTACAAATTAGTTGGGCTTAATATAACCTTAAAAATTTGTAATTAAAGCGGCTACGAATAATAGGCCGGCTTCCATAAGAACGCATTTGTAAATACTAGTAGATAATATTATCTAGAGATTACAGAAGAAATACATCATATTAAATTTCTGTATTAGTTAACTGTATGATAATTTCTTTTCATTAAATAAATTTGGAGCAGTTCATTATTTCTAACTTATTAAAACAATGCCATAAATTATAAATTATTCAATTTGTGATTTAGTTTCATAATACTGCAGAAATTTGACGATAAAACCTTTTTGCTAGTCTCTAATTTTTTCATACGAAAAACCTACCAATTAACCCTTTGTAGGGCCGTGGGAAGTTTGCTTCCACCAAATTTATCAATCTTTATATGAAATTTTGTAAGTTGGCATAAGTTCTGACAATTTTTTTAGAAAGACAGATATTTAGATGCTTCAGTTCTTTATCTCAATCAAAATGATGTGTCTTAATTTGTTACTTAATTATTAATTAACCAAATTGATTAATTAATCAAATTAAGTTTATCTAATAAGCTAAATGAATCTCTTTTCTTATTCTAACTTCAAGCCTAAAAATATTTTAACATAATATGACTAGAAAAAAATGGCCCTTTAAAGGGTTAAACAGATTTATTTATACATGTTGCCGTATTTTCTTCAACCAAGCTGCATTAAACATAAGACCAATTTAATTCTAACGAAATTGAAATTTCCTAAATGATAGTGAATAATAAAATAAAAAGACATGTTCTAAATTGTATGTAATTCCTCGCTACAAAAATACTTTTTCTTGTTATTTTCGCAGTCTGTAAATTATACAATATTACATTAGTCCATACTTTATTTACAGTTTCTACATTTTAAGATAATTTTATTCCCATTACATATCATTCGTATAAATATAGACGCAGATAAAATTCCTCAAGGAAAACGAATTTTCAATTTTAAGAATTCATACTTCTGCATGTAATTTTTATATTTAACAGAGCCGGCGTCCTGGCATAGAGGTAGCGCGTCTTCCCCGTGATCTGGGCGTCCCGGGTTCGAGTCCCGGTTCGGCCATGGTTGCCCTTCATTTGTTCTATCTGTGAGATGTGTGAATGTGCCCCCCTTTAAAAAGGAGCTGTGCAAGCGAATGTGATGCGTGAGTAGCAAAATCGTACTCTTGGCCCTAGTTGGCGCTACTAAAATAAGAGACGTTCCCTTTCGGCTTAAAATCGCTGATTACAAATCAGCGGGCTTGCCTATGGCAAGTGCCATTGGAAACAACAACAACATTTAACAGAAAAGTAAATGCTACTGGAAACATACATTTTTGGTCGTTTAAATTTTCTTCTTGTTAATTACATAAACTGGAAAATGGAACAATTAAAGTTTCCATTTTTATCGCATTTTCTTAGAATTGTAATTTTAATGTTTTTATTTTTCTTCAAAATGCAAAGAAAAATATTTGACTAAATGTTATGTTTTCTTATTATTTTTTTAACTACTCAAATTTAAACTGAAAGTGGATTTTTTGTCATCTATGCTTCCAACATTTCACTTCATGTGAAATGAAAATGAAATAACATATTTTATCTTCTGGTATTATGAAATGTATATTATGAAATGCAATTAGTAAAATAAATGGTCCATTTTAAAAATAAATAAATAAACAGTATTTTCACTTCCTCTAATTTGGAGAAAGTTTATTTATAAATAATTTTATTAATGTTGAATGATAATTTTTTAAATGTCTCATGAACAATGTTAAAATCACTTTTTTTGTATGAATAAAAATATCATGCGAAAAAGCGCTTCTTTTTTACCATTTAAAAAGCGTAGAAAGGAAAAATGTTTATTGGAGAAGCTATTTTGCTTAGTTATTGAATCGAATTATCACATCAGAAATTTTATTCTAAATTTAAATAAAAATCCCTATAACAAAAATAGACTGACTTTTATTAACTTTTGCTTTAACTACATAAACATTGATACAAATTAAAATATGTAACTTTTCCAAAGAATAAAAATTAACTATCTGTAATTAAACATTTTAGATATCTTATCAATAAATATAGTATGAACGTAAAACATTGCAATCGAAATATCAAAAAATAATATTTAGCATTTTGTAGCTTATGCATAAAGCCCTTTCTTCGTTTTATTATTAATATTGAGCATTTTGTGGTTTACGCATTAAATATTTTTTTTTCTATTTAATGTTAATATAGTTTAAAAAGACATGAAAGAAGCAGTAAAATTAAATTTATAATTTTATTAGCTTTATAGATTTATTTCTTTAACTATTAGGTAACTAGAGTTTATTTTTTCTACCGATTACTTTAAGATGTCTTTTTCATCCAAATCAAGATAAATATTGGTCAAATAACAATGAATTCATTATTTATTCAGTTCACGCATTAAACATTTCAGTCTTTACAAGACAAGGCAGTATTTAACTGATTTTATCACTTAAGTCCTTATGTTCTTATTCTGAAGAAAGATACATATACAAAGAAAATTTATTTCAAAATACCTTGTAAATTTAATTATTTCTTCAAGGACAATTATGTAAAAATATTATTGTTGAATCGAGGAAAAGGAAGGCGTTAAATTGTTCATCGTTTCTTACAAAACACACTTTTGATCATTTTATTTCGTGGAATTTTCTGCCCCTTAATGTTCTTCGCAAGCGTTTGTGATTTCACAATACCAAAAAAAAGACCAAAAAAAAAAAACAGGAATACAATGAGAAAAAAAAAACTAAATTGTTACCGACAGTGAAAAACAAAACATTTTTATGGGGAATTTTTTTTTCTTTGCCGTCAGAACTACTTCGGTTTTCTTTTTATTTTATTGAAAACAATAAGTTAATGGAAAAATCGGAGGTACGAATAAACTGTTCGAATTCGAATGTCACAGTGATCTACGAAATGAAATTCGTTTTAGAACGTGCTTTCGACAAACGATTAAATAAGTTCGTGGAAAAAAATGCTGTTAAAATTCTATTACTATTTCTTATCTTTGTTGTTTTATACGCTTACATGCATTTCGATTAGGCTTGAGAAAATTAAATGCACAGCAGTCTTGGAATTTTAATTTATTCGGCCATCTAAGTTTGTTTCTTTACTAATAAAAGATGAGTGATCACATTGTTAAACATTAAAATAATTACTGAAATAATTTCGTAATATTTAATTACATAATTTAAAAATTGAGAATGCTCTGCTTTGACATACTTTAGATTGATAATTTATACTGATACAGATTAAGTAAGATTAAAAGATTATATTTTGTAAGAGTTCGTTACATTTTTAATAATAATGAATACCAAAATATACTTTATATTAAATTTTAATGAACCTAGACTATAATAGAAAGAAAATTCGTTTGTAAGAAAAAAATGTAGACATTGCAACATATAGAGAAATATTATTTTATCCTTATTTAAACTGATAGATTTGTGTACTATTATATAGCGAACAATTTTTTTAAATGTAGAATGCAGCAGCGTGCAAAATTATAAAAAATATATATTTTTTAATTTTGTATTATTGTCCTTGTATGTAATATGTAGGTAAATCAATGCATAAGATAAAATATATGTAATAAATTTTTATAATTTGAGTAGCAGTAAGCATACTGAAAATTCTTTGAAAATTGAAATATTACTTTCTTTTATTCTAATTTGAAGAGTGAAAAGAAAACTGAAAATGCGTTTACGAAAAGTTCTTTTCCCTAATGCATTGGTTATTATATTTCACAGAGGCATTTTTCATTTAAGAACTCGCTGCGTTTTCTAGTTACCAAGCTCATACAAAAGGAGCTTTGTATAACGTGAATATATATTCACGTTATACATAACTTTGAAATAAAATGCTTTTGTACATTACAGTGTCTTAAATGTAAAGTTTAAAAAAAGTCGGAATTTACACATCAGCATACTTTAGCTATAAAGAAGAGATAAAGAATATATAATTATTAAACTTGTATATGTAAACTATTTTAAAATAGGAAAAGAACTAAAAATATAATGTACAATTCAAATATTTTAGTGAAGCGATGTAATTAAAATTATTAGACTTTCGTTTATATTATAAATTTTAATTTATTTGTTTCAGTAAAAAAGAGAAAAAAGTTCTCTTTTTATATGTTATCAAATTTAATAAAACTAACGAATTTTAACTTAGTGTTAATGTGATAATGCTTATGACTAGAATATTATCTGTAAATGGCACCACATTACATGCATGTTCAAAATGTTCTTCAAAACTGGACATATTGAATTTGGCGCAAAGATGTTCTTTGGATAATGGGAGCTCACTAATAAAGAGGCTTTCAAAATTATGATTCACAATTTCATTTAGATAGTAATTTTTATTTAAACCTAATTGAAATTTCAAATATTTTTCTCAATAACTTCTGAATCGAATTTTACATTAAAACCATTTTTATATTGCTTTAAAATGTAAAAATTTAATTTTTTGCTGATACAAGTTTTTTTTCTATATATTGCTTAAATATATTTTTTATTTTGCAAAAGTACTTTTTTTATTTCTTGAATTACTGAATTTATATTCATTTGAATTCTACATTTTTAGAGCAACATTTTTTTGCTATAGAATTCAGAGCGAATTCTAAAAATAAAATGAAGATAAATTAATCAAGTCTGAAGCATTTTCTTATTACAATGAATCAGATTAGGGCTTCCAATTACTCTCATTTTTTTTTTATAAATGTTGAACAAAAATTCTGTTTTAAATATAAGAAAAAATTAAAGAATAATAAATAATTATATAACATAAGGTAATCGACAAGTGATAAGAAAAATATTATATACCGAAAATTGCTCTCAAAATTTTCTTTAACTTTTGATAATAAAATTTTTAATCATTTAAAGTTTTTAAAAAGATTTTTAAATCAGTTTTAAAAGTATATTATTTAATCTTTTTTCAATTCGTAAATAATCCCATTTTATTCATTATGTCTAAACTATTTTCTTGGTTATATTTAAAGCATTTGAATTAGTATAATTTAAGAAATTTACGAAAAAGCAGCAATAACAGGAAGCTACAACCAATATTTCTGATTAAACGTTTATCAATTTCTGACACATTAAAGTTTGAAATAAAGGTCAAAATTAATAAGTAAAAGTATATTCTGCAATACACAAAAATTCTTTCAATTTTGAATTCTTCTTAAAAAATAATGCAAACAAATAATATAGAATTATTAAAACAAATCTGAATCGGGAATATTTTAAATTCTTATTAAATACGTGTTACTACATCGGAATTAAAGTTCTCTAAAATCTTCAATTAAATATTTTGTGTAACTTACACTTAGTAGCTTATTCTGCAAAATATTTTAAACTTTAAATTTTGACAGATTTATACATTCTTACTAAAATTCCTACGCTGCTCTGATGTATTTTACTACGCATTTCCTTTATTTTCTGTCAATTTACATGAAATCGTAAAAAATATGTATACACTCTTCTGTTTTTAGCAGTTAATCTTTTAACGATGTAATCTAATTTCTAATCTAATACAATGTAGAATGTGACTTTCTCTTCATGTTAATATTTTAAATACTAGCCGCCTTTAGCGACAAGCCGAGGTGGTTCGCCAATCTTAATCCTCGGTAAAATTTTAATAATTATATATTTTATGTAATTCCTACTTTAATAACTTCTTCATCAAATTATTTTAAAACTTCAAATTTTGATAGTCATATAATTCACTCATAATATTATAAAGGCCTTCAGTCATAACGTAATATGTATCTCTCTAATTTTCTGTTATCTCCCGTAGAATTTATGCTTTAAATTAAAGTGGAAATGATTAATCTGCAATTAATATAATAATATTTTTTACTGAAACAAAGCCTTTTTTTATAATAAGATAATTGAAAGCAGAGTCATTGAGCAATTAAACCTTATGGGCACTAAAGAATATCTTTCTTAATTTCTGTAATATCTCAAGAATTTGTCAACAAAATTTTCTCAGTTTCATCATGAGAGATGGATTAATTAACTATGTTTAATTTTAAATGCATCAAACACTAAGAAAATAAATAGAATCATTTAAACTAATCGGGCGAAAACAGGTTAAAAATACTTAAAAAACGATGAAAAAACTATAAGTATATACAAAAAATATATATAACTAACATAAATACAATTTAATTACAAAAGCGTACAACTAACCTAAAAATAATTCAAATCAAGTCCGCATCCGTTGAAAATAGTTGTCAACAATCAGATCACATTGTGTGAATTTTCAACACCGGTTATGGTAAAGCAAATGCGTGAATTTTTCTACGCGAGTTGGGGTAGCGCTATGCAGATTATAAATTTTTAATTTCCTTTATTCTGTTTTATTTTAATTCAAAAGTATTTCAGAATGAAGCTTAAAGATCGATTAGTTGACAATGTTTAATTTTAAATGCATCAAACATTAAGAAAATAAACAGAATCGTTTGAAATAATCGGTCGAAAAATGTTAAGCCTAACCTCATTAGCGTGAAGGAAAAACTGAAGTCTTACTCATTTGGTGATGGGGAAATGAGGAGTTTTTTGGCGGGAAAGTTAGTTTTTAATTAATAATTAAAATTCTAATTAAAAATTCAAAAAAGGGATCTCAAGTAAAATTCAAAAAAGGGACCCCTAACCTCCAATGTATACATGAACCAAATTTGGTAGCTGTAGGTCAAACAGTCTGGATTATAGGGCGCCAACACACACATACATATTGAAATTTGTTATAAATATAGATAAATTAAAATCTTACAGATTCTTCTCAGAATTATATAGATATGTTGCTTGGTTTCTGAAAGCTACTTTGCCAATAATGATTTGTGTTAAGGATAGAAGCATAATATTACTATTTTGCCTGTTATTATTTTTTAAAATTAATTTTAAACAAAAAAGAAAACATATTGCAAGCTTGCTAGTAATTTGTTTCATTAATTTTAGTCTCCTTCCAGAATTCTTATATTTTTTAATTATCGTTTCGTATTACGTTGAATATTCGCTTAGAACCTTTAATCATCTGTGCATTCTTGTTGGAAAATATGCTTAGAATATTTTTTTTAAATATATTAAATATAGACAAAAATTTACATGAGAAAAAATTGGTATTATTAAAAAATATAATAAATGGTATTAATAAAAAATAAAAGATGAGGTAAAAATCATTTAGCATTATACTTTAAAACATTATCGCTGAAAGCTTCAAAAATTCAGCTTACTTTCTAATTTGAATTTTTAAAAAATATCCAAAGCGCAACTTTTTACCTTTTAAAATATATATGCATCAAATTTATTAGCTCTAAATCAAACGGTCTAGCCTATAAACTACCAATATTCTGACACGTGCACACAAGCAGATATTCATCTTTATTCACAAGTAAAAATTATTACTAAACTGTTGCCGAATCATTTAATGTTATTGTACTGTAAAGAGATCGCTCTGCTTCAAACATTAAATACGAAAGTTTGTATCAAACAATCAGTAATAACTCTAAAACCACTACGAATGATTATAGTGACAAAAATATCCCTATTTTAATCCTTCTATTTTGACTACACTCCCAAATTTGTTTTGAAAAATATAAAGCGATATGTTTTTAGATTTGTAGTAAAATGTCCAAGGGAGCAAAACATTAAAAAAAATTCACTCTGAGAATTTCACCTGCTTTCAGTTGATTACCATCAAATTATTATTATGTATTATTTTCAATCTCCTTTAATTTATCAATCTATTCCCTTAATTTCTGAATTTAGTGAAAATGATAGAGGAAAATATTATTTTTCTATATACATTTAGTTAATTTTAACTTCTGAGATCTTGAGATCTTAAATCGGATTGATCTAATTATTTCCATGATACTCAGATAATAAGATAGACATTTCAAACATCACCACTAACAACAATTTTCTGCATGACATTAAGATGACGATAATCTCTCTTCAACATTAAATTTAAAACTAATCAAACCAAATACACATGAAAATATTGGACATCAAAAAGAGATTTTATGTGTAGGTGACCACCCCATTAAATATGATAGAATTTAATCTAATAAATGTATCATAATATAATATTAATTAAATTCTGATATCTTTCAAAAGATAATCTGTGAAGCAAAAATAAGTCACCGACTCCAAAATCTGTTATCCTTTTATTTAAATGCATGATATAATTATTTTCAAAACCATTGATAAAATAGTATGAATAAATAAATATAAAAACTGTCTTGGGCCATTAACATATTATATAAAAAAAAGCATGCTTTTTCGTAAGTGCTCAGAATTTTTCAAAATACTCAAAATTCGTGATTTTTTAATATGCTCATAAAAGATTGAAGCAAATTTTTTAAAACCTTATATATTGTTAAATATTTTTGATAATTTCCGATTTTTCTTATAAAAATATTATATATAATATTTTTATAAGAATAATATAATATAATATGCTGAATAATATAAAATAATATAATATGCTCAAATTGATAATTTTTCATATTATTTAAAAAATATGAATGTTTGGATTCTAAAATTTCCTTACAGCTACATAAGACCAAATATCGTATTATATTAAAGGAGTGCTTAAAGTATAAAATATGACTTGATATTGCTGTTTTATATCATTGTTAAGAATTTTTTTGCAATATCTTTAATACTTTTTGTGCAGTACGAAAAGTAATTAACATTCTCCTCCTATTAACTTAATTATTTCCTTTTTAAAAAAATCATACATATTTAATAATGAATATATTTATAATGAATATTACATGCTAATCATTGCCAGACTTTTTCGCATAATACAATGTTCCTGTTAAGAAGTCAATGTTCTTAATTTTAGGAGTAATTTGTAGTTGTTCATAGAATAAAACAACTCATGTGATTTTCATCTCAATACCGGCAATAATCTTTAAAAATAAATAAAATTTTAAAATACCTGCCGAATGATTCTTTAATTTCAAAAATTATTATGTGTTTGAGAGTTTAATTGTTTTTTTTATTGTACGAAAATACATTAGTTTCATTTCAAATAATTCACATAGCTTTCAAAAATTTTTAAAAATTCCTATAAAATCATTATTAAAAATCTTAATAGCATTCCTAAAATGTAGCAAATAAAACAATCAATAAAAAACAAAAATAAACGGTCAAAAAATTAAATAAAAATGTCATTGAATATTTGGAAATTTATAAAATTTCACGATCATTCTTTGTAATTCGTTACTTAAATAACAGGATGTGTTCTAGATATCGGATAACAGGATGTGTTCTAGATAACAATAAAACCAAAATGTGCTATTTTTTCGTAGAAGAATTTAGTTTTCTTAATAAAACCAAAAAATTCACAGAAATATGCACTTGTTTCTAAAAATGTTCAGTACGAAAATCACATAAAAGGGCAGCAACTTCCTCCACCTTCCATATGTCTCAAACTGTGATGTTAGAACAGTTTGTTCTAGCAGAAGTTTGGGATCTGCCATGGTTAAAATACGGAAAGATGATTTACTCACCACTATTGTTCTTTGTATTCTATTTCTGAGTAAGTATTTGAATGTTTTAAGTTGAATTAGTTTATCGAGCTACTTTTAAGGCTTAGTACAATTGCATATATTTTTAGAAATAATCATTTTTAGGGTTTAGAAATAATCACTTTTAGGGTTAAATGCATTTCGTTGTAATTTATGTATTACTATTTTATACTTATTATATTACAGATATAATGGTTTACTAATTATTTATTTATTACAAAATTATGTTTGAAATAAAATATAAAATTGTTAGAAAAAACAGAATTTGGCCCTTTTTCATTTCTTCTAAAATTCAGTCTTGTAATAAAAATTATCATTTTGAGAAAGTAAAAATTCTCATTAAATACAAATATTTCGAAATATGATGTATTACGTTTTGCAGAATTGTTTATGTGAGGCGCAATTACCATCTTTCTTTTCGCTTCGATAAGGTTATGAATGAGTTCATGCATTCATTTCTGCTATAGAATTTTATATGTGCAACTTATTTTAATTGTTTTTTAGTGTTAAAAATTTAATAACCATGCGCTGATGAAACTTGAGGTATAATTTTATACCTAGATTCTGAGCATGGTCTAAATAATTTT
>JAPMOR010052027.1:7983-31307 GCA_026543865.1 Argiope aurantia | reverse complement strand
CATGAATATCATTATTATAATGATATAATTCTATGCATGAATGGTATCTGTTCTTGCCTAGTTGTTCTAGATTAGATTTATAGACATCAAGCATTTCAATCTATTTTGATTTATTTCTAAGCCATTAATATAAGTAAGAGACTACATGAATTAATGTAAAATGATGTATGAGTTAATATAGTAGAATTTTACATAAAAAAATATATTCTATTTTTCAAATACTTAAGTCACATGTGATGTTTTTTTATATAAAAAGAAGATTTAAGTACATAAAAATGAAAATACATTCACTGTAGTCTGCATTCACATGCTAATTCTGGAAAGATTTTGCGCAGAAGTTGTTTTTTTTATTTGGCTCATCTATGTTATGAATTTGGAGGTTATCGAAGAGCAAAGCATTTTAGGTTCGCAGTAAAAATAACATGTATTTTAAATAAATATTTTTAGGTTGTTTTATAATAAGAAAGCAGATTTTTTCATTATACACTACATTTTACATCATATACCATATATATTAAGATAAAAATGCTCTTTATTTAAAAATCATATTTCGACAACTTTCACTGTCGAAATTGATCCTGTTCCTTATAAAAATGTAAGAAAAATTTGCTTACAGAGCTAAGATTAATCTGAATACGTATATTTAAAAATTATTTTAAAAGCTTGTTGCAAATATAGTAAAAGTTATGAATATAATCTCAGCGTACACCAATAATTTTTAATAGTTAATTTTCAAATTATTTATGATATAATATTATCCAATAACTAATGTTATTTTCCTATTTTATGAAGCATTATAATATGAAATATCACCGAATACCAACCATATATTCTTAATCTTTGCAGTTGTTTTGCTCCTGCGACAAACGTGAAAAACCTGATAAGACTGAACATTAAATCCACGTGCATTTAGCATTTACAGCTTCTAACTTTAAGACAATTATTTTACTACTCAAATTATTTTTTTGTTAATATAACTCTAGCTCTTACATTAGAATTGTAATTTTTTTTATGTATGCCTAAATTAGCTACGCCTAATCATTCTTTTCGAATTTTCAAACTTAAGGATTTTAATAACTAAGGAATCTAATCTAAAGTCTTTAAATACATAAGAGGATTATACTTCTTTTTTTATTAAATGAAAACTGTGTAAATTACAAAATATTCTATTATGTTTTCTCATAGCATTTGAGTACACTGTTACACTTACGTCAGCTGTTACACTTGATGTAATAGATTTGATTTTTGCGGTGAAAAGGCGCCAAATTTCGCCAATGTGGGTAATAAAAACAAGAAACATTCATCTGACTTACATATCGAATTTTATGTCTTAAATATTTTAGGACAGCCGCTTTTGGCAACTAGCTTTCTCATCTTTGTTTGAATATTTATTTTCCTGTCTATCAAAATGTTGGAAAGTATTTATTTAAAATTTAATACTTGATACTTAAAGTAGTTAAAAATATGAATCAAATTACTTAAATTTATGCGCAAATGATTTAATTTTTAAATATGAATTACTTTAAAATAAATCAGTTGTATACCAAGTAAAAATTAAATGCCTAAACAAGCATAATAGTAAAAATTTAACAAATAAGTTAAGTTTCAAAATGTATTCAAGGCTGGTACATCCCAGAATTTAATAGTAAATTCCTAGGCCTCTTGATTGGGAGATTTCAAGATAAATTAGTTAGAGAGTTGAATAAGAAATTATCAACCAAAAATTAACGCAATTTTTATGAAACTAATTTAAAAGTAAATATTTGCTGAGTCAAAACTATTAAAAAAAATACATTGCATTTAATTCGCGCTAATGCTGCTACATCTAAAATGCAAATGAACTTATCCAAATTAGAACTAAATATTAACTTTAAAACCAAAAAATGAATTAAACGGTGTAAAAAAAGAATTCAAATCCAACCTGAATACTTTATCAAGTCTCACCCTCAGATAGGGATTCAAACCAGGGATGTTTTGATTTTGAGGGGTCCGATTTTCGTCCAAGTATTGACTCCTCGTGACACGACAACCCCAAGAAATTGAGGTTTTTGAAGACAAGAATTCGTATCAATAAAGTAATGACGATAAATTAAAAAATAATAATAAACAAAAAATTATTTCAAAATTCAAATCTCAGCTAAACCACAGAAAAATTGAATCAAACCAAACTACTATAATATAAGACCATTTTCAAACTATAAAACTATAAAATATCAATAAGATAAAAAAGCAAAGAACATACCAGTTGAACGTAAAAATATTCCAAAAGATTTTGTGAAGAAAATTAAATTTATAACAACAGGCAATTATATGAAACTAAATTGAAATTTCCCGCGGTTAAAACTAAATAAGCCGACAACAATTGGTCAAGGACCTCGTTATCATATGAAATAAATTGAACGATCTCAGCGCCATCTAACGAGTTGAAAGAAAGAGAAGAAAACAAAGAAGACAAAAAGAGAAGGGAGAGAGAGTGAGAGAAGATATATATGCTTAAAATAAAATATAAGTTAAGATGTTATACAGAAAAGAAAATATCTGTTAAATATGAAGAAAAAAGAGAAAATTATATATTAAATATAAAATATTCGAATTCATGTTTTTGAGTCATATAAAATAACAAGGTGAAATTTTCTTTTAAAATTGCAGTCTATATTAAATATTTAACAACCTAAAAAAATCAATAATCCCGACGAATCAGCTGGACGCTAAAAGCGGCTAGTTGGCTATTCAGACCAAATTTTTCATTCACAATATATGCAAAATTTTAAAATGATTTTATGACAATTTGTAATTTGATATTGATGTGTGCAGTAATATCAATGCTATTTGCTTGTTTATTTCCAAATTGTGAACCAAGCCTTGAAAATGAGACCTGTAAGGTAAGAAATGGTTTCAATTGCAAAAAAAAAAAAAAAAATGACCACAATGAAAGTTCGGAATCTCTTTCATGGTAAGAAATTCCACATTTGTAATTTTAATTAATGCGATTTTACATGTCTTTATCGCATTTATAATGGGTTCAAATTGTATAATGTATATATAATGGGTTCAAAATGTATAATACATGTATAATGGATTCGGACATGGGTTTAAAATGTAAAGTATCCCGTTAAATTTTAAACAGATTTATTAAACAATGATAAAAGCCACGGTAAAGTTCTAACAGATTGCTAATCATGTTTATACTGTTAATTGCAATAGGTATAAAATAGCTAGCTTGATAGTTAGGAAAATTTTTATTGGAAATCAGAATCTCCTGTAGAGTGACTGTATGAATCCGAATCATATATTATATACAGAGAAAAATCACTTTACGAGATATGTGACACCACTCTAGCCTATTTGTAAGAGGTCAGAAAGCTAATATATATTCTCTTCTAAAAGCCTATATTTTATTGGGTGGTTTCTTTTGTACCGATCAGGGAATTTAAATGATCGTGGCCTACGGAAAATCGATGCAAGGTTTCAAGTGTCCTCTGTCAGGATTTGGTTCGATGTGTATAAGCGTCTGTCACAGAGTTTCGTATTTCCAGTCGTTTGGAGAAAAATATATCGAGAAAGAATTCTTCATCTTGCTAGTGTGTTTGGAAACATAATTTTCAGAAGTTAAAAGTAGTTGAAAAATAAATACATAAAAAATTAAATTTAGCTAACTAATCAAGAATATTTTAACTATGAGATATACAATTTTAATCAAAAAATTCATATAGTGGCTGATAATGTATATGCTTAAATTTCCTTTAAATTCTAACTTTTCAATTTCATTGCTAATTACGATATTCAAACTAATTTATTCTAGGAAAATTTATTTTTAATGAGTTTCTCATGTACTTAAAAGGTAAATTCAGATTAATATATTATTTCAAACATATGTACTAATTTGATTTTACTTTAAAAAATATTTTTGATGATTGCTTTTTTTTTCTTTACACATCCTTATGATTGTAATTTTATCACTAGTTCCAAGAATAAATGAAGTAATTAGCAATTTAGCAATATTTATTCCATTTTTTAATATTTAATGGGGCTTTTTAGAATACAATATTTTCTTGGTCATCAAAATTTAAATTCGAACTAAAGCATTTAAGCTTTATTTTTGTCACTTTTATGTACATTGATAAAGCAATCCACTTTAAGTCTCAGTTATATCTTCCCTATAAAATCAATAATTCGTAAAAATAACAGAAAAAACTTTAATAATTTGAATTTAAAAAAGAAATGCATTCCTTTCTGGAATATATTTAATCGCCCTTTTGTGCTCTACAGTTTTAAGATATGTTATAATTGACAGGTATTAATCTGAGAAAGAAGTTTATGAATTTTATTCTCTGATTGAGTTTTTAACTGATATTATTCAAACACTGATTGAACCAATATATACTTTAGCAACAATACTTCAGCAATCTTTTCTGGAGATCGGACTACATGAAGGACTTGTATCGGATTGTTTGGATGTTTTACAGATTTTACTCTAGGTGAAATACAAAATCGGGGAAATGGCGACAGACTCTAAAGTTGGTAGTTTCCTGTGTAAATTATCCCTGGTAAGCGACCCATATAGTCTACACGTAGGAGCAAAGTTTTTCTATCTCAAGTGATAGTTAACTTGCCCAGATATTGAGCAACTGCGAAACTAATGTATGCATGTAAAGACAGTCTTTTACAGTACAAGTAGGAACTTTCTTTCTTTCGCCACAGAATATACCCCAACTTGGAATCTCTAGGATTCCCTGTCGGTTGAAAGGATATGCGTGGGAATATTTATTAAGAAAAAAATGTTTTTTTAGTTTACATATACAGTACACAGAAAAAATAACTATATAGCATATTATAATGATGAAGGAGGTGTTCGATGGGGAGTATGAGTAAATGAAATTAATTGAAGTTAATTTATTCTGGAAAAGAGCTTGGTTGAACACAATTAGGAACTGAGATCCTGTCTCGATACTGCTTTTTTCAGTGTACACAAAAAGTATGAACTGAGTGTTGCAGTCGACCATAACAAACCCTTTCGATACTACTTCGTTCAATGGTAGCTTCGTTCAATGGTCAGATGTAGACAAGAAGAAAATGTTTGGGCTGAACTGTTGTAGAACCATTTTATCAATGTAAATAATCAACCGGATAATAACAGCTACATTTTTAAAGGCTCAATAAACCAGCGCGGCTTAAATTAAAGACGGCTTAGGCATTCCTGGGTGTCTGGAATCCTGTGATATTGCAGAGATCAGTGTGTTCCGCCTGCCCCAGCCTCAGGTTGAGGAGGAGGAGTATTTTCCCATCGCCACGCCTTATCATTAAACCTCATGATGATTAAGTCAGATAAGCATGGGTATTGTCTTGTCCCATAGCATAACGCAGTAAATTTTTTTTAAAAAAATGTTTTTTTTTCAATGAGAAGGAATTTTCCGAAATGAAAGATCTATTTCATTTGTATAGCTTGCTTTCGCCGATTTAACCAAGAGAGAATGCTACATTTCTCAATTATCCTTCATAATTCTATGACTCATGTATTTGACTAGTTTAACAGAACAAGCGGGAATACAAACAGAGGTTATATTCAATTTATAACTCGAGGAATTTGATTAGCTTTACTAGCCCAAGTGAGATTAGCCACCAAATATATTCATTTTATTTAATGAATAATTAAGGGATGAGTGAATCATTAACACAAGGATTTTTAAGAACGAATGGCAAGAAAAGAGTAAGCGATGATAGCAGATTTTTAAATTCCCCATACATTAAGTTATTGAAAAGTTACATAGAAGAAAGTTAAATTCAAATTTCTTATTACCTAGTCCAGCTAGAAATGCCTGAATAATAAATAATGCCTGAAAAATAATTAATTGAATAATTTTTCCAATTCGATATTCTACGATTGCTGGATAAAAGAAGAAGAAAGTTGGTGTATAAATACTACAAACTATGTTGTCTGTCAAAATAAATGAGTTACGAGGGAACGAAAGTATGTAGATACATACACACACACACACACATATATATATATTGCAATAAAGAATTCTTAATGGACAAACTTTGTAAAAGCAGCATATGAATAATCCTAATTGAAGCAAAATTTATGAATAAATTCTTTAAGAATAGTATAAATACATTTTCAGCCGAAAGAAAGTATATTCTTTTCCTATTTGGATTTAAACTTTTCAATTAGCTTTTTAACTTTTCATTTTTAGGCGCATTTTGATTACCATACAATCAATCCTTACTTTCTAGTTCAAAATGTAAGATGAATAACCTTGAATATACTTGCTTTTCAAGAATCTCTACTGTATCGATATATTTTTTAAAATAAAATATCACAAAATTGTGTTGGTATAAATTAAATCGAATTGAAATTCGTCATTAAGTCTAAATGTCTACATTTCGTCTAAAAATATTATAATTATGTAGATTCATTTCCTAATTTTATTAATAAAAAGATTTTAATTCTTTGCAGTTGTGTTGTTATTCCTTTATCTTTTTTTTTCTTCTCATTATCAATTCAGATACATTGTTGCTAAAGTGTTATGCAAATTGAAATGTTAAGATTTATATATATATTTTTTTAACTCAAATTAATAACATTTTAAGAAGCGAACATTTTAGTATGAAATACATGTTAGTCAATACTATTAACAATGAGAAAATAAAGTATTTAAAGCCATAAAAAGTTGAATATATATATAATAGTTTATTTCATTTGTTTTTAAATCTGTATAAAGCATAGATAAAATATTTCTTAAAAAATATTAATTACAATTTTTCTACTTTTTTAACGAAATGCATTTAGAATAAAAGAACAAATGTAGCCTGTTCATACGTGGGCAATATAGTATAAGAAAGGCAGCAAGCTAGATAGCTGAAATTTAGTATGTAGTTTCTTCACAAAAATTATAGATATATATCAAATCAAATTAATATGTTTACTGGCAATTTCTCTTATAGGCACGAGCAAACAAACACACAACACAGCTGTAAAACACAACAAACTATTGAATGAAATTAAGTAAATGGTCTTCATAATAATTTTGCTGATTTTTATCAAATTTAATCAGATCTAGTAACATGGTTACTGATATCATACGTTTACGTTATTTTGACTTCAACATCTCTTTTTTCATAAAAACTGGTAAGATAATAAACATGTTCCTTCTTTAACTTTAGACAATGAAAAAAAAGAGAGATTTAATGATACAATGAAACTGGCATAAGGCAACAATAAAAAGAATTTTTTTAAAAAAAATTGCAAAAAAAGATTTTTTTAATTTCTTGGATCAAAATTTAGAAAAAAAAGCACTATAGCTATATTGGTACTATTTAAAAAGACAAATTCTTGAATTTTAAGATTACGGAAAATTATTATTTGGAATAATATTTCAGAGAATATAATTGAAAACACCATAATTTCATATAACTATTAATTAATTAAATTTCTAAAACTCTTATCGAATTGCCGTCACCAAAGTATATTTATGCCAAATTTGATTACTGGAAATCAAACGATTTGGCCTGTTGACCTCCAACAGAGAGACTCATTTTCCTTTATTATTAGTTAGAATAATGTTATCCAAGCAAAGGCCGTAGACTTGGCACGAATTTTTTTTTCACGAACGACACATTTTATACAATACTTCTCTATCATTGGGTATCTTAATTTGTTCTAAATTAACTGAAAGGAAGATAATGTAATTAGTAAGAGTCTGAAGACATTTTATTAAAAACAGAAATCATTTCAACTTACCATATAATTAAATTATGCACCATGTCTAGAAATTTTATGGCTTAGTGAAGTAATTATTCAACTAATTTACGAACAATTTCACTGAAAGAAAATTACTTTATTCACGATTCTAGCTTGAAGAATAAGCAACTATTCAACGTTTATAAAAGGAATCACACTTTTTTTGCTAGAAGTATAATTAATTGCCAGAATTTTTTTATTATCAACTTCTTTTGTATATAATAGCACTCGAAATAAAAGATTTGGCATATCATGATAGAAGTTAGCTTATTCAAAGAAAGATTAAGGAAGTCATTTATAAAAGAAATAAAAAAGTAAGAAAAAAAAGAGAAATAGCATGACTACGAAAAAAAGACAAACCTGTTAAAGCAAATTCAAGACCATGAACTCATTAGCAAAATAAATGAATCTTATTTTCCGAAAGCAATTAAATTTCTTCTCAAATTTTAAAACTAGAGAGTTCACATGTAAAATAGAAAAAGGTGATTTTTCAGTTTAAATATTGCATTTAGTTTGTTCAAGTAAACTACAAGATAATGAAAGAGACATAAAATTTATATTACTCTAATTACAGTTGTGCAAATATTCCACTTTCAAAAAATTGAATTCGACATGTTTGGCTTAAATACGAGATATGATTGCTTCTATTAAAAAAGGAATCAAACATATTTTATATATATATATATATATATATATATAAACACAATTTTTTAAATGCAGAATCGTGGCTGAAGACAAAGAGAAGACACCTTGAAATTGATTTTGATAGGGTTTTCTCTACACGCATAGAATTAGGTAAGGGAATTATAGGGATATTTTAAAAGAATTTGTTTATGTCAACAATTTTTTATCCCTTCACTCGGAGCGTGGGAACCGCTGACGAAATCATTTTTACAGAGCATTTCTATTTAATTAAGCATTTTGTTGCAATAATTAAATAGAAAAAGTGGGTTGGGATCAGGAACTAAGAGACTATTTCATATTATATATATATATATATATATATATATATATTAGAAATTCCTAATTTCTGCATATTGAGAACAAAGAATATATCATTATTTTCTTTTCTTTGTATTTGATTTGCAGAAAATAACAAAAATTTCTTCTAAGATCGATCTAATGCTCATTTTTGGAACAAGTATACAAAGATGCTTTTAAATTAATCTGTTGAAAACCTTTTCAAAATAGATAGATTAAGGAATAAAAATCATTCTTATATTTGCTCATTTAGACTTTACATTTACTTTCTTACTACATTTTTTTAATTAATATTGGAGGATTTTTTTTATCTCGACTGAAGTTAAAAACAAAAATTTGAAATTTTTTAAACGCTTATCCATTCATATATTTACTATTACATTGATTGCAGATATTGTATTCAGTTTTAATAGTTAGATATTTGATTTCTAGGGATAAACACACACTGATTAACCTCGGTATTAGACAAATTATGTCTGACACCGCGGTAAATTTACTTAATATTATTTAATGACATTATCACACTTCTGTTAACGTTATTACGTGTTTTTTCAAAGTAGAAAAATCGTGGGGTTTTTTCCCCCTTTTTTTCAAAAAATTGTTAAATACAACAATCATGCAATTCTTTTTATCTAGTCTTTTCTTTGTGAATTTATATAATAGATATAAATAAATACAAAAATTCATTTCTTTTTTCGTCTGAATTCAGATATAAGAGGTAATCAGAATTTCTTATCAGCATTTTTCTGATGTGGTGTGAGAAAAATAAAGGCCTACAGCGATTTCCATTACTATCGATCTAGCTGAGCTAACGAACATAAACCTAATTATTATCGGTAGCAATATAAATAAATATTGCTTTTCATCTCAGACTTAATAATATCAGATATATGACTTTCTGCTAGTTTCTTCCCTATCATGCGATTATTTCAATTTTTTTTCGTGGTTTTCTAAAAAAGTTTCATAAATATTGTCTTTATATTTATCAACAGATAATAAATATGAAAGTTAATCTTCTAACTTGATATGTAGACACCGAAATTAGCGTTTAACCGTTTTTAGTGGTTTTGATATTTGGGTAAGCTTTTAGATTGCCAACGCATTTCAGGCCTGACATATAAGCAGATTTTTTTTTAATCTCAAATATTGGCGATATTCGAAAAAAGAAGGAATATTCCAGAAAGAGCAAGAATTTTGCTCCATTTACAAGTAGGAACCAAGATCTGGAGATTCTTCTAAAAAATTTGCATAAATTCAAAGGATTCAAGCGATAGATTGATTTGGAATTCGAGTTTGCATAGGAAATTAGAAGCTGTAGTTTCTGAGCGTTATTTCTAATTCAATTAACGTTTTCCTTTCAGCTTATATTTCTAGTGCCTACAAGGACTGTTCTCTGAGCACATATTGATTGTGCTTTGTTCCATGTGCTCCTTCTCATATAAAAAACTATTCGTCATATAAAACTCCAATCGTCTAAAATTTTGACGCGGTATCCTACCCTTCAGAGTTTTGTCACTTACTTTCAGCGGACGATTTTCATGACAATATATGTATTTAAATTATTATGTACGTATTTCTGGACTTACATCTGGATGTCTGCCAGTGTGAAGAGAGGTGAAAACGCTAGGATCATAGATGAAATTCGATAAATTAGCCTTATGTAGAGATATATTTTTGTGCAATTTTGGAAACAAATTCGTCTAAGGAAACAAGTAATGATCTCAAACAATGGCTCTATTTGAAACATCAGCACAGACATTGAAATTTTACTAAAATAATATCTGCTTATAAAGATATTTTGACATTCCTTTTCGATATGTATGAATGTAAAAATATGTATATAATTATGTAAATATTACATGCATTTTACATTATGTCATGCACTTTTTTTTTGCTTTTTCCCTTTCAAGTTTATTACCTAAATTACTTTTCAAAGACAGAAAAATATGAATATCCGTTTATAATTATATTTCCTGCATATGGTATACATAATATTTCATTCTATTTCAGGCCAGAAAAGCTAAAGATACTTTTAGCTCTTGAATTTCTTGAAATCTTTTATGCCAGTTCTAGTGAAAACAATAAATTCATTTATTTGCCTGCAAGTTATCGAGCTATCTGTAAAGATAAGGATTTGAAATTAAAAAAAAGAAGAAGGAAATACCACTTAATCATTAGGTTATCACTAAAGCGATAATTATTTGAATTTAAAGACGGAATAAAAATTCTGTTTCTGAGCAAGTATGCTTTAAGATAACGACGGAAAATATTGAAATCGAAATCGAATTCATAGGCATAAGAGTTCATTTCGAAAAACTGTTATTCTTTTCATAAAATGTCTAGTACCTTGTATTGCATAGAATTTATGGGTAGTCATTTGTGATGAATAATGCCTCATATGGAAGTATTGGAGAAATGGAGATAGTCTTATGTAGAAGTCTTCAAGAAAATTGAGAAATCGCGATGACAGCCTAAAGTAGAGGCTTATGAAAAATAATAAAAAAGAACATTCTAGGTTTATATTATGTTCTCGAAAGTACAATATTTTTATCCTTTTTTAAAGTGAAGGTTTTCATACTGTGGCAAAGTTTCCCCTAGGGGTACGTGGAAATAAAGGCCATTCAGAATTTAAAAAGATTTTTTAAAAAAACGGCAAAAAGAAAAAGTGTTGTTTTAGAAAGACTGGTTTCACAAGACAAGAATCATTATTTTATTAAAAATGACAGATATAAGTACTGATATTTTTATTTCGTTTTGGCTGAAATTGGAAAACTATTAAAGGGAAAAAACTGTTTTTACATAATAATACTATTATGACAGATTTTTTTATGTAAAAATAATAAGTAGGGATAATATATGGTGACAAACAATATCAAAATGCTTTCGATGAATTGAACCTTTATTAATTTTTTAATGAAGTGAACACTTTCGTGCTTATGTAAAAATGAATAAGGTCCCTCAAATTCGTTTTTTAATAAAATAAAATCTCTGCATAGGCTTGCTTTGAATACTAATAATGAAAATGTTCTGATTTTTTTAAAAGTACAATACGAATTGATATTGATGGTATTCAGTATAAATAAGAATAAAGAAATTTGATACGAAGTGCCCAGTAAACAATGCTTATTTCACTATCAAAATTCCTAAAAATCAAATTAATAAATATCAATTCTTTTATGAGTTCCAAATTTATGTTTAAATAAATATATTATCCAAAATGGTGTTGCTATGTGCATCCTATTTCTTTCATAAACAGTTTTAAAATTACAAATATAATTGTGCCAAAACAAAATTTTTAAAAAATGCCATATTTATAAAAATATAAGCTTATCATAGCTTATATGTATATTTTATAAACGCATTCTCTTGTTATGCGTTTTAACTAAATGAAGTTTCATTTCATACATTATTTCATTAAAGAATATATGTTACTCTACACATATATCCACTGTAGGGACTATGTAAATATAGAGATGCTATCATAAAAGAGATGAAACAATCTAAATTTTAAAGAACAAAAAGTATGTATGATACGCAGAAGTCCCGAATGAGATTATATATAATTAAATTATAATTAAATTTTAAAACATTTGCACTAATATATAAGATTTCAGATAAGAGTAATAGACATACTTTTTATAATAGACGAAAAAATTAATCAATTAGAATATTTTTTCGTCGAATTTCTTTTACATTTATATGCTGTGACTCATTTTGTGTTAAACTTCGTAGTGATGGAAAATGACGATATGATTCTTCATGCTCAATTGATTCCAGAATTTCATATAAATCTACAATTGCCTTATCAAGATAATATGCAGATTTTTTTTATCCAACTTTGTTATCAAGTAAATACGGAGAACAAATAACAAACAGATAATTCACTCCTTTGTTTGCTTTGGTCCAAAATTTAACATTGATCTACAATTTTCATATACAGATGAAATGCCAAATAGTTTTTGAATTATTGAGTTTACAATTAAGCGAAAGGCAGTTCGTACTACAATATTGATTCATTCTTTATAAAATTCTTGTAATTAAATCATATGCTAAATCTAATTATATATTTTGCTGCGTTTTTTAAATTATTAAGCCCACGTGATACAAAGACAAATTGCAAAACAGATTTCAAAAATCTATAAATTTGTTTAAAGATGCATTCATATTAAGCATTCATTTTTTTTTCTCAAGAAGGGACAGTTAAAATACGGTAATTCACCAAAACTTCAATATCAGTATTTTCTGAAGTTACAACATTTTATATGCTTTTTGCATGAGAAAGTAAAAATTTATTTAATGAATAAAACCATATAATATATTAAAAGAATATTATATTTTTAAAAAGATTTGAAATATAAGTAAAAAATTATTTGAGGGAACCTGAAATGCACAGATAAATAATTAATTACGGAAAAATGAGTAAATGGAATACGAATAACGATATTTATATTTTACTACTGAAAATAAAATTAAGACGGCTTAATATCATTTATTTAAGGATTACTCCTAGAGATTATTGGTGAATAATGTTATACTAACAAAACAATACTTAAATGCGCACCTTTAGTTGATTTCTCACGAGAAATAAATTTCTCCATTTCCATACAGAATAAATCTACCATATCCGCATACAGCCCATCGACAAATTAGAATTAATATGTAATCAAAACAATTTCTAGGCATGGCTTTCGAAAGTTAATTAGTTAGCCTAATTGACTTTGAATATAATCTTCCATTTTCATAGCTTCAAATGATAGAACGCTATTTTAGCTTCAGCTTTTGAATATTCAGGGTTTATATATAACTTACATATCCTATTATAGAATTTTTCATCCGCGAGTGTGTTTTTTTTACAATATGTGTACAGTTATTGGAATTAAGAAAAATAAAATAACGCATCTTCTAGAAATTGGAACAAAAATAGACATTCACGATAAAGTGATGTTGTTACAAACTGAAGATTAATAAACAGCTTGTTCAGAATTTAAAACAATGATGGGAGAAATGCTCGTCAAAAGAAATGGAATTATTGTTAGTAAGTCGGAACATCAAGGTAGATTATTCTGTCCATAAACATAAGAGAAAAGTAATTTCATCCTCTCTTCCGAGTTATTTTGCACTTCAACTTCATAAAAATAGGAACTTCGAGGAGGAAAGAGGATAAAGGTGCATGTAACAAATGAGAATCTGCAGAACATTCAATATTAAATGCATAAGTTAAAAAGCAGTCAGTTTAAAAAACAGTCAACGATTATAGTCCATAATTTCTGAGTGATTGTAGTTATAAGACCAGCAGGAGTGGTTTCCCCTGATTTTTCTCGTAACTCTCTAATAAATCTATTATTAACCGCAGACCATTGGAAAATAATAATAGTGAAAGAGCCCTAATAGCATGCGATCTTTGGTGATTAATCGCTGGAATACACGAGAACCTGAACACCGAATTCGTACTTTAGACTCCTTTTTATTTTCTCGAAAAATTTAAAACAAAATTTAACAAATTCCTACAATAGTAGTAATAAAATCAAGTATTTCATGTGTTGAAATTATCGCGTTTTTGATTTATGGATTTTCCATGCATGCTTATCAAAGACAGCAGACTGACAATCTTTTGACATTTGGTTCCAAATCTGATGCATATCTACAGTTTAGATGTTCAATTCACGCACCAAATTTTATCCGTCTAGCTCTCTTCGTTTTGTAGTTATCATGTTAACTTATATTCGAGCAGCTGGGCACAAACATTTCTCTGGATGGATTTCGTACGAAATTTTATAAAATTCTACAATTGTAGACTATATATCAAATTTTATCCATCGAGCTCAAAGCATTTTGGAGTTATCATGAAGAAAAAAAATCCAAATCCACAGACAAAAATCCGAAAATATATTTTTCGGAATCAGAGAAGCATACACATACTTCAAACTCTCAAGTTCGAATCTCTCTTAACGATAACAATACTTTTTCTTTGTATACTTCGTATATGAAGCGAAAGCTGTTAGTTTTTATGAAGTGATAATTTGTTTATTTTGAATTATCTCGTAATCTTTAAATTTATTAGAATTACGGGGAAATTATTAAGGAAATTATCACTCTTATGATTGCTATTTGAGCTCAAGGAATTGTAAAGAGAATTTCATTCACAGCCGCTTCAGAGCCAATCAAAATTAATACAGCTATCATGTTCACAAAATAACATGAGCAAAGCATATGCTCAAGAAATGACATCCTTATTAAAACCAAAAATTTTGGAAATTATAAAATATTTTTAGATATAAATGAATTATGCCATTTAAACAAAATAAATGAATAATATCATATCACCGACAAACTAGAACATTTTTTCATCTAGTTACATATGTAGAGGCCTGAGGGGGGAAGTAGAAACTTTCTCAACTTTTCGTCATTGCGAGAACTACGTAAGGCGTGTTTCATCAAGACATAACACCAGTTCACATACGAGTATCTCTCCTGCTATCAATTACCTATCAAAACATTATATCCCAATATGTCTTTTTTCTTGATCTCGTCCTCTGTTACCTTTTCCTCGCGTGAAGAATTCTCTTGAGTTTCAACGGTTTTCAAGTTCCTAAGAAGTGTAGCGATGAAGATATTAGAAAGAAATGGTAGAAGAAAGATTATAATCTTCATTGATGTCTTTGTGCCGGCCTTTGGAATTATATTTATATATTAGATTTCATATAATGAAAACGCAATTAGGTAGAAGGATATAAATCTGAAAAATTGCCTTGACGTCAGATTTTGCATGAAATCAGTTATCTTGAAGTCTGTCTATCCTACTGGATGCATATAGATAAAAAACGCCAAGAACGAGTTGAATGAACTACAGTACATAGCTTTAGCATTAGAATTGTATATGTGCTAATATTTAGATCGAATTCGGTAACAATGAATATATGTTCTCATTCATGTGAAGCGAGAACTCAGAAATCAATGACTTAATAAATGAAATTTGGTATGAGGATTTATGACTAAAATTTTATCTCATATTTAATCGGTTGAAAGGAAAACTTGCAAAACATATGCAAAGTTTTCTTCACCTTAATATAAATAAGAGTCATTGTGTTTGTGCATTATATATATATATCTAATTATTTTGCTTTTTACCTTAGAGATAAGGCCGATTTCAATCAAACTTTACATGTTTATTCTTTAGGGTAAGAGAAAGAAAACCATCAACTTTTCAAAAATTAATTGAATATTGCAAAACTTCAGTTAATTAAAAATTAACTGAAGTTTTGCCATTTTTTTCTACAATAACTTTAGGGCAAATTCTTTTGCAGATGTATTTCAATATAATCTTAAGATTCAAAATTTTATCTTTCCAATGATACCATATAATTTTCTGTGCAATTTTTCTTCATTTTTAATAGTTCGTTAAAAATTTAAAACAGACGATTTTAAAGCAAGTTAAATTAAAAATTCCGAAATACTCTACTATTATTTTTTGTCTCATATATTTGAATTTTTTTATTGGTTTATTGTAATTTTTAATGATGCTTAAAAGAAATGAAAGAAAGGACTGATATTCCTTTCATTTTCAAACGATTGCAGGCTGATTACCAACGCTAAAAGCTGTCAATCAAATGGTATGGTGCAATAAAATAATTGTGTACATTATTTATTAAAAATTAGATTTATGTTAAAAATGCTGCACATGGAAATATATAAATTCCTAAAAAAGTATATATTAACTCGATATAATAAATAAATATGGAGCACTACACAGACTATACAGTAACAATGGAAATATATGTCAAAAAATAAGGGGGAAAGGAACTGCTACTTGTTTTCCTTTTGTTTGCCTTGCAAGATGCATTTTGTCATTTTGACGCAGCAAACACTCGCGGGTTTTACCTTATCCCCAACTTTAAATGAATTCTGATAAGAAGAAATAAAAGCGAACATGCTATATTGTGTAAATATACAAGAAACACGAGAAAGAAAAATCTCTCCGGGTAGCCTTAGATTGAATTTTTTAGATGAGAATTTTTCAGCCATGTTTTTTAGGTTAAAGTAGAATGCAAGATATTGTGACAGTTAGTAAAATCTGTACAACGGATTTGTTAATAAATAATTATACTATAGGTACAAGCATTTTAAAAAAAGCAGAAAATATAGATAAGAAAAGTCGCCCGGAATACCGTATCATAAAAGAAATGTAATTATTTAATAATTAAATGCAATTATCATAGCTCTTTGTAAACTACATAGATATTAAATAAAATCCAACTTCTTTAGCATTCGATTTTGGAAAAAAATCATGCTATTTAATATTTAATAAAACTATGTAAGCGGTTTGAATTTCAGGGCTATAATCTAATTGATTAATTAAAACCAAAAAACAATTTTAAAAAAAATGGACATTAAATTGGCCTCATTGAAAAAAAAAGTTTTTCAATTTTAATATGATTTAAAAATCATTTTGGGACTATAATATTTTCGAATTTACAACGTAAAAGAATAAATTCAAAATTTTTTAATTCATTTAAAATTCTAATAAAAAAATGTAAAAAAAATCAGTTTAATATGTATATTCTCACGCACTAAAAATATATATAAGTTCCAATTTTGGTAACTCTGGGTCTTAGTAACGATCTGACTTGTACAACGCCAACTGACACATTCATCTTTATTCTCTGTAGAAACAGATAGCCAGATCGCTCATTCATTATTATGTACCAAGAATAAATAATGTGCATACAAAAACTGAATTGCATATCATCGAATGATATGTGTATGCAACTAAAACAATTAAAAATTACAAAAAAGAGGAATATTTTTAATAATTTTTTTAATCAGAAAAAAATGGTACTGAATTAGAATTTTTAACGCTGCAAAGCTCATTTTTTAAAATTTTAAATAGATATTAAAATGATTTTTATGTAATAAGATACTTTGTAGTTGAAACCGAATATCGTTAAATTATCGATTGCCTATAGATTAAAAATGTAATACATTTTTTAAATTCTGTTATTATTAATTTAATACCCAAGAAATTAATACCCGCCAAATTTCTTAGCTATAAGTGTAACGGTTCATATTCGTTTTGAAAAATGTGTTTGAAGATGTGCGTCATATGATACAATCATTAGAATTCCTACTGATAAATATTCTTAGGAGTAAAATTATTGCAGTTCTTCAATACGAGTTTTAAAATCATTCTAACTTTTTCCAATAACTTTTTACTTGAAGAACATTAGAATAAAATCATTGTACAAGCGCCACTATAGGTATACCGATCCACTCAGGCCCTGTAAAAATATTTATTTCTCATTTCAATATGAGGCCAGCTAAACTTAGCGAAAATTGTGATAACACCTATTCGAGTTCTCCATGCTTCAAAAATCTAAATCAATCTTTGAAATCTCATAAGTTAATAAATGTAAAGAATTACGAAATTAAAAAAGAAATATTAATAATTATTGTGGATTTATTAATTGTGATTCGTGTTTATTTTTAAACATAGCATAAGATTTTAATTGGCATTGCTTACATACTTCGCAATTAAATAATTTTCGTTAATTTTTAGGAATGTATTTCGATCACATATGAGGAATAATTATTTATTTAAAAAATTTTGAATACTCCTTTTTTTTATATTTGATTAAGCAACAAAAGTTGTCAACGGATGATTCATGAATTATAATATTGCGGTTTACGAAAAAGGCATCGCTGATAGAAACCGTCCTCGTGAAAGTTAATTAAAAAAAACATCTACACATCATCCTCATCATTTTAAAAAGTAGTCTGAATAATTAAGTCACTACTATTCTAGTAACTAGCTTTGTTTAATTTTCCGTCTTTTGATACAATGTCGCCAGAAACTAGTAAAGAGTTTCCTCTAAAAGTAATCAGAAACCAGCTTTTTGTTGTTCTAAATTTCCTTTCTGGAAAGTAAAACTTCATTTAAGCACTCGCCTGAAATATTAATCAAAAATCGGATGGCTTTATTTCAGCCCATGAGTTTCTTTGCCCTAAAGCTGACATTCTTAAAGAGAAAGCAGAAGAGATTCATCGATACGCTTGAAGTCTCCAAATACTGACCTTCAAAAATATTAATTTTGCCGCTCTTGCGGAAAATACGAAGATATGTTAAATTAAGAATGGGTTTCAAGTATTGAGGGAAAAAATATTTATAAAAGCAGTGTAATAATAATTTTCTCCTTATCTGTCTTGAAATAGAAAAAAAGAAATTATAGAGGTTGAAAATTGAATTTCTCCCATTAATATCCAAAATAAACCGTTTGGCAAAGGAGGCAATTATTCATTGCATGGCATTCAAACAACAGGATAGACAGGATGTAATTTGATATTAGATGGCATTTGTTACATTTGTCATATGGCGATGGTATAAATTGGATTTATTTTATTCTGGTAGCGATTTAAAATATATATAAATCAACTTCTCAATTTCAAATGAGTTTTAATCTCATTAAAAGTAATTTCAGGTAATTATCAAAATAATGGAAAAAACCTGTGAATAAAAGTGTCATTTTTGAATGTGCTTCTTAAGGGTTAAAATAATAATAGCCATATTTTTTCATCAATAGCAATATATATATTCTGGTAGTATATGTTAGTTTCATTGAATTTGAACAATTCTTGGATTTTTTTCAAAAGCGTAAAATGTCGGACCTCTTAGATTTTCAAAGAGGCCAAATTGTAGGAGCCCGTCTAGCTGGAGCAAGTGTGACCGAAACATCCCAACTTTTAGGTATTTATAAAGGCACGCTGTCTAAAGTCATGATAGCATATACACAGCGCGGCAAGTCAAGCTCGGTAAAGCAAAATAGCGGACGGAAAGAGAAGCTCAGTGAGAGATAAAGACGGATATTGAAGTGGATTGTAATGTCTAAATATCGAGCAAATGCAGAAAAAGTGACCGCAGAGCTCAATTCCCATCTGGATTCTCCAGCGTCAGTGATTACAGTTAGAAGGCACCTTCATAAACATAACATTCTCAATTCTCAAGCCACTTGCCACGGATGTTAAAAGTAAACCTCGTCTATAATGGCGTCACACTTACAAAACCTGATTGATTGATAAGTGGAAGAAGGTAATATGGTCGGACGAATCGTGTTTCACGCTGCCTTCCCCTTCTTAGAGAAATTGGTGCTTATATTTGGGAAACCGATTTCTTTAAATAAAGCGTATACATAATTTTTGTTATTTTTAATTATTTCTTAAAAATGTATTTCTTAAATAATTGATTGTATTGTTTATAAAATAAAGAAATTATAAAAAATATATCCATTAGCTTATTTTATAAAAATTATTTCTTCAGGGTGAGCAAAAAGTCCGCAAGAACTTTAAAAATTCATAAAAAAAACCCAAAAATAACGAAAATAAAAAACAGTTTGCAGGTGTAGAATTGATTGGGATTATTTTAAGATAAGGAAAATATCCGACAGATGGTGCTCATTTGGAAATATGCAAATGAGACAGGCGATTATAAATACTTACGCTCTTGATTCAGACAAATTCTAAGTTGCATGTCATGTAAGTGAACAAGAATTTTGAATGGGAAAGATAAAGCTTTATTGGTGAAGCTGTTTTACACCAATCAGGAATCAGCGACTGTTGCACTGCATAAATTCCGACTTTGGAAAAATATGAAGACTGGAAAAGGGCCTTTAATAGTAGCAGGCATCATATAGCTTGTTCAGTTATTTGAAGAAATTGGATCGCTGGAAAATCGTGTAAGGTCAGAACGATCAAACCTAAGGGAGACACGTTCGGTGCGCATTGCAGCCCAAATGGAAACATTAGCGTCAGAATCCACCGCAGAGACTAGCAGTGCACAGGACGATGGCAGAAGCCAAATTTCCATGGTCTGCAGATCAGCAGGCTATGGATAAATTTAAAAGCCGGGGTATATCAATCCCGTCCACCCAATCTTTTGGAATTGAGAGATGCAATCTGCCGAGAGCTGTCATGTATAGAGCCAAACGTGCTGCACTCTCCCTTTGCTGGATTTGTGAGGCTGCAATGAGTTATCACCTATGGTGGTGGGCATGTCGAACACATATTATTACAAACAATGGTTTGGTAACTTAATTTTTAGTACGTCTTTTCTTTCACTTATGAAGAAAACGCCACCTATCGGCTGTTTCTTTAATTATTCTTTTTTTATATTAAAAGTTTCCTGTGACTTATCGATGCTATACCTGCAAATCATTTTTTATTTTGTTTAATTTTCCGGGTTTTAAGAATTTTAAAGTTTTTATGAATTTTTTAGCCATCCTATATATCCTTTTAGCCATCCTTTTTAATTTTTAAAAAAGCTTTTAGGAGGATCAAATAAGAAGGTATTTTTCTATTATTTCGTCTAAACGATTATTTATTTCCCTTTAATGAATTTCATGTAAAACAATAAAATACAGATACCACGTTAAAATGTTTTACAATCAAATCTTAAACTCTCTTTCTGCCATCGACATCATGTATTCATTTTTAAGAACTGAAGCAGGGAATTCTGATTTATTCTAGAAAAAACATTTTTATATTTGAAACAGTTCACTGCTATTCACTATTTCACAAGCGTTTAGAAACTTTGACATTGAATTTAAATTTATCATTTATCCCTTTCTATGAAAATGAATATCATAATCACATGTTCAAAATAGCTCATCTGCGAAAATTGGCAATTTCTCAAAGGCTCATCCATATTGTGTCAATTATCCTCTTTTCGAAACTTTTAGAATTTATGGCTTCCTCTATCTCAATATCTTTCCCAAACGTAAATTGCAGGTAATAAAAAGCCTTTCCAGGAAGTGTTTCTCTTTTCCATATTATTACTTAGAAAACGCAAACTTCGCAGCACTAATGACACAAAATCATGCACATACTGTGTCATATGTTAGTTGCATTTCAATGATCGTGGTATTGCTGTTTTTTTAGAAATTCTATTTCATGCATTATTATATGTTTTCAAAATTTCGATATCAATCTATCTTTTGTTGCTTGGATACCTTATTACTTGCAAAGATATACGACATTAAAGGTGAAACATTATATTTTGGTCTATTTGAATTATATTTTGTCATGGGAAAGTACACGTGGTAGAAAACTTCGGATTAAAAAATGCTTATCGAAGTTTTTCGACGACCCCAGTTTGTTTTTTTTCGAAAAAGGAAACAATGCAAATATCGATCTTATATTTTTATCAGTTATTCCCTTCTGTACATTTGTCGAAATTTTGTCGAAATGTTTTTCGATGTTTGCAATTTTTAAACAAACATTTCTGACTCAGCAAAATTATAATACAGTTTAGCATATTATTTTATATAATATCTGCAACACTTTAATGTAAACTCTTCTTCCCTGTTATTTAAACAATAACAATAATAATAATTAATTAAATACGAAAAATTAATGTTTCAATTGCTACCCTCCTCCCTCCACACTCCTTCGGTAACCTATCTGGAAGCAAACTTAGATGTTTATTTTGGACAGTCGATTGAATAACTCAAACTAATAAATTTTATGTTACATAATTTTTCCATATTTTGATATGTTTCATGTCAATATGAATGGTATTAGAGACTCTCATTTCGCTTTTTAATGCAAATAAACATCGCTCCCCAGAATCAGTATCACAATGGGAGTTAGTAAAGCTCACATGTTAAGCAAAAAGTAGCTAGATCAACTTCAAATTTTGTTGCCACTCAGTAATAGAAACAGAAAGAAAAATTCTTTCTCTGACTTTAATTATTGCCCTTTTTTCTATTTTCTTCAACAGCCTAATTCTATTTGACATGTGAAGCTACAAATTAAAGTGGTAGGTTTTAATCCTTAAAATCTTTGTAATTTATTCTATAACATTTGCAATTTACATTAAAATTATATATACTCATTCGTACATGAAAATTCTGATTTCATTTATATTATTTGATTATATTTTAAAATTTAGAATACATCTAGCTAATTATAGTAAAATAACTCTTATAGCATTTTTTTACATTTTTAAGGCAATTAATCAAAATATAAATATGTTAATAAATTTTATAAGCTTTTAGATTTATAGGTACACGTATAAAGCAGACACTTGTACACGTATAAAGCAGAATACAGAAAAAGTCTTTTTCACGCATTCACATTTTTACCCTTTTTTTTAAGAATTCAAATTAAAGTGGAAAAGAAAAATATTTTCTAAATATTGTCTTCTTTTTTAAGATTATAATCATAAAAATCTGAATCCTTTTTCTTGGTTAAAAGTTAGTTAAATGGAATCATAATTTTAAAATGACAAATATAGGCTTGCTAACTGAGGCAGATGCATGTTCAGATGACATAAGGAGTTACTTTTGTCTTGTGACTCTGAAGTCATGTGGACTTTATTAGAATAACCGACTACTAATAATCGACTGATGAAAATTATCGTTATTATGTGTATAGAATAGATTCGATTTTCGAAAGAAGTAGTGCATATTTCATTTCGCCGTGAATGTATTGGAATATAGACTAAGCAATCATTCTCAATTGTTAATATTTACATAAGATGCAAGATTTTATTTTATCCTTAATACGTTCCATTACAAAATTTGCATTGGATATCCTGTACTAAAGTAATTCATAT
>JAPMOR010052024.1:303777-382717 GCA_026543865.1 Argiope aurantia | reverse complement strand
ACAACATGTGTCTTCAAGTCATTTCACCCAGACCACAATCTTCACTATCAAAATAAATTATTGTGCAATCAAGAAACGCAACGATGATTTATTATTTAAAACCCCGAATGCGTATTTTGGACTTCTTTTTTACTACCGACTGAAATCAAAATTTGACAATGCGCTAAATTTGTAATCCCAAAATCATATACCAAATTTGGTATATTAATTTCTCCCCATTTTTGATTTATTACATTTACATGCTTGTGAAAGTACAGACTGAAGGATGGTAAACGTTTGACGGATTTTTGTTCAATATGTGATATATATTGTTACGAAATTTTCTTTACCGGGGTTCGTTTCGATAGTGGAAGTTATATGATGTAAAGAACGCTCAATCAGCCGGCAGAAGTAGAATAAAAACAACGACGTTAATTTACACGAAGACACACAGGGAAGCACAAAGCGACAACTATATACAGCACAGAAGACGATTATCTTCACCCGAGACGTGTAGCATACAACCAGAATCTACTGCAGACAGTAGCGCACAGCTCAGTTCAGCACTAGCTTGACTCGGTCGCTTCCGACTCTGGCTCGGAATACTGACTTCGTCGACTCGACTCCGCTGCTCTCGAACTCGGACCACTGGCTTTTCCGCTCCGTCTTCGGACTACTCCGTCGTCTCTACTCCGCTCGGACTTGACTCTCTGGCAGCCGCAGCCCCTTTTATAGGTCTCAGGAGGCGGGGCTAGAAGCCTCTCAACCAATCAGGAACGTTCGAGGCGTATCTCGGTTCCTACTGGACGGATCGGGAAAATTCTCGAAGTTTCGGATATTATCTATTTTGGCGCCAAAGTCGCTAAATTTGTCACCAAGTCGCCAAATGGGCGCCAAGTTTGTCGCCAAGCTCTGGGATCTCCGACGCGCTAGTCCCATTCAGATGACTGTAAAACTTTCTTTCCAATGATGGAACAAACTATGCTGGGAAGCCGAATTGCAGGTTTGTAACAATATCTATATTTCGAAAGTTAAATTTTTGCTCTTCTAATCCATCCATCCAATTCTTTTTGTTGCTGTAAATTATATTTGAACAGTCAGACAGAAAGACTTCCTTTGAATGGATTTCATTCAAAATTTGATAGAAATCCACAAATTTGGAGTAAAGAGCATTTCATACGTCTAGCTCAATGTTTTTGAGTTATTGTGTTTTCAAACATACAGGCGAATATAATTCCAAAATGTGCTTTCCGGACGCAGGGAAGGCCGAAACGGAGAGATTCATTAAAATCTTGAGTTCGAAATTTTTGACGATTATTATACCTTCGCTTTGTATTCTTCACATGCATGAAAGTAAAGATCGGTCGAAATTATTGGTTTAAAACAATTTTCAATTCTTATGCTTTAAAGGAATAAAGTTATTGAAAAAATTTTCATGAGGTAATCCTTCCTATAAGGAATGTTCGAAGTACCATTCAAAAGTGTAATAATCATTTACATAAATTTTCTACAGGTATTCATTTTTTTTTAGTAAAAAATGTATGAAATAAAGCAAAATACTGGAACTCCTTAATTTATTGAAGGAAAGACGGTAGATCTAAATTACACAAATGCAGGGAATATAATATTCTCATTTACATTTGTAATGCTATCAAACAAAATATTTTTTCGTAAGTATTTTCGTAAATTTTTTTGGAATAAGAATTCCTTTTCAAAAAAGTATAATATTTCTTCATTGTTTGGACATTAGTAATTTAATATTTCATTACTGTTTTACAGAATAGTGAAAAAGATGAATAACAAAATGGAAATACAGATAACCATTATTAATGAATAAGTTATAAATATTTAAGTAGAATGCTTTTGTTTTGAGATACCTCTTCAAACTAATAGTTATTTATGCTCTGTTATTCTATCTATTTTATTTACGCTTTTCCGGTGCAACTGAAAAAAAAATCCCTTTATTTGTATTACTAAAATCGTGATCAAACAATATAATAATGTATTCAATCGGGAGTAGTAAGAGAGATTTTGAAATGCATGAAATAAAATTCAGAATGTCAATTTTTAATTTCCTCTATCAAATTTAGAACAGAATTTATAATATTGGAGCAGCTGTTATCGGATGTAATACTTTTAACCCTGTCATTACTAACCTGGCCCAAGACGGCAGTGTAAGTTTTAAGCTTGTGGACTGGTTTCTGTTTCAGACGAAAGATACAGTTGTAAAACAAGTTAACATGAGGGATATTCTTGGGAGAGATACCAGGTATTCATACTTGACAATAATGACTCGCTTTTCCTCGCGATACAGCTTCAAAGGTTTACAGAAAGAATAAGGCATTTGATTTTTATTTATGTGAAATATATTCTGAAAATATAATTCAGAAATTATTTTTAAAGTTTATTTATTAAATCCTGCTTTGAATTGAATAAAAGAAATATTAAAATGCAAGAATACTGCACATAAATTTATACGGATAATGTTGTAAAATGCAGCACGGGATTTTGCTCTACATTTCATGCTTCCGGTACTGATAACGTTCTTGCTACACTTCTAATATAGACAATGTTCATGTCGCCAGAACCTTGACCCTGAATCGCGTTTCTAATTTCTCCCACAATTTCTCGATCTGCAGCACTTTATTCTCAAGTTCCAGAAAGCAACCTAAGTTCCCTTGCAGTTTTAAATTTACTAATCAAATTTTCAAGCAATTCATGGATATTGGCTGTCTTATATTTTTAAGACGACGATGTTCTTTAATTTTTTTGCAACTTATTGCTTATTACCATCCAGTCCAATATATTTGAGATCACTAAGTCAGTTGCAAGCTTAAGTTTCTACTAAGAATATTTGAAAATATGATTTAAAAACAAATCATACTCTTTCGCGTATTTTTAAGAAGTGAATGAATTCACTTATTATCAATACGAGGAATAATGCCTTTTGCTTTGCATTGTAACGACTGCAAAACCTGGCAAAAAAAAAAAAGCAAAAAAAAACAAACTACCCTTTAGATTGCTATGTTACTGTCGTTTTTGATGGAAGCATCCTGCCGCCATGGCAACTTCCCGTAAAGTATTTCGTTTGGCTTAATTTATAAATTCCTTTGGTACTTACGTATTAACGCCAGCGCAGCTACAGATATGGCGGTTTTTGCGCTAATGCGCCAATAAAGAGCAATCCTGTTGTACTTGCGTATTAACGCCACCGCAACTACAGATTTGGCAGTTTTTGCTCTAATGCGCCAAGAAAGAGCAATCCTGTTGTTCGCACACAGCAATGAGGCGTTGAATTTTGAAAGTGATTGGCGGCACTTAAAAACCGCCAAATCTGCAGCTGCGATGGCGTTAATACGTAAGTACCATTCCCCTTTTTAGATGTTTTCATCTATTTGTTTGATTTATGTCTGTGGTAGTCAGGAATAAAAAGTTAAAAGGGCATAAGTAACTTCTGTACACTTCCATGGTTATGACAAAGATTTTGACTAATAGCTTATGTTGTTGATTATGAAGCCACTTATTTTTTAAGAATTTCTTATTCTGTTTCCTTTTTTATTAATACTTTACCGTCCGCACGTCTTGTAAAAATCTTGTAAACGTCTTGTAAGATTACTTCGTTTGTAGCCGGCAATTTTTGAGGTTATTGGGAGATTATAAACTCAAGTTTTACTAACACATTAAGTAACACTAACATCATGAGATGTTGCCGGCCGTTGAGCGATACTTTATGTATGACACTATTGTGGTATTGCCGGCCGTTGAGCGATAATTTACGTACGGCATCACTGTGGTGTCCTAGCTTTCGGTCTTCTTTTTCTGTTTCTATTCTTCTAAACAACAACAACAAAAAATAAGAATGTAGCAAAGGTTTTCCTCATCAGAAGTTTATGATGAAGCACAAGGAAAATCTTTACTGAAAAAAAAAAAACACAACAACTTTCGAATGATTTTCCCACGATGATTAAAAAAAAAAATATTTGTGGAATTTGAGTTCCTTTCTCGTTTCAGCTGTTATTTTTCATATTTTTGCTGTTATATCAAAATGTAGCATTTTAAAAACTTCCTTCCCTCAGCAAGACTGATCTAGCAGTCGTAACGAACTATCGACTTATAGCATTTCATAGCTGCACAAAAAGTTACATATCGCATATAACTTGAGCGCAGATGTAGTTAATCTATTAAAGTGTTTTCTACCAATAAAATGCTTTGGAAAATTTGACTTGCAGCATTTTGATGTTAGTAACTATATATATAAATGTCAAACTGGGATTTAGAGAGCTATATTTCAATTTTGAGGATATGAAGTAATGTCTTCGTTAGCAGCACACAAATAAGTGGAATTTTCTTTCGATTTTTTTTGACAGAATTTTCATTGATTCTCTGTAATCATTCTATCATATCAGAACTTGGCGTTGAATGAGATAAAACTATAATTTTTAATTTGGTTAGTTAACGATCAATCATTTGCCAAGCTCTCAGAAAAGCCCTCTAAGGATTTTCCATTTTAGGCGATTCGTGGGTGTGGTTACATGTGCCATTTTAAGCATGGGATGTTTCGGCGGTAAAACAAAAATTTCATTTACTTATGGTTAAAATTAGATATCTTAAGACAGTTTTCGTATGAATAGTAATCGTTGTGGTATTGTCGAGTTTATTTTTTTTAGTACTGTTATAGCTAAGAATTTCTGGTTTAGTACTTTCATTAGAATCATTTAATTCTAAACATTACATTGCTAAATGATTTGCTATAGTTAAAATGTAGCATAATCATCACCAATGTAGAATTAAATCGGTGAACCATGGTTAGTGTGACGTCCAGGGATGTTAGAATGTTGGAGAGTGATCAATTAATTTTTCTTAAGAACCCCAGTAATACAAAAGAAATTTGGTAATTTCGATTTGACAGATTTTTATTTTTGCACCATCTTTTAGTATTACTTTCAACTTATCCCATTTCCATGACTAAGGTATTATCCTTCTTTATGTCCTTTATTTTCGAATGGAATTAAATAAAAGTCTAGGACATGTTTACATTTATATTAATTGGAGTTATTGATAATTTTTAGTTATTCACTTAAAATGTGAATTAATTTGAATTAATTCATAATTATTTAAAGAGTTGCATTTGCTTTCAGTACCATAAAAGGTTTATTTGTGCAATGGGGGAAAGTTCGGGGCCAAACTGTGTTCAAAAGTATAATAACTCTTTTTATTTTAAGAACAACGGTTTTCTGCTTTACGAAGGGGGAAAAATTACAGAGATAGAAGTTGGATTTTTTTTTTGTATAAAAATATTTAAAATTCCTAAAAATTGTAATTTGAAATACATTTTTCAAAATTTAGAGTTTCAGTTGTAGCGTTCTTGAACTTCGTCGTCAAATATTAAACAAATATTAACTCTGTAGATAGCTAAAAGAAAAATTTCCCCAAATATTTCTAATTGAAACTTTTGTACAACAAATCTCTTCCAATTTTATCGAAATAGGTTTTGTAAGACTTCAGTATTTTCATTCAGAATAAATATTTAGCAGAGGGATTGCATTAGTACTAAGCTTTCATCTTTTAAAATATTTGTTTAAACTTTGAAAAAGGTTTCGAACAATTTAATTTTTTAAATTTTTTTTCATTTGTTTTTCTATCAAAATTTTGATATTGATATTCATTAATGAAAATTTCAAGTTTAAGAATACTTTTGTCATTTGACACAGAAATATTTCTGATTCTAATCTCCGAACTCAAGGTTTCGCTAATAATCTATACTTATATAAAGCTCACTGTGTGTGTGTGTATGTATGTATGTGTGTGTGTGTGTTGGCGCTCTACAGGTCAGATCATTCGACGTACAGCTACCAAATTTGGCACATGCATACCTTGGAGGTCGGGAATGTGCACCTGGGGTCCCTTTTTTTAATTTTTAATTAGAATTTTAATTATTAATTAATTAACTAACTTTCCCGCCAAAAAAAATCTTCATTTCCCCACCGCCAAACGAGTAAGGCTTCAGTTTTTTTTCCACTCTTAAAGAGGATAGACTTAAGAAATTTTCGGCAGATTATTTCAAAGGATTCTGTTTATTTTCTTAAGGTTTGATGCATTTAAAGTTAAACATTGTTAATTAATCGATCTTTCAGATTCATTTTGAAGTACTTTTGAATTTAAATAAAACAGAATAAAGGAAATTAAAAATTTCTAATCTGCATAGCGTTACCTTAACTGACGTTGAAAATTTCACGCATTTGCGTTACCATAATTGGCGTAGAAAATTCGCGCATGCTCATTGTATTCTGATTGTTGACAACGGATACGAACTTGGTTTTGATAGCTTAGTATGTTTTCGACAGATTATTTGAAATGATTCTGTTTATTTTTTTAGTGTTTGATGCATTTAAAACTAAACAACTATTTAATTAATCGATCTGTTCATGATGAATCTGAGAAAATTTTGTTGAAAACTTCTTGAAATATTATATAGATTAAGAAAAATATTCTTTAGTGTCCATAAGGTTTAAATGCTCAGTGATTCTGTTTTCAGTAATCATATTATAAAAAAAATGTTTCGTTTCAGTAAAAAAAAAAAAAAAAAAACATTATTATATTTATTGCAGTTTAATCATTTCCACTTTAATTTAAAGCATAAATTCTACGTGAGCTAATAGAAAATTAGAGAGATACATATTACGTTATGGCTGGAGGCCTTTATAATATTATGAGTGAATTATATGACTATTAAAATTTGAAGTTTTAAAATATTTTAATGAAGAAGCAATTAAAATGGGAGTTCTATAAAATATTTAATTATTAAAATTTTAACTTGTATTAATATTAGCGAACCGGTTGGTCGCCAAAGGCGGATAGTTATAAATAAGATATGTTTCATTTAAATGGCTACAGAACAATGTAACGATAACAAACAGCATATAAATTACTTTACCAAATCTCTTATGCTTAATTACACATAATGAACTATATAAGCCTAAGCATTTATAGATATTTTTTTTGAACAACGTTGGCTTATCTTCTACAAAAATACAATTTTAAATCTTTCTTAATATAACATGAAGATTAGAATTTAATTAAAAGATTTATTTGTATTATTGCTGTATTATTTGTATTATTGTTGTATTATATTTTGTCTTTACATATTTACTGTAACAGGAAAGGTTTTATATTAATTAAAGTCACTTACTTTTTAGCTCTTTTTTAGCATAATTTAAACTCCTTTCTTTTAATCTCGCTCCGAGGTATGAGTAATTCTCCTCTTTTCAATACGATAATTATATGTTAAAAATATAGCATATTGATACTGAATTTCAATTTGAAATATAAAATCTTCTTCAAAAGTTATAAATGATAAAATAAATGAAAACCATTTTGTAATATGTATGATACTATCGAGATAATGATCAACAAAAAGGCGCTAATTGCTAATAAAAAATAATGCCATTTGTTATTATAAAGCTATTTATTTCAACTTTAATTTGACATCATTTGATTATTGTAGAATTTGGTAGCATAGCATATCAGACTTAAAATTTATCTAATGTTCGAAATATATCGATTAATGAATATATTTGATAAGAATATGGGCCAAATTAGACTAAATGGTTATTACGTTCATATTGTATACTTCACTTATATCTGTTGTAAAAAAAACATATCAGTATTTTATTTCATAATTGAAGTCCCACTACATCCGTATTTCATCTTTAGTATGCTATTTCATATATATCTGTAGTAAAAGAAATCATATAATAATTGATGCATATTTATGTTTTGAAAAAGTCTGAGGGAAACTATTTCACCTATAAACGCTTTGTAAAAAGCATAAAATATTGAGAAAAATTTGCGAAATATTTTTGGTTCAACTTTATTAGTAATAAAGTAGGTGTAAGAATAAGAGAAAAGAGAGTTGAAAGAATATTTTGATCAAGTGGGCTACGAGAAAAAAATTAAGAGACGACACAAAGAATATAATAGTTGCATAGGTCTCTTTATTATACAGAACATTTTTGAGAACCAAATGGGATGAAGCTTTTATGATTCATTAACAAAATAGATGTAGGGTCTGCAACAGAAACAGTCCGCTAACATTGAAAGGAAGGCCACGGCGTTAGCATAGTAGCGACAGCCTCTTCTCCATCACAAGGCTCGCTTATACATGACTTATCTTCTATGCACCATAAGTCTAACCCTCTGTTGTAAAATATGTAACAATTTATATAAAAATGGAGCTTTTTTATCTCTTAATACGTAACGAACGTATGTACAAGATGGGTGAGATTATTATATATAGTATTAGTTAAGTAAGGAAGCAGGCAGGAGTGCAAAGTTAAAGGTTTGCATCAAGTTGCAGCACATGCACTGGAAGGCCCCTAGGTGTGACCTGTGCAATGGCCCACTCAAAGCGAGTTGGTCCCCCGAGTACGGGAACGAAAACTCTCTCGGGGAAATCGAGAATAAAGTCAGCTAATATTCTAAATTATGAAGATTTCACTTCTTAATTTTTTTTTCCTTAGTAATTTCTCAGAGTGTGCAGGTAAAAAAGATGGCCGTTTATTAGAAGTGTAAAGAAATTTGAGTTAAGTAGATGTCTCTATGCACGAGGATAGTAATTTCTTTGTCTAAATTACCTGATTTGTTTCTCTTGCGGTGAAATCGGATAGAAAGCATTGGAATCGCTATGGATAGATAGCAAAGAGGAAACGGATTTTCTGTCTGATTTTATTTTGTTTGTTTTGCACCAGGCAATTTGAAGCCATGAAAAAAGGTTTATGAAAAAAAAGCGTGGGGCAACACTTGTGCTCTACTTGTGCCTACTTGTCTATAGCCTCTGTTTTTTTTAGCTAAAAGTATTGCGCCCACGCTGCGGCCAGCACCTAATAGTGGACTATATATGTGTATGGGTGTATATTGTTCTATATACATCGATACACATATACGCATAAATATATTTTCATGTGTGTGTATATAGTTTATATACAATTCGAGAGCAGTTCAGTCTCAATCAATCCATTCGCTCTTGCTTAGCAGGAGCTTAGGAAGAATAATCACAGCTATATAAGCATTCCAGCCTTCGGTAGCACCCCACTATGAGGACCACACGTAACTTATCACAGACCGTGGACTAGAGAGAAATGTGACTCGTCCTGATATGGGGTTGTTTTTCCGCCTCCCTGAGTGTGGAAATCCACCATCACTGCTGTGAGTCAGTCTCACCTTGCGATCTACAGCCAGTCATCTTGTTCTTGCAGAAGAGACACTCAGCCCAGCTCTCATGGATATCGTTATTTTTTGCTTGATTTTTTAATATTTTTAATTCATTTTTTATATATATATTTTGTCAAGGCAACCTGGAACTTAACAGGGGGTAGTTTAGGATGGGGTGGTACTGAGGAACTGAATGTCAACTCGAGTTCCTTTTTGTTGTTGTACTCGGTGGCGTAGCTATTGCGGTTGCAGGCGGTGCATATTTTTTGCATGTGTAATACCAGAGCCCACTCTTATATATGTGCATAGTAGACGTGGCTTCGGGCCCCTTAACCAGTCGAAGCACCGAGAACCCTTCCCGATTTAGCTACGCCACCGGTGTTTTAATTCCTGCAGTCTGGCAAACAAGGAGTCTCAGGCACTGTCTACATCATTTTGAATAGACACACAAGGCTCTGGCGGTAGAAAAATAAAAACCCAACGAACCCGATTTTTTTTTGTTTTCGAACTTTACACTATTTACACGTCGGATGATTGGGAACCCACAGGTCTTTTGGAGACATCGTCCCACGAAGTGGTCTTCCTCTCTGAGGCGGTCTTCCCGGCATTTGACGAATGCAAGGCCGATGTGGAGGATGTGATATGGACCGCCGAGGATGTTGGCAGGAGTGTTCCTTGCTGCACGGCAGCACTTGCTGTCCCGCCAACTACATCACCCGGCGGGTCCCACTCCTGGGAAGAAGGATGACCCGGCTCTGCAGAGAGGTGCCTGTTGAGGCGGACCATCCGAAGCCTTGGACGCTGCAACGAAAATATAAAATCAGATATTCAGATTAATGCATTCTATTTCACATTTCTGGTTTTGCTTATTGAAATGTTGTGTGAAAGGTAAAATAATCTCAGCTAGCGGTTATACTTAGTCAATATACCATGAGAGGAAAAAAAAAAATGCAAATACAAAAAATTGATTAAATTTTCTGTTATACATATTCTTGTAGATATGGGATAGCAATTTACTAATTTAATTGAAATTGGTTTCAGTTTTGTAGACAAGAACCTAACAAGAAGTTTCAAGTGAAATATTTTGCGGAATTTTCGAACTCTAAGTAACTTGAACAGAAACTGTATCTAATTATTAAGTCAACCTAAAAAGTCACAAATTCACCCTTAATTTAGGATTCCAAATAAGGCTCAATTGTTGAGTTAAAACTCAACTATGCCTTCTAAATCATCAGCATTAAAAAAACTTGAGAATTGAAAATATCAACTCGTTTGAAAAATTTGTGAAATAATTTATAATTTTAAATTGAACCTTTATATAGTGTTTTGAAACATAGGAATCACAAAAAGACAATGTGCTAATTTGTCATGATAAGTTTTTTTAAAATATGATTTTTGGAGAATTAAATTTAAACTATTTCAGATGCTTGGTTAATCTTAAAAGAAGTTGATATGGTTAGTTGCAGAAGCTCCACAATCAAAAGCGAAGATGGCTTCACAAAGTTTTTTTCTACGAAATTATATCTATTTTTTATAATCTTTATTTATTCGCCATGTTTACAGTTGAAATGTTATTTGGAAATTGCCTGAAATGCAGATAAAGAATAATTTTAAGTATACTAACCTCCAGAGGTTGTGAGGCACACCTTGTTGGCTGTTCATGCGACTTCTCGCTGGCAGGTGTTGCAGGCACTGTCTTGGAGTGTTTAGAGGTTTCAATTTGTTCATCTAACTCAGAGTCATGAACAGTCGACAAAGGTTCCTGATCTTGACTCCTGTAGAAATAAATGAGCTTTGTTTATCTCTATCTCTACTCATAATAAATATGAATTAGTATGTGTCTGTTTCTCTGTATGTGTTTATCAACACCTTACAAGCTTGACCGTTTGACTTAGAGGTTTCAAATTTCACACATACATATTTTAGAGTACCAGAATGTTAACCTCGGAGCAGTTTTTAAACTTTTGAATAGAATTCCAATTAATTAAACTTTAAGCGAAATGTTGGTATTTTTCCGTGGTAACTTCTGAAAATATTACAGCTCAAAACAAGCTTCATCTTAAAAATAAAAAAAAAGTATATATTTCAGTGATACCTATTAATGTCCCATATAATTTTTCTATTTTTAATAAATTAAAAAAATATTTTATGCAAATTTTTTAACAATATATTTCCTAAAATAAAATTAAAGTTTAATCTGCATGGAGATGCTATGCTTGTATGAGAAAAATTGAATTTTACTTTTGCTTTATCATTACGTAGGCAAAAGCTCAAATTAAAAAAAAAAATTAAGTTAACTCTCCTGTAAAATTAAACCTTGAGAAACGTATTTTTCAGCACAGGCTTGTTTAAGATAAAATAAATATAAAATATAAGATTTTCCAGAAAAATAAAAGCAACAAAAAGTGTTCTATAATTTTTAAAATATCCACCTATATTCAATAATTTTGTATTATTGAAGGGAAATTGGTTATATATACAAAATACCCATTATATGCAGGGCGTAAAGCTAATTTCAAAATCATTATTAAAGGCATATTTAACTAATAAGGAAAATGATCTAAACGAAGTAAAGAATAATGTTTTATGCAGTTTGAGTCCGTAATTTTTCTTATTTATGTCATTTAAGTACTTTTGAAATTAAAATTCATATCTGCATAAATTAAAATTCATATCTGCTTTTATAATGAATCAGAATTCAATTATGAAAAATTTTATATCCTGTTCTCAGGTTAAAAAAATTTTTTTTAGCTTCATCAAAAACGTTTTTGTGTTGCTAATGTTTTATCACTTCCATTTGAAATTGAAGTTAAAATAGTACGAGGAATGATAAAAAAATTAAGAAAATATGTTAAGAATATGAACAAAAAGATGTAACACTTCTTTTATTATATTAACTGTATAAATAACAAAAGTTGAATTAAAAAAAATATTTTGTTGAAGATGCCATTAAGACAAGTTATATAAAATATTTATTTGAAAATTTCAGCGACCATTCATTCCCTCGAACCATTGGTCGTCGAAGGCGTCTACTTAATAATAAATGAATAACACAAAGTCATTTCTCCGACTGTAAATGATTTTGTTCTTTTAAATACATTTTAAGATTTAACATACATTAAAATACAATGCGAGTTTCATCATATTTTTTAATTAATGTTATTCTAAGTTTGGAAACTGAATTCCCAAATTTAAATAACAAAAAGAGGAATATTAATTTGCGTTTGGATTTAGTATTTTATATACTTACCTGGGTAAATCGAGGCTCCTGCACATGTACCTGAGCGAGACCCCGTCAGGCGTCAGAGCGGATAAGCTCCCTTGAAGACTGACCGCTCTCCTATACTGCCGACCGCGGGGCTTCCCACCAGGTTGCCTGAACGGTTGTTGGGCCAAACCGTCTTCAGGAGTTAAATCAGAGGACAGGGACACCAGATCCTTAGAGACGGTAGTTGTATTGCCTAAGAGGGAACCGCCGGAATGCGCAACTATGTGGGACAGTAACTGCATGATGGTCTGAATATCTGTGGTCAAGCGTGTTTCTATTGTTCGTACTTGCCTATGAGAAATGAAACGAGTAAAATCATTAACTTATTTCATAATGATAATTTAAATATGAATTTTAAATAAATTTCAATAAGAATAAATTTTACTTTGGAATCTGTTGAGAATTTAAATGAAAATTATTTACAATTCCTTTTCTTTTTTGTATATTCTCCAATCATTTTAGAGGCTGTTTCCTATTATAGCAGCATTATGTAATATATTACTCACATTGTTTAGAAAATGCATCAATGTATTTTGAAGTACATAATGTAAAAATAGGAATTTATTTAATTTAATAAAAATTGCAATCAATGCGTGGCTCTTTAATATTTTCTGATAGATGAGATGCATAAAAATGTGAGTAGTAATGGGAAATATTCATTGTTATTATAATAATTTTAAATATTTTTCTTGAATATTTTAAATTTTTTAAAAAATATATACCAATTCTGAAGTAAATTTTAATATTTTTATTTTATTTTATTTCATCATTATACTGCAAATAAAATTTCATTATTAAACTGTATTTAAGAGGCCTTTAATTTCTTTCCAATTTTTCAGGGTTCAATTTGAATTTAAAAATTCCGAATGCTCATGAAAGATGGAAGATCTCTTTATTATAAGGGAATGAATTAAAAAGCTTTTGAACATACAAATTATGATATAAATTACTTTTTTCGTTTCAAATTAGTATTCATTTTTGCCACAAGTGTCATCATTCAAGTTCAAGATGTATAAATTCCTTGGCGAAGTCTTCGTGTGGTTTCGAAACACTGATTCAACTAATTACTTTTTAAACAATACTTGTTAAACTTATAAAACTTATAAATTTTCAAAATTTCTTTTAGGCAATTTGATTTAAGAAAATATAAGGAATAAAATTGATATAAAAATGGCAAACTGATTGGACTGAGAAGGTAATTAAATAAAAAGAAAATGAATGAAAAATTGAATAAATGATGCGTGGCAAATTTTGTACATGAGAAAGTTACTGACCTACTAAGGTTGTCTAACTTTGCTTCTAGCATTTGAGTGTTTGGCTTCGAATTAACTATAGGGAAAGGCTGGTGGTGAGGTGACGTGAGATCGTCTCCAGGACTATTTCCATTGACAGAACTACCAGTGAGTGGTATAGTGACACTAGAACTCGACCGGGCTCCACTGCTGGACGTTCCGCCAGCCATGGTCCCTAGGCGTCCCGGCCCAGAGCAAGGTCGCCTCGTTTCTACAGTATTTTCTAAGACGCTTCTTTGACTAGAGGGAATGTGCTGTTGGGAAGATTGGAAAGTAGCTTGTGGACTGAGAATATTTCCTGTAGATCCAGGAGTTGAATCGACAGATGCTGTCTGGGAAGCTGTAGGAATAGAAGTGTAACAAAGGTTTTGAGAGTCATTTGGTAAAAAATATTTTTATTACAACTCAAAAATTATTACATTTGACAAAGTAAAATTCATTTTAAAGTTATCTGATGAAATAAGTCCCGATAAAATAATTTTCTGTTTGAATTTATAAAAATTTAGTAAAATATTGTAATATGCATTATATAGAAGCTTTGAGCATATATAAATATAAAGAAATAAAAGGAGCAGAAAAAGTTTTTTTAGTAAGATAATAGTTGCAGACACATATTAGATTCTTTTCTTTGTAGAAAATATGACAGAGAAGAAAGGAATTAGATTAGAAAGGAATCAACATTAAAATTTTAATTTGTAAAAAATATTCATCTTCTTTGAACTAATCTTTTTCTGAAAATACAGTTATCTCTACCTGCCACAGATTACAATTTTAACATTTCTATACTTTTTTGGTTTCAAATAATAAATTCATGCCGGATTTCTTACAATTCAAATTTCCTGGACATTTGAATATATAAAAAATCTTTTTCGTGAATTCATCAAATTTTTATACCAGCTTGATGTACGTTTAAAAATGTAAGAATTGTTTTTAATCCTTAATAATAATAATAATAAAAAACTAGCAAATCCCTATTTATTCATTTACACAAAAGTAACTCTACTCTAACTCTACTTTGCATTTTGAATTTTGTTAGATAGTCATGCTCTATCGTATATTTTTTTCTATCATGAATTTTGATAAATTTCAAAACTCTTATTTTTATTTTTAAAATTCATAGATTTTATGAAGTTGTGAAAATCTCATTTTTATATGCAAAAGGTTAGTTATAAATAATCACTTTTTGTGTTTATTACTTTGTAAAAAAATTTGCAAAATAGAAAAAAAAAAAGCTTTTTGTATATTTTATGTATGTATGTTTGTTTCTATTTCTATTATTTGATGGCATGTTTAAACTCTAAACTTATCGACGCTTCAATGTTCATCAAGTTTTTTAATAACTGATATAAAGCTACAACAAAGATAAAAAAAGTTACTTCTGTCTTTATCAATCTGTAATGAAACGAAATCCATACTAGGTTCAACAGCATCTAACAGTGGAGTTTTTTCTTTAGTCTCATGTGGCTCCGCTTGAGTTTCTGATCGAGCCATCGTAAGACTTGGAGGGCGAGATGCTAAAGGCTCCTGAGCTTGCTGCGTGACTACTACAGACGATAAAGGTCCTGTTGCTAGACTGGTGACTGTAGCTATTGCGCCTGCTGAAAGAAAAAGAATGGTGACAAACGAAAGAGGTTTCACTGATAGTGATATGCACTTTGCTATTGTTTTCATCTCTAAACCAGTAGGAATAGTTTCCTGGAAACTTTCTCGCATACTCTCAAATAAAGATATCGCCCTCTCGTATAAAAATTACAGATATGGTGTACGGCAGTGAATGTTACGTATGTTTAGAGTCCACCCCCCCAACATGAACGTTTTGTGTTTCATAAAATAGTGAAGCATACCGAATATGCATTTTGGATGCGTTTTTTCCAACTGATTGAAGCTAAAATTAGACAAAGAGCAATAATTTCAGCATCCTGATCGCATACCAGATTTTTGAGATGAAATGATATTTAAGTTGATGTGTTTTTGAGAATCGCGTTTGCAGCATATGAATACACAGACTGATAGTCATTCAACTCTTTGATGAATTTGACTCAAACTTTGATACGGATCTCTCTCTCTCTCTCTCTCTCTCTCTCTCTCTATATATATATATATATATATATATATATATACGGGTATATTATAACAATATATTTAATTTTATTTATTAATCCCTTTGTTGTTAATGTGTTTTCTTGTTCTCTCTTTGAATAAATTTTGTTCACAATTACCTAGTAATCCACAAATTTGAAGCAAAGATCTCATACCAAATTCCATCCATCTAGATTAAAGCGTTTTTAAGTTCTGCGCATAGGCCGATAAAATCAATTTTTAAGACCCAAGGAGATTTGAAACGTATAGATTCGCTAAAATTCTGGAATAGAATTTTTCGAGGTTACAATACTTTTTCTTTGCATATTTCGTATAAGAAAAAAGTATCCTTTCTGTTATTTTCCTCGAAAATTTATGTTATAGTAAAGATCGAAATGGTTAAAAAAACTACTCAATCAATAACAGGTATTTGATTTTAAGAAAGAAATTCTAAATTTAACTTGTCTCAAGGAAATCATACGATAAAACTGAATCATTGAGTGAAATTAACGGAGGAAGGACTCATTCCCCCAGTTACTTTTTATCATTTTGCTTTGCGTTCTTATCCTAGTGATAAGATAAATTTTTCTTGTACTGTTTTTTTTTCTAAAAGCAACAAAACGACAATGCATCTAAAAATTTTCAAGTGAAGGAGCGTTAAAATTTCAGGAAGAGCTTTTATGAAACGTTTCCTTGAAATCAAAATACTTTTTTTTTAATGTGCATGAAAGAGAAGGTTATTTTTCCATTTTGCGCTCACCATAAATCAATTTTATATTCGAAAATTACATTTTCATCCCATAATTTTATTAGTAAATAAATTATTTAGATTGACGTTCTTTCAGTAATTTCGAGTTTTACTGCAAGTATTTCTGAATTAAATATAATTATACCCTTTTTCTAAAATGGTCTCTGACTTCTAGAGAATATTTCGAAGCAAAAATGGGAATGCATGATTAAAAATGTTGCTAACAAAAAAAAATAACGTTTACTTTCAGCATTAGTGAATGAACACAAGTTGAATAAAAGAGAGCAAGCCGATTTGCAGTAACCGGAATGCTTCTATAGGAATGAGCATTGATCATATTTAAAAGAAAATAACTATAATCCAGAAAGAAGTTGCGAATCTGAGTTGAGAAAACAACAGCAGAAGTTTTTATATTGCTACACAAACACCAACAGTTTTTATATATTGTTTAAATTTACTATTCTAAAATACGATAAATTATTGGTACTAAAAGAAACCACAAATTCGGAAGCATTATAGTTCACATTGATAGTTAAAACATACAACTACATATCACAATCAAGCAAGTTAGAAAATAAAGCAACACTTATAGCATATTTAGAACATGCGATAAAATGCAATACATACATCAAATTTGAGTATAATGTATTATATATATACAACATAGTATTATGTTGTATATATATACATATACCACATTATGCGTACATGTGTACTTAACTATTATGTTGTATATTATATATATATAAACTCTAATCGTGGTGTTATAACTGACTACTAAAGTGATAGAGATTTCCAATTGGAAAATAATTTAAATGCAGTAAATAATCATTTATTGGGGTGTTTTAATCAAATATGTCAAAAAATTACGAATTCTGTATTTTTTTAGAATTTGTCCCAGTCTTATTAGTAAAATTATTATTATTTAAGAAAACATTTTTTTACGCTCTAATACTTTTAACAAACAAGCTTTTTTTAAAAAGACAAAAACTGATTTAGTTATATAGATTTAAATGTCATAATTTTAGACCATTTCAACAATTTCACGAAGAAAACGTACTAATCAATAAATGACTCTTCCTTGATTTGGTTGTTGATTGGCGGCTCAAATAATGAAATTCGTTTTCATGATATGGTCAGTTTTAATTGCATGAAAGTAAAACTTCTTTGTTTAAAAGCCAGATCATCAAGAATATTTTATTAAATGTGACTAATAAAACAATATAAAATCTAGGATACAGTAATTATTTTTAGATATTTATTTATTGATTCAAATAATATCAAATGTAATTCTTTTTATGTCTTAAAACATTTTTCCTACCGGAACTATTTCTTTCCATATTACAGTTTAGAAGTTAGCTATTCGAATGGAATTAAAGTGGAATATTTATGAATTGGATTTTTTAAAAATAATTTCTTATAAAGAAAAAAATCTTTATTGTAAATGAATATTTGTATATTCAATAAATAATCTTAAATTATTTACCTGTTTTTAAATAAGTCAATAGTGCAGATTCTGATTTTTTGCAGATATTTAGAATTTTTCAAATACTAATTTGCAAGTATAAGGAGCGAAAATATGAATCAAATGAAGTGTAATGAAATATATATTTCTAAGTGATCAATAAATGTCAAAACAATGCTCGATCGAAGTATATATTTTGCATTTAATGAATTCATATTACTATACAAATGGAAATCGTGATTTTCACTAAAAAACTTGACTTAAACAGTTACAATTTAGAAAAAAAGTGTTATGTTAAATTTGTTTGATAAATGAAAGTGAAAAAAAACTATTTTATATTTGTCTATAAATTAATAAAAAGACATCAATATTTTGATATGCCCATGTATATAACATATTAAACAAACATTCCCAAAAGTCAACACTTAGCAATATAGAAATCTACAGACAACGCACTGAACACAGACAGCTAGCTACACTGAGAACGCAGAGAGAAATTTCTAATTGAAGAGCAGCAACAACAAAGCACCAGACCAGAAATTACAGAAAGCACACATCGATAGAGTTCGTTCACAACTCCGAACTGCATAGAAAAGGCATGCGACAACAGCAGAGTCATGCGACTTGCAGCAGCATACGTCGATACGAACACCAACCATGAAATTGCAAGCAAAACCTACCGCAGACTTCAGGCTTTGCCACCTTCGCGTCCGTGAAACTTCGTTTCAGGTCTTGGAGCAGTCCTGAAGGAACGATAAACTAAATCAATCAGACATTTCTCTGGAAAACAGTCTTAAGCGAAGTTTAATTCTGTGGAAGTAATGAAATCACGGCGTTTTAACGTTAATTTTGATCCTTCAGAACGAAGGATAACTTTTTACGGATTTTCAATTAATTGGTGTGATTAAATGAGTTTATCTACTTGGCTCAAAGTGGATAGTTTAAAAGAATGAAATAGAACGTTTAAATTAGTATTTTAAGCGTAAAAGCAGATAAAAACTAAAATAATTCTGAACCAAATTATGTACATTTGATCTGTTAATAAATATTTCATTTACATCACAAAAGTATGCGATGAAAATTATTTTGTACTTTAGCATATGTTCCCAAGTTAAAATTTCATAATTTTAAATTTGGAAATAAAATTTAGATGCTAGTTCAATTTTTTAATTCATTTTCTTTTCGATCTCGCGCAACATTTTAAAACATAACCTTAAATTTTAATATTTTCCAGCAACACATTTGAAAGTTTACAAATTTATATAAATACTTATTTTTCAATTTATATTTCTTTTTATAACTTAAAATTATATTTAATGAATGTAGTTAGGATTAATTTCAATCAATTTGTGAATCAAAAATTTTCCCAGATGCCTTTTAAACCTTTTTGTAATTTAATCTTCATTAGTGAAATAAAATTGTTTTAAAATACAATAATAAATATCTTGAAAAATGATTTTAGGAGAATAGAATTTCTTAGAATTGTTTCATATATATTGCCTTTCAGGAACCTACACTGACCTAAAATATATTTTTTGAAAACGTCAAGTTTCTGTAGGAAAATATTTCTAATTAATTGACAAATAAAAGGTTGCTAATCATTAACATCTTAGTTAGATTAACATCTTAGTTATAGAATCTATTCAAATCCATAATCTATTTTCTAATATGACTATAATATCCAAAAAGAGATTATTAACGTAATATATTTATTTTGGAAAGTCTTATGTTGTTCTATATAGATTCATTTCATCAAATCATTTCACCAATTTAACATTTATCAGAACAGTAAATTTAAATTTAAACTAAATCGACAATTTCACTACAAAAATTTCTATTTTAGTACTGATGGTGCTATTCTTTTTTTGCAGCGACGGGTTATTAGATTTTAAAGCAAGACCAAGAAGCTCGTTTAAAAGTACAAAAAGGAATTTATTTAACATTTGCTATAAATCCTTTGTTTTAAAGACTTGTCTTAAGGAAATCTAATTACACCATAAAATTAAATAATACTCAATTAATGATTATTAATTCTTAATTATTATAATATTTGTATCGTAAATTACCTTTTTATTGATTTAAGATAGGCAATGAATTTAGAAATCCAAATATTATTAAATGATTATTAGGGTTCGTACTTCTGATGTTTTATTTTCAGAGAGATTATCCTTTCTGTATTCTATACCCGAGATAAAACAAAACAAACAAACAAATAAAAACAAGAAAAGAACTAAAACATAAAAGTTATATTAAAAAATAATTAAAAAAACTACATACCCCTTAAAACCTGCCAAACATGATGACCGAAGACAAAAATGAATTACAAATAACGTTGTCAAAATAGAGCTATGGAGTATCTATTATATATCGTAAAATTTAGAACAGGAACCAATTAATTATCTGTATCAAACAACATGACAAAATCTGCTCAATTCATGGATAATTCTGCTATAATGAAATAAATAAATGCTTAGAAATCATAAACGTAAATAAAATAATAAGTAATAAAATAATAAAAAACAAGATAAATTAAAAATAAAAAAGAATATTACTACTAAATAATTTCAGAGTTAATTTGAACTATATTTGAAATAATCATTGGTAATGTATATCCTTAAAAATCATTCTTCAAAAGTATACTTTAAGTATGTTGTGCATTCAGTTTATAGATTAATTATATATTTTTTACTAAAACTATTTTACAGACTTTGCTACAGGATTCTGTAGTTTGGAGGATACTGAATTCTTTGCACAATAATTTTTTTACTATATAGAAATAAAATTTCAAATTATTACCGCTTGCAACGTAGTAAAGGATCTAAACACGATGCAATTTCTCAGTCATTGAAATTGTAATTAATATTTGATACAAGAAGTTGATCAATGCTATACTTAAAAAAACTGTTTTGTTTTTCAGCATAAAAGTGTTTGGTATTAATAGCTGCTAAAGTTAACCTCTCCATCTATTCTGCAATACTTTTCTACAAATATAGCTGAAGAATCTTTCGTTTATATTTTAGAATAATATGTGTGCTTTTCTTACAAATATTTTAATGACTAAGAAATATTACGATTTATGATTCATTTTGAAAGTATCATCAGTGGACCATTATAGAGGGGTCTATCATTAATAATCACAAGTTACTTTACTAAAATTGAAATTGTTTAGAATTTATTTTTAAATTTGCACATTCATGGAAGATTTGTTACAAGTGTCATTTGCATATATGTATTTAAACTGTGCTATAAACACAAATAACGTCTATACCTGTCAATAAAAATATTCCCAAAAATGTGTTTTTTAATTGTTGCATCTGCTAGGATATTGTTCTATAAATATTTCGAAAGGAAAGTTACATTAAACCAAAAGATAAAAATATTACATGGCTAACTGTACCCACATATTAAAACTGCTCGTGAATGGGTTGTGGTACCTAACATGAAATCAATTTTCTTGTTTCTGGAAATAAAATAAACTCCATTATTTATAAATAATTTAGTATTTAGAGCATAACTAAGAAAAATTCTTCTACGAGACTACAGATATTCAAATGAAAATTATGGACACGATCGTGCTAAAAGCAGAGAGAGAACTCAGATTATGAAGACATTTACCTGCTATCGAATGCAAAGTGCCAGACCTTTGCCGTTGGCCAAAATTGAGGTTTGCGGGAGTAACATCCTGTCCCGCTTTTGTTGGAGAGAATTCGAGGATTCCCATACCGCTATATCTGCGGTCCTCCTCATCGCTGAACCCTGTTCCTTCATCGCTGGAAGGTGGTCTGGGTCTTCTTCTTCGTCTTCTAGCTCTTGGGTACTGGTAAGCTGTGGTACGAGCCTCTTCCGGTGGTAGTATGGGCGTCAGGAGGGAGTTCGTACGGCTACCACCATCACCTGAAATGAAAGAAAAAAAAATATTGTTACACTTAAATGTTTATAGGTCATTGATTCTATTCAAATTTTTCAATTCAGTAAACTAAAATAATTTGTTGCGACATGTAAGAATGTTATTCAAATCCATTCGTTTGTTATTAAAGTAGTTACTAACTTAGTCTTGTTCTAACCCGGTTTTCATCTTTTATATGTAAATATTCATCATTGTAACTGCAATTATTTGAAATATCACCGGAAGAAATAAACATTCACAAGGACCAAAGGAGAATAAAAAAAGCACCACAGTTTCTTCACATCCATAAATATCTTTCTAATAGAGATTTTCTTTGTAACCATTGACCAAATTATTTTATATTAGATTTTTTTAACTGTATCTTCATCTACTATGTTATGCTAACAAGAGGAATAACCACAGAACTCGCATGTTTTCTTTTATTCATATCTTTCTGCACATTATTACTCCAGATAATATTTCTATCCTATTTCAAAGTAGAAAAACCGCAATAAACGATTTCATTTTATTATCATTTTTTTATATGTTTGTAAATTCTGTACATATTTATTTCTGTTTTTATCTTCTATAAATATTCTGGTGTTTAATAAAATTCTCCTGACATGTCCATCAAACCGTTCAGTGACCAGAATGGTTACGGATACGAGGGTATGAGATGGCGTTCTGTTCTTCTAGAAATAAACAGTATTCATTTTGTCTGTTGCTCAAATAAATTCTTCATACGTTCTAATGTATTGTTTATTTAACGCCATTATACCATACAGCTAAAGTAGAGTTTCTAATCCAATAATCTTTACAAGCTCAATAATGTATTAAAATTTGAGCTATCTCTAATGAATCTTGAAGACCTTTAAAATAAAAAAAATAAAAAGTGCATAATTAATGCTAAAATAAATTATGCATTATTATTTTTTTTAATCGATCAGTTTTTCTAAAGTTAAAAGATGTATTCACCTATTGAATAATAATTGTCGCTAAAGTTTGTTGTTGGAATGTTTGAAAAGTGTTTTATGGAAAAAAGTTTTATTGTTCAATAATTATGAAAAGTAGAGATTATTTAAAATTCTATATAGAACAGGAATGTGGTAGCCAACAAAGGAAAAGTAAAATGACGTAAAAGACATTAAAGGGCTACTAAATATATTTTAAACACATGAAGAAAAACGACTTGTTAAGAAAATATTAAACGTAAGAAAACAATTTTTTTTAAATAATAAAGTATTCATTTTAATGAAATGAATTTAGCATTAATAACACTTGGTTTACAAAACAATGACATTAGTGAATTTTAATTATAGATCAGTAAGTAGTTTTTCATGGAATTATTTTTAATTACAAGATTTTTTTATGTCTTATAATTGATTTGAACGTTTTCAGGTGATTTTTGTAAATAAAATTATTTCAAGATAATATAAAAAATCCTTTTATATAATTCTTTTATCATAATTAAAGATTAATTATATTATTTATTATTCAATTTAAATTACAATGAGTTATAAAATTAGTTTAAGTAGAGGCTTTTCTTTTTCTCTTACAGATATTTTTGTATGGCAATGTGGTATTGGTATGTATTTTTAAGTTTATTTACTTACATTCATCAATGGAATCCGGCTCTTTGTACACTTGTTTGTGTCTAAAAAGTTCAGGATCTACCCCTGCTTGTTCAGTCTGTAAGTAGAAATAACAAAATGTAAGTATCTTGTCATTGAAAAAAAAATGAAAAAAAAAATTGAATGCGAAATAACATTTAATTGGTTTTAAAATTTCATCTACCCAAGAAGACATTTTCTCTCAGGAATACATACGAAAAGTAGAGGCTTGGTCCGTTGTGTCACAATATTGCTTTGAGAAATATTTCAACTTTTCTTTAAAGTAGCTTTTATGCATAATTGTTATAATTATTTATCCATCAACTAATTAAGGTGCATCATTAATTGTTACCTTGATAATTCTCTCCCACTGAAAGTAAATTCAAAGAAAATCTGCATAATATGACAATAATGAATTAAAAATAATATTAGTGCTCACGATTTCGAATGCTGTGAGACGTAACTAATTTTTTTTTCATTTTTTTTTCATGATGGCAATTATTTATGTAATAAATATTTCATTCCACTTAATATCTTAACATCAAGTTAACAGATTTTGAACATTGGATTTTGCATTAAGCAATATATTTTATTAGAGATAATCAATAGAGGAATGATTGTATTGCCCACGTTAAAAGCTTTCCTTGCGTCATCTTATTATCTGCCATGAAGAGTTTTCCAGACACGATCTATATGATTTCTAAATGACTAATTATATCATTTTCTGAGTTAATAATTTTAGTTTTCTGTTTGATAGATGCAAGGAAAGTATACATGGATAAGCACCATTCACATATTAAATCTTCTTGTTATATTTTTTGAAGTCATTCTTGAAAGTTTGTCACATGCGTTTAGAAACCGATATCTCTTTTTTCCAAGGTAGTAGTGTATATTCTAGATAAAAAGTTATACCACCCAGTCAATTAACTTTCCTTTCCGAGTTCAGATATTTTCACAATGACGGAATAAATTACTTTAATAAAAAATGTCAGCTACATATTTTTTAAAGTTCAAATTTAGAATAACGCTTCTGTGATAAAATGGTGAATAGTGAAAATCTTTCAGTGAAACTTTCATCCACTGTCATTGTGCATTAGTTATTTTTCCATAATTTCAATGCGTAAGGCCTCAAAAAATTTTTGGAAAAGAAAAACATTTATAATGTTACTTCTAACATCATTGGTACTAATATTTATACAACAATAATACTTTTCATACAACAGAATGAATGCGCTTTTAACTGCACCTGCTCAGCAACCGAAATCGGTGCTATGCGGAATCGAATAGTACTGTTTAAGAAATTATGAATAGTATTTTTTAAGAAATTATTTCTTTCTATGAAATGAAGCATGATTTTCCCCCCAACTATTGTTCTAAAGATTGAAACTTTTAAAAAGGATTTATTAAATTTTTCATGAATTGAAATATTAAGCAAGAAAATTAAATAAATTATAATTGCAGCACACTCCCTAGTATCCGGCGTAATGTGGTGGAGGGCAGGCAGGATAACAAAAAAGCCGGATAGCCGGAGTTCAAAGAACTCATTTCTTTGCGCACCAATATCAGAATACAAAATTTTTATGCCAATACTCATGACTATAATATGTTTTCTCGCTTCTTATTAAATACTAAGCCCTTCATTTATCTCAAACCTCGAAGAATGTGAATGAGGCTACGGCCCGGTGAATCATGTTAAAATAGAAGGCTCTGTTTATATACAGCACTGCATGTCTCTATAATTTATTTGAGAAAAAGTAAAGGATATAAACTATTCTCATTTCAACATAAATTCTGTAATGATTAACTGAAATGCTATAAACATAAGCAAACATTAACGTAAATAGTCGATCTAATTCATAATTCATAATAGTCGATCTAATTGAATCAAATTGATTTTATTTTTTACTGATAAGTGATGATACAGATATAAAAAGGTAACCCTAAGATAAGAGTCAGAATTTTCAGTTTTTAGTCTTTGAAAAATTTCTTATAGATGATTGCTTCTGCATTTTAGTATTTTGTATTTTAGCTCGTAGCACATGACCACTTTCAATGCCTTGCAGTGTTGCCAAAGAAACGCTTCGCCTTCCTTATTTAATTACGTAAAAGAAAACTAGGCCGGATAGTCACGAACCGGATACTCGGGAGTGTACTGTATATTTAATCTCCAAAAATGTCGAGGATTCTGCAGTTTCATAGTATTCATGTATAAACCTATCTTGCTTTCATCCTTTTCGGTGATTAAAGGAAATAATTTAGGTCAAAATGATGCTATGATAAAAAGTGAGCGGATATGGAATCCAGGAAATGACAGACTTTATATATGTGTTAATTAAAGCAAAAATGTGATTGAAAAAGGGAAACATTTTTCAAACACGTAAAAAATATTTTTAATCCACTGGATTTCAGCATTTTACTTTCTTAATTCACCTCAGATTTAATAACTGTATCGCTTTGTCCACAATGCTTACATCTCTAAGGTTGAATGTAATTTCTAAGTTCGAAGAGAACGATTCCCAGAATTCTGGATACATGTCAAGTACATCCAGTAGGTCTTCGCGATTAATCTTGTGTAAATCACAGTACGTCAAGGCACGGACGTTGCAGCTGGACTTTCCCACAGTACTATAGCTGCACGGATTTTCGCCGAAGATGTCGTCTTTGCCTGGAAAAGAAAAATCGATTCATTTATGATACGGTAATGGCTTCTTTTAGACTTTAAGAATTTTGGAGGGAAAAGAAATGATTGACATTAGAATTAAAATACAATATCATCAGCAGTTCCAAGAAAAAAGTGAACAAGTCTCTTAGTTTTGCGATATTCACATATAAAACGATATTTTTTTTAAAAATTAACTTTGTAATTTCCATTCATTTGCAACATTTGATAAATGAGAAAGTTTTAGCTCGTGAAAATGTTTTTCTATCTAAGTATTTTCTATTTCTTTAAAATATTCATTAATTTTATTTTTTAATAAATATTGTACCATATTTATAAAAAAAAATATTTTTTGCTCTTCTAGAATAAAATATCAATATTCTTTATTTTATTTTTTGTTTTGTCATACTACTTGTTTTCTTTGTCATTTTCAGTTTTTATTAAAAATATTTATACATGTAGAGTAATTACAGAACAACAATAACAACAACAACAACAGCTCGATTGTATACTTAAAATTTAATTAACTTGTCGGTGTTATTTAGAGAAATCGAAGTAAACCTTAATTTACGTTTATTTTACGTTTCATTTACATCGTTTTATCTTTCCAAAGAAGCACTCAAATAAAGCATAGGAGCACTCTCGAGTTGAGCAGTAAAAGGAGAGAAAAGGTTTGTTATATCAAGAAACACTTCTGACTTCTAGTTATATCTGAAACTTCTGGCGTGGTTCTGATAACTGAACCCATTTTAGATGGTTTTGAAAGTTTCCAAATGCTATGACTGGCGATTTCGTCATTTGAGGTTACATTCAACACTATGCATGTGTCACCAATTCCAAATACGTTCAATGACCTTCAGAATCATATTATCAACGCTTTTATGAGCGTAAACAGTAGGTTGAACCAACATATTTTAGTGAAATATAATACGATATAGATGAGAGGTAAAAACGAAAGTATATGGAACTTTCAAACAAAGCATATAGAACTTTTGACCATTAGTGTAATTGAAAGTATATAAAAATTTCGTACCATTTAAAAAACAACCCTGTAATATTTTCATTTTTTTTATGAAGAACTCTTTATTTTCATAATTGCAATATTATCTGAAGTACAGTGAGTTTAAATCCAATGATTATTTATAATCATCCTGTTCTAAACCAATATTTATCTTTTTCACAAAAATATTCCCAAAAATTGCCGAAAACAGTTAAGGTAATTACAAGAAGCGCATACTCTTAAAATATTTATGAGATACTACTAAATTTATACCTTTCTATTTATTCGAAACATTAAATCTACAAAGTGTTATAAATTTTCACAAAAAATGAGAACAAAAAAAAATTAGAATTTTATATTAATATATTTGCCTAACAGTTTTTGATATTTTAACATCATATTCACTTATTATTTTTCTTACAAATAATTAGAAATCTATCTTCACATTTAGAAATCAATTTTTATTTTTTGTTAGGGAAGATTTCGAGAAACAAACAAATACTATTTTAAATGGTACGAAGCAACTTTATAAATACGTTCGTCTTGCACTTATAAATATTTATTTGAGATTATTCTTTTTTTAGTTTATCGATCCCTTATTTAAATATATATGTTTTGAAGAGTGCATCAAATATTTTAAGCACCTGCCCCCCTTTCACTCTCGCTTCCGTTCAGCATTTTCTATTTCCCAACATCTGATGCTTATCGATAGTGCTCTTTTAAAATTGAAGCCTTGAAAGTCACCTATCCTGAAATATCGAACTTGAGGAGCAAAGAGTTATAGCTCCAATCTTCGTCACTTGTCACGCCACCCTGAGATAAGGGCGAAAATGATGAAGGGATTCGGTTGCATAATATAAGGTTGACTTAAGTACATCTTTTCCAGACTAGATAATAATAGCTCATAAAATATAAGGTTCCAGTGTTACGCTCGGTGTTACGTTGATTCATTTCCGTCTCGCTTTAATATCTTTTTAGAGATTGAAATAAAATTGATGAAAATTTAGTATTGTGATTAATTCTTTTTGGAATAGTTTTACTTTTAAACTAGTTTGTTAACAGGTATTTTCTAAAGCAGAAATAGACAATGTACAGCTTTTATAAATAAATCACGAACATTTTGGATACTGATTATGCTTAAATGTTGCCTATTTATATTTGTACATTTTCCAACCAAGCCTGTGAAGAATCGAACTCAAGGATTGGATTCTACATATTTATTGCCAGAAAGAGGTTTGTTATTTTTTTTCCGAATTGTGATACTTTTTTACCGTTGAAAAGGGTACCTTTTAAGTGTATCAAGAATCTTAAGTATCGCGCTAAATGGGTGAAAATAAAATCTGATTACAAATTAAGTTATTGTGCTTTATTAATTATTTTTTTGGGTACGAAAATGTAAATTGGACCCAGTTATTAATGCAGACCCATTAAAACTAGCAGTAGAACCAATTTCTTTTGGAATGGAAAAATTCTAATTCTTATGGAAAATTTAAGCTGCTTTTTGATTGAAAATTATGAATTGACAAATACCATTTGGCAAATTAAATTAGTTTTTATGATTTAGTTTTTTGTGAAGAAGAATTGCTATTCTTTCTTTAAAGCAATAACTTTTACTATAATATTTTTGAAGAATTAAATTTAAAATTTTTGAGTACTCGATTTGAAAATGTTTTAAAGATTCTTAATATGTCATATTTTTTTGGCGTAATATATTGGCAAGTTTATATTATTCGCTTACAGTGTTTGTGCTAACTTTTTTCCTTCTATTGTTTTCGATATGAATATGAGTAGTATACATTGTGTGGTATTTAGAGGTTGAGGCAAATTTATGCGATTTTTAAATTTGTAAATTAATTAGAAAAGAAAGGATTTTTACAATAATATAAAATCTTTGAGTTCTGTTCAGAAATGACCATTTCATAGCTTATGGTCTATTTAATATAATTATCCTTGTACATTCCAATTTGCTGTTATATAAAAAAAATATTTGGATAAAATTATTTATGCTGAATTTTTATTTAATTCAATAGTACTCCAAAAAGGCTGTAATAGCAACTGAATCTACTATAGTTGGATCTATGTCAGATTTCTTATGACCTAATAAAAATGATGCATGTGGCAAATCATTTACAATATATCATATATTCATTCGATGTTATTTATGTATATTTAGAAAAAAAAAGCGTACGTATTATCGATACAAACGACAAATAGTAAACATTCTAGAATACTTTACGATTTTGACAAATGTATCTAGAAAATTGTTAGAATAATCCATTTGCCGAGTTTAGAAAAAATGTAAAAACAAAAAAAGCATTGGTTGATGATTTTTTTTGAATTACTGTTAAGCTACACGATATTTAATAATAGGAGTTCATTTTTTGCTTACGTGGGAAGAATATAGTTGATCAAAATAAATAATTTAACACAAAATTTTAAAAAAGAAGAAATATGCAACACATCAGATGGATATTTTATTGAAACAAAATATATATTCATAATATAAGGATTTTAATTTAAGATTTCAAATATTTCAGTTCTCTTTCATGAATATTTGATAGGCATGGACGCTGGAAGTTTTGCTTACCTAAGATGGCCATCATGACGTCATCTTTTAAGATCTCTATAGATCCCCTGGAAATGAAGTAAAGTGCTGTTAGAACATCCCCCCGGTGGACCAGCGTATCACCGGGGGGTGCGTGTGTAGTTTTGAACTTCAAGGAGAGAGCTCGAAGGCATCCAGGGCTGGCCCCTTTGAAAGCGGAGCAATTATTGAGCAAGTTCCGGTTGAGATGTAGGCATATGTCCGCTTGCAAACAGTCCGGAAAACCCTTCAATACCTTTGAAAAAAAAACTCGATTATTTCAAGCACTACATTGTTTTATGAAATGAAGAATATGCTTTAAAAAATCCAGCTTACTTCTTAAATATCTTAGTAAAAATAAAGTATTCATTATCAGGTTTTTAGTTTAAGAGTAGCATTTGAATTTATATTTCAATCTAAAATAAGTGCATCAACAACCTTTTTTTTTTAAAAAAAAATACTGTAAATAATAGTTTAAATACTTTTACGCACTTCAAGAATTAAAAGCATGTGAAATGATATTAAACTAATGTTTGTAATAATGCATATTACAAATGAAATCAAATTTTGCATGACACATGTGATTGCTAGGACTGGAATTTATTGTATTTCAATTCTCCTTGTTTCGTTCAATGTTCGTCAAGATACACTACTTTTCGTCACACGACATCTATTTTAGAGAATAAGCCGTTTAGAGAATAAGCTTTTATCGATAATGTCAAGACTCATGATAACCATGCTTACAAAAAAAAAAAAAAAGAATACATGTAATTTTGTGATTGGCTTTAACTCTGAAACTTCGAAACAAAGCCTCAATTTTTATACTGTTCGATAGGCTATTACAAAGTTGAAATTATTCATATTTCTATAACTACATTAAGGGAACTTATTTTTCATGTGCAAACGATATTTTAAGTACATTACTTCAATAAGCCATTAATTTTGAACACAAACTTGATGGATTGAAATCAAAAGATAAATTATTCTTATAGTTGGGAGGATCAATTATTTTAAAAAGAAATGCCAAGGAATTTTTTAAAAAAACCTCTTATATTACTGCTTTTATGAGTAAAGAGAAATTTGTCTTAATGTTGGTAATATTTTCCAAATATTTATAAGGTTTAATTTCAAGATTACTTTTTAAAAGATTCTTCTGTGCAGATGATTCATGTTGCCTTTCTTCACATATTTTTTTTTCATTGTATTTCGATGCATTGACAGCTATTTACAGAAAAGAAATAATTTATCCTTTCTCATATATAATTTACCCTACTTTGCAGTAGTTACTTGATACTACTGCGCATGAAAATATGAAGAAGTAGAAATTATGCAAAGTGGATAGTAAAGAAAAGTTATGTTTCTCTTACCATATTCATATCTATTCCGTTCGTATACGTCCAAGCATGCTGGAAATATTCTTCCAGCCGCTGTCGTAAAGGGTTCGGTATCTGATGGAAGCGGATGAATTCTTTTACCCTTAATAATTGGGTGTGGTACCGTGCCGTGCCCGAATACAACCTCTGGATGATGGCCGATACGTTACCAAAGATGCTAGCGTACATGAGAGCTGCAGGAGGAAATAGAAACCTTAATTAGGAAGAATGTTTTAATTGGGAAAATTTCTTGAATGTAAGTCAAATTTTTAAGACAGATTTCTTTGCTAATCTTTACAGTGAATAACTACCACATATTGCTCAGCTTCATTTCAAAATTTCATCAACAGATCAAAGAAGGGACAAAAGCACCTTCATTTACTCTAGTTACTTTATCATAGATTTTGAATAATCTTTGTTCATTTTAACAATAATTTAGCAGACGGGATACAATGTTAAGGTATCGGTCAGAAAATATAAAAATGTTTTAATTTCTCATCTACAAATATCTAATTTATAAACAAAGTAACTCGATATTAAATTCTTATTTATGACAGTTGGCAAAATGAATGAAGAGTTGCAAGAATCAATATACATGTCAGACTTCTGTCAGATCTGATAAAATATTTTTATTCATTTTTTTAAATAATTGGCATCGCTGAATATGAATATAAACTCACGTATATTACTAATAGGAAGTTTGTTTGAGTTAGAATAATATTAGATTAATTTTTTATTTTCAAAGTTCTCTTAATTTTATGAGCATTTGAGCAGAAACTAAATAATAATAATCTGAAATATAAATAATTTGAAAAGTTCTCTAGATAAGGATGTACGAAAAATTAAAAAAATGTATGCTGTCAAAAGTCAATTCTGCAGTTTTCATCTTCCTAATTAAATATGAAATACTTGAAAAGCTTCATTCGAATTCTATCTCCAAATGTACTCATGCTTATGCGATACATGCCAAATGCAACAAGTTAATTTAATTTTGAAAGCCTTGTGTGGAAAAGAACATGATTTGATAATGAACAGCCTAACAATATTTGGTTAAATATTGGAGTACATGGGCAATTACGCTTGTCACTTGATTAAAACATTGTATGAATTGACCCCATTTAACATTTTACTGCTTGCTTTGCCATTGGTACTGGAAAGGATCTATTAGATTACAGATGATTGCGGCTATGAGAAAATTGATTGCTAGTGTTGCTATTGTTACCATTGCGTTATATTTAATTGCTTATCTACTATTGGATTGTTTTCAAATAAAGTCAGCATATTCAATCTAATTTAAGCAGTAATCAATGGGAATGGTACTCACATCCCACAAGCATCACTATGATGGCGAACACTTTCTCCATGTTGGTGTTCGGAGCCACATTTCCGAATCCCACACTAGTAAGGCTGGTAAACGTGAAATAGAGGGCCGTCACATACTTGGACTTGATGGAGGGCCCTCCGTGGCTGTTGTTATACGGCTGTTCAGTGTCCTTCGCCAGGTGGTCCAGCCAGCCAATCTTGTTCTGTAGGAAAGGTCGCTCGGCGTTGCCGATAGCGTACCAGATGCAAGCCAACCAATGAGCAATGAGCGCGAAAGCAGCCACGAGAAGCAAGAGCACTGCGGCCCCATACTCCGAGTAGCGGTCGATTTTGCGGGCGACCCTCACCAGCCGCAGGAGGCGAGCGGTCTTCAAGAGACCGATCAACGTCGTCGTCTGTAGGAAGTTACAAACTGACAGTAATTCTGGTAGAGAGGGGCACAGGAGATGGACCCATCTCTTTCTAAGCCCCGAGGCTCCGAACTGAATGTTTAGACTAAATAAGTGCCTTTTCTGAAGGAAAATTGGTATATTATCTTGCATTTTCACACATCACATTACTTACTTGGTCACCAATGGACGATGTCTCCAGTGACTAACTTAAATAAGTTAATTGATATCATTTTGTGAGAGTAATGAGCAAAATTTAATGGCTAACGAGTTTCGATTCATTCATACGAAATTTCTAATGAACAGGAATTTTAAGGCAATAATCTTTAAAATTTTGAAAAACTAAATCTCAAATACTTGAAAGATTGGTCTTTTTGAAGTTGCAACGAACTATCATAATTGGCTGAAAGTTTCAAGATGTTTAAAACAGCATCCAAAAATAATCTTTTTTCTTTGCTTTAATGCCATTGTATTCACCAATGTTCATTGATTTGCCTGCTGCACATCAACATAGTTTGCTTATACAAAAAGCTGAAATCAATGTAGTCTTAGCCACTCTGAATTGAAATAACTACCGATTTTGGCAAAAGTTTAGAAAGTTACATGTAAATTAGATACTGAAATATAAAAATACAATTTTTATAAATTTTGAATTATGACTAATTTTTTTTACTTACAAGTTATATTAAATTTTCTCGAATGCATTACTATGGAAACATAGAAAATATTATTCCTCGATAAAAAATAGTGCGTAAAACTCAAGAGGTGTTGGCTATATTCCAAATAAATGACATAAAAAATGTAATGTTGATTCCAGCAGTTGAATTATGTTCTTGCTACATACAAAAAAATAATGATAACAGCGATTGCTAACATTTGGCTTATTTTTTATATCTGGAACCATAATATTTTTCAAAATTTGGTTGAAGTAAAGATTTTGTCAGTTTTCTTCTTTAAAAAAGACTAGATGTGTAAACAGAACCTATTTATTTAATTAACATTTTACAAAAAAAATTATTAAACATTCTTGTGATTCAGTCAGAGCCTTGAGGTTTAAATTACAAGGTCCTTATAAGAAAGGTCTTAGCCGATGGTCAGAAAAGACATCAAATGAAACTATTAGTCAAGAAACATATCCAACATTTCTAAGTACTAAATTTCTGATTTTGCTAATATGAGAACGTTAAATATCATTGAATAATGAATTAATTTACTTGCAAATAAACCTGTATTCATTTGTTGTCTTATTTCTGCTCACCGACTAAGTTTAATTATGCATTCAATTCATCTATAACACTGAAGACGTATTAATATTTGAAAATGTGTAAAATGTGTTTCACACTAGTACATCTGACTTCAGTAATCGTGAATGAACTAACTTATATAGTTTTTGCTATTTCTCGTATCGAAAAGGTTATCACACCTTTTGATTTAATCTAATTTGAAACCCCCAATGCGAGTGGTGTTAGGCGCTATACGTTTGGTAGGATCCACTGACTCTGGGGTAAAGAACAACACACTGCGTCTTGCTCTTCGTGACAGCCTCCACGCCACTTGGCCACGAGCCTCTTTGGTACAACATCGCAACGCACAGAGATCATACATATACATACATGAAAATACTGGCATGCAGGGATAACAGTTGGAAATATAAAAGATGCAAAGAGAGAGGGGGAAATGCATTATGAACATGCAGAAAGGAGCATTTAAACCATTATGGAAACAGCATAAAATAATTTTTCTTTTCGGAAAAAGAAATTTTTTCAGGCAATATAAAAAAAAAAAAAAATCAGGATTTTAATATTTTGAAAGAAGCAGTCGTTTTGTTTTGCTTTGGGGGACAATACATAGTGGCTGTACTGAATATAAAAAGTGTACTTTAATAATTAGGATCTTTCTTTTTCTTGATACATAAAAATTTAGAATTTCTATTTATATTTTCATCTAAAAACCAAAAACTTGATACAATTTTATCATTTGAAAATTCAGTAACTTCTAATTATTTGACTTCACAAAGAAAAAAAAATAAACATTTTCTCTAAAACTTTAACAGATATTTTTATTAAGAATAATTTACAATATTTTTTATATCTATTAGGAGGATCAAGGATACCTTAATATTGTTGTTTCAAATATTCTATTAGTTTTCGTGTCTTTAAATATTAGAGTAAACTTTGTGTAGTTAATCGATAATTTCATGAAAAAATAATTTTGATAAAATGTTTCGAACGATATTTTTCTAGATAATTTCTTATTGCATGATACGATATGACATCTCTTTAACGACATTAATTTAAGGCTTAATTAGTCTATAGTTTTTCTCTTATAGTTTATAATCATCATTAATTGATTCATAATGTTTATATGAACACTATTATCTTCCTTATTAATATTTGCTATATATATGTGAAAAATGTTTTAATTTTAAATAATAGCCTTTATAATATTGATGAAAATAAATACTTTGTTGGACATTGCTAATAAACTTGAATTTTTTTAAAAATTTACATCTACAATATACATTATGGTGCGGTAGGTTCTAAAAAAGTCATTGAACAAAAATATGATTTAACGACTAATCTGGAAACACATTCAAGGCTATTCATATTTCAAACACAATTTCGCATTCTCAGCAACATCGAGTAAACATACATTAAGTGCAACATATCTTTTTTTTAAAACAAAAATGAGATTAATACTCATAGGTAAGGTTTAAGCAATTATTTTGGGAGGTCGCCGAACAATAAAGTTGCCTTAAATAATTGAAAAATAGGAATTTTCAGCATAAGCAAATAACACGTTGAAAATTATCAAATTAGAAAATTTAGATAATATAACATGAGATACTCATTTAAACGAAGCTTGAAGCAAATATAATTATTATAAAAACATAGAATCTTTTTCTTTCGAAACTTCATTTTTCTTCCTTCATCTTCATTCAATTATATCATCTTTAAAAAAAATGCGCAATATATCCAGATAAAACTAGAAAAGAAACTACCAAATCAGAATCGACATTAAGTTTAAGCAGTTGCTTGTGTGTGTTAAAATGAGTAATACTTTTTCAAAAAAGCTTAACAAGAAACAATTATTATGGTATTAATTATGAAAGATCAAGTTTTATAAAAATTTCGATGCACAAGTATGTTTCAAGATCTTTCTCGATTTTTACTTATTTTATTTTCATTAATTGTCTTAAATGTACTCTAAATTTATGTTAGTTGTCTTAGCTTAGTTGTACAGTTTCATACACTCTATTCTTTATGGTAAAGACTGAAGCAAAATGACTGGAATTACTTGATTGCCCATTTTTCTTTAGATTAATGTTATTTCTTCAGCAGACACATTTGGAATTTCTGTCCATATTCATCTGTGTATGATTTATCTTAGTGTGGATGTTCTAGTCTTAAAATGTTCGGAGTTCTTATGAATTACTTATTTTAACTGTAAAGTTAATAGTTAAATATTTTTAATAACGCAGAATAGTAATTTAATTATTATGTACAATACCTTTCTGTTTGACACATGTCATTGTTAAAATGGCAAGAAAATTTCAGACTTTATAATATTAAAAACATTGACTGAAGTGGAAAGTCAATAGAGTAGAAAATTTAGATGTTCGATAATGCAGCTAAATTTTTTCCCCTGAAACTGAAGATGCTGCAATTACTATACTATTAAATTCCTTTCATGTTTATGAGGGAGATATTGAGAAAATATAGTAATAAAATAATTCAGAGAATCAACAAAATTATTCTTGAATTTAACCTGAGATCCGAATTGCGTTTTTGTCAAATTTTAAAATTGATTTCTTTTAAAAGTAATCTTTTACACGCTGAGAATGTTCAAATCCATTCAATAAAACATAGACTGACTGTTAAAAAATGATGCAATAAATTAAGAAAATAACAGATTTCCTGTATTTGTCTGTACGATAATCAGTTATCAATTATTATAAGGTTATTGTGAGGGTTTGAAGAATAACCTGCTACCCTTTTCTTGTATAAATTGTTACTAAGTGGTCATTCATGAAAAGTTTTAACAAACAATGCTTCGTTTCACATTGAAAACAATACTAAAATGTGATGCAAAAATGAAGTTACTAGGTTACCACTCAGTTCTTAAAACAATCAAGATTTTAAAGAAGTCACATATTGCAACAGTATGGCAATTGTAGATAATACTGATCTATAAACGAATTTATAAAGTTTTTGTAGTATGAAATTGAGCCCCAACAGTGAAATATTTTGTTTCTTCAATGGCAATTCGTATTTATTCGCTCATTGAAAAAGATAGAAATACTATTATAATTTAGATTGCGTTTATTTTGGTTGGTTTTGCTGTGATTTAATTTTTGTCTAAACTTCGGAGACAATGTAATAGTTTTTGTTCTAACTTGTAATGGACACACCTGAATTTTTGTTACTGCTATAAATATTTTAAATGGATAGCACGTAACAATGCAACAGTGATAATAGGTGATTAAAATTTATTAAAAACTATGTTTTTGTAAATTTGTTCATTGTCTAAACATTTAATTCATACTGCATGTTTCGAATATAATAGTTTCTTAATTTCCTTTATAAAATTAAACTTTAACCAGTTTAAACTGTTAACTGTATTTTAAAACTGTTAAGTTCTTTCGTTCATATTCTTTTTTAGCACATATATACATAAAAAGCAAAAGCATCAGCTGAATGTTTTTGATATTATTATAATAAAAACCGTTCATATTAAAATATTTCCATGCAAATCATACCATGCCATGCCATGCCATGCAAGAACTAGATGCAAAGACAGAAAGAAAAAGAAAAGAGGCACGCACGTGGTGTAGGTAGCTGCGGAAGCAGAAACGAGGAGTATAAAATGTAATTTTATTTGAAACGCTGTTTAAATTTCAAAATTTTTATCTAAAGAAAATAACGAAGCTTCTACTGGGTCTGAAGGTTTTTAAAATAGGGCGTACATGCAGGATCATCGGAGGACATAAGGTAATTCTGTCAAATCACTGCCCCACCTACCAAATAGGGAAATGATTCGACAAATTCGTACCCTGTGCCTTCTTCAGACCAATGCAGCGTTTGTGTGATATGAAAGGACCTAGCAGTAAGAATTAAGTGAAATTGCACGTAAAATATGCAGAAATAATAAAAAAGTTGATTGACATTTAAGAAGCAACATGTAGACTCACACATCAATTATGAGCTGAGAATCAATCGTTGTATGAAGAAATTTTGATATTTTTAGCTTCTAAGAAGGTTCGATATAGGATTTAAATCTTTTTGTACTTACAATGATATGCTTCAGGATATTTAAATCGGATTAATTTATCTTAAAAATGTCTTATGATCTTTTGCTTTTAGAAATGAAGCAATATATATCTTATTTATGGTTTTCGACCGTTAATTTAAAATGATTGCAAGCATGAAAACCAAAATAATATCAGATTAACTACTGCACAGTTGATTTTAAAATATATTTCGAATTCATTTTACCTGAATTCATTTCTTGATTTCATCAAATTTTCATAGAAATTTATTGATGTATTTGAAAATATGTCGCTTCTTTAAAGTTTATATGGTATTTGGAATAGTAGAAACCATATAATATCATATGTATATAATATAAAAAGAGAAAATATGTCTTACAAAGGTATAAAAACTACTATTTAAAGATTTGTTGCATATACTGATATCTAACATGCGTCTAAATCTGAAATCTAAAATACGAAAATTTGAGTAAAAATAAGTTTCAAGGGAAAGAATAAAATATGAGGAGAAAAAAAAAAAAAAAAAAAAAAAAAACTCTCTGAGAATGGGGAAAAAAATATCCATGAAAAAATGAGCTTTATCTTGTATTCGCACTTATTTATATATGTTTTCTTTAAATCTCGGCAATACTTCGAAATCCTACTTAATATAAATCTCTTATATATTTTTCATAAAATTTTGCTAAGATAAATCTCTCTTCTTTACATTTCTTTCATATTTATACTTAGAACCTTATAATACAAGAGTGAAATAAAAAAAAACAATATAAGAATTGGTTTCGTATAGTATTAGACATTTAAATGTTTTCTTATATGCAAAGGATAAATAACAATCCCTTTAGTAAAAGTATTTTTTGATAATTTTACATGGAAATTTATGCAAAGGATAAATAACAATATATGCAAAGGATAAATAACAATCCCTTTAGTAAAAGTATTTTTGATAATTTTACATGGAAATTTATGTGTATAAATTGAAAAGAATTATGTTAAAATGAAGGCTTCATTTTTCAAGCTATGAATGAAAAAAAAAATACATCGAGAAAAAAGAATGAAGCAAATTTACATTCCGAATTAAATTTTACGAACGAAAACAATTACAATTAAATTCTAACAATTCTAATTAATTGAACAGTGGTTCATAAGCAACAAATATATTATATGATATTGAATTTCCTTTTTGCAAATGTTTCGAATCAACTATCAATTACATTTAATTACAAAAAATGTCCTATTCATTAAATTATTATTCGTATGGTTGCGATATTTCCTTTTCATCTACTATTTTTACGTATTTAAAATAACTTTCTCCGCTAATTAGCTTAATATAAGGTAATGCTGAAAATAAGGTAAAATAAATTTTTAATAAAGTCGATAACGAATCCAGCGGAATAAAGCATATTTTTAGGGATATCAGTGAGCTAAATTAAAGAAGTAAGCATCATGTTCAAACCTCGTCCGTTTCCGATCCAAGGAAGAGTAGGTCGAAGGGTATGGCTGCCACGACATCGATGATGAACCATCCCCGGAGGTAATGGACGGCAATCTTGCCGGGGTGGCTAATCACTTCGTCGTTGGAGTTGACGTACGTGGTTCGGAAGTTGATGATGATGTCGATGATGAACATGACGTCGACTAGCAGGTCGATCACCACTATGGGGTCGTCGCCGTACTTTTTGTTGCGCTTGTCCGCCTTCTCTTCGCTGAGAAGGAAGGCGGCCACGTAAGGCGTGAAGATGGCCGTGTACATGACCAGCAGCAGGATGATCCAATCCCAAACCGCCTTGAAGGGCGAGTAGTGGAGGATGGTCCATTTGTGGACTGTTGGTTTCTTTAATTTGTACTCGGGCAGCACGTCAGCTCCCAGGGACAGCACCTGCGTGGGAGAGAAAAAAGAACAATCTCTATTTCAATATGATTTTATATAAATCAAATGCAAATCGAAATGATTGAAATGTCATAAAAAATTAACCAGAAATATATGCATACCCCAACCTGTAAAGTGGTGCAATTACTGAACGGTAGCTTACCAAAATGAAAGGAATATATTCTAGAATTACTCAAATCTCGTAACTCTTTGTACAGTTAAAATAATTAACAGAATAAAATACTCGTAAACATTGGAAACAGGCATGAAAAAAAAACAAAGAAAAGTTAATACTCGGATATGCCAAATATTTGTATAACTATTAACTGTAAACAATACAAAAACTAGCAAGCAAATTAAAAATATTATTGAAAAAACTCCGATATTGAAGCTGCGTATTGAAAAGGACTTCCATCCTCGGGGAACTGAATGGTTACCAAATCTAGCAAATACTGCATACAGTAAAAGCAGAATATCTATTAATTAATCTATATTGTTTAAAAATCATGAAAGTAAAAAAAAAATAACCATATAATTTTAATGCACCTTTTTTTTACACGCATATATATATATATATAATCTACATAGATGGCCACATAAGTTTATATATTTTTGCAAAACATTGAAATTTTGAAAGAATTTACACACAATCTAAATTAAATTGACGATAAATTTTTCACTAGAATTTACCTGGATTTTTGAAAGAATCTGAAAAATCTTCATGCAATCGAAAGTTCTAAAATTTTAATATGAATATCTATAGGTTAATAACTTTAAATAGAAAACTAATCACAATGCGTACACTTAACTATAACTCTTTATTTTGTAATTATCTTAAAGTGGTAATTTTTGTACAAGTATATTCAACGTTTCATTTCAATTATCGATTTACAAATCTTATTTATGAAACGTAATTATATACCTGAACTTCAATGCATTATACATAAATGATTATGATCACGCAAACTGTCAGCTGATTCATAAATAAGAGAAATAGCTTAAAAAATACAAATATTCATCATCTATAAAATTGATGTCAATCAATGCGACTGGGATTTCTTATCTCCATTGATAATAAAAATCGCACGATATTAATGGGTCAATCTGATTCATTATATGCAAAATGTTGGGAAACATAACACACCGTTTTAGTAATGGCACTGTCAGCTGGTTCATCTCTTTCTTTCGGAATAATTGCTTCCGTAGATGCACTTCTATTCCGTTTCTTTTTTCTTGGTAGCCAACTGCGTATTTTTCCAGTATTGCAACTTTCTGCTGGGCAAACTTTTGCCTTCTTCTTAGGAGGTTTCTGGTTTATTTTTGCTGTGGTGTAAGTGATTGTGAATGCTGCAGCTGCCATGATTGCAATTAGTTCCATTAAATATATTTTATCGATATAGTAAGACGCAGACATTGAGCTAGTTTTAGCCACGGTTGAACGCTTGAGGTAGGAGTCTACTTTGAACACAAAATTTTTCTAGTATTTTGATAAGTTTTCCAGAGTGTAGAAATATAGAAGAAATAAATAATGGAATTTGCAGCGCTTAGCTTTCTAATCAATGCTAAAAACCATTTATAGATTTTTTAAAAATTTATTTCACTCGTTAAATAAAGCTTCAGTGTTCAAATAGGTCTCAAATGCTTATAGATTTTAAATATGATTTATTATTAACAAGATTATTTATCAAAAATAAATATCTCTTAGTTTTTAAAGCATTGAAAATTCATCATTAAGTTTAACTACATAGTTCAAATATATAAGTTTTTTATTAATATTTTACAAAATGTTTTTTTACATCTAAAAAATCAATATTAATTAGATATTAATACAAGAAAAATTATAAAATGCTAATGTACTAGAAGTAATTTTTTACGAACAATAACACAAGATACGGATCTGAATTTCTGTCACTTAATCATAATAAGGGTATATTTTTGAAACTTAAAATAACACTTATCTTTGATAGTTATTGCCATAAGAAAGTAAAATGCCTGCCAGCAGCTCATCAATCCGGATGCCCCAAATAATGTACCATTTATCTATCAAAATGCATATTATTTCATCAATCAGTATTGAAATCGAGAACTCCTGTCTCCTTCACCACACCTAACAACACAACGAAGAAAGAAGCACGAATAATGTGTTTTTGAAAGGATTCTTTTCTGACTGATACGATAATTGTATTAAGGTGACGGTCGCTTGATGTAAAAGGTTTTATCCATTTTTTTTTTAGTAACACTAGGAATGTAGAAATAATACCTTATTGATATGTTTAATAGTTTATGTGAGGTTTACAGATAAATTTCGATACTGTTATGCTATTTATTATGATAAAAGAATGTTATTGTTTTAATAAAAATAAATTATATTCGGAGATCAAATAACTTTTCTAATGGTTTCAAAAAAATTACATATAATGGTAAAATTAACGTAATAAAGCTGACAAATTATACAAGTTTTGCAAGAAAACATGCAAATAATGGTATTTTTAAAAGTGTATTTATTTAATTTTAAAACTTCAATAATTTTTATTTTATTTAATCTTTATTAATAAATATATGTGCTATATTTATTCTGCATATTGATTATACAGCACTCCCAGAAATACTGATATTCTATAAAGTAGCATGGAAGTGCTTATTTAAATGGTATAAGTTTAAAATCAGATAAAACTTTGGAAAAAAAAGATATAAGATTTTATATACTTTTCTAAAAGATAACATAAATAATGATTTTAATACCTTTTCTGATAGATTTACTTTGAAAATGTGCCTAAAATATATTACTAGATGCTATGTTCATAGACTATAACACATTAAATATGGTATAAACGAATCACAGCAACTGTTTGAATAAGGTTAATATGTTTTTTAAATATGATTTTAAAAAGAAATGCTTGACATCGAATTCTTAGTTCTAGATAATATTTGACTAATAAATTAATTTATAAAGACCTAATGACTTATTTTTTAGAATCAGGACAATCAGGAACAAATACAGTCTTTTTAAGGTTCTAGACACTGCAAAATATAAGGTCGCTCTTTAAATGCGCTGTCCGGTTTAGTTGAAGATTTCAATCCAATTTTAATCAACATGAAAATGATTTATTTTAGGCCCATATTTTGTTTCAGTGGCTTTGCGGAAATTTATATGCTATTATTTATTTATTTATTACTAGCCGCCTTTGGCGACCAGCCGGTTGGCCAGTATTACCGCTCGCTACAATTTTCAATTAAATATTTTAAGTAACTGGTCACTTAATAGATTCTCAAACAAAACATTTTTAATAATTTTTATAGTCATACCAAACTTATATTGTTGTTTAGATCATTTCGTTCAATTTACTATATATATTTTGCTAATTTGTTGTCATTTCCGGTAAAACTTCAACTTTAATTTTAAGTGGAAATGATGAAATTGCAATTAATATAAAAATATTTTTTAATAAAACCAAGCATTTTATTTTATTTATCATCTTTATTGTTACTTATTTATTATTATTATTATTGAATCTGAGTATTGCAAACAGAATCGCTCGGTATTTAAGTCTTATGTGAACTACAAAATATTTTTCATAATTCATGTAATATCTCACACAATAATTCAACAAAAATTTCTCAGATTCAGCATAAAATTCAGTTTTTAGTTTTGCTTTCAAAAGGATTGAAATAAAATCAATAATAATATTTTGTTCCGGCCTTTAAATATATTTCAAAAATTATGAAGTCTAAATTAAATGCAGTAAGGTATCATATACTGAGAAATATTCTGGATACACCAAATTTTAAATAAATGAATGAATGTTTCTATTTTCCACGATCAACTAAGACATTTATGAAGTTTTGAATGTTAAAAATTTAGAAAAACTCAACATTTTCATAATCTTAGGCCAATTAATCTTGAGAAACCTGCGTGCTGATTTTCTTTGAAACGATCGATGGAAAATCTAAAATTATCCTTTTTTTTATTGAATAGTGATATTCAAATTTTCATAAATGAGTCCCTTTAAGTGATTGATTTAGTTGATTGAAAATGAACTTTTTTTATTTAAAATATTAGTGTTTCAAGAACATTTTGTTAATCGTAATTTCCACAGCAGAAGCTTTATGTAAAATCAAAAATTCGTTATTTATTAGAGCATTTATTGAATCGAGTTACATAAAATATAATCATTTTCCATTTAGACCATTTTAGCAGATCTGTGTCTTGCTAAAGGTTTACAAATTAGCTGTGGGGCCCTGATTTGAATGGATATCCTGTTCATATTAAGCAAAACTTGCCTTAAAATAAAAGTAATTTATTGGATTAATAATATAGAGAGTGTAAAAGATCATAAAATAATTTTTCTTGAATTTATTTTTTAGAAAAAATAATATTTCTTTTTTGTTTCATTTCCTACGGACACGTGCCGAAAATTATATTTTTGCAGATTTCATTTCCAAAAAGATTTAATTTATTTTTAATTGGAGCTTTAATCAAGGTGATGGCAACACTTTGAAAAAAGCTAATTTTATCCCATGAATGCGAAACGTGCTCGTGCAGCTTAAATTTTATTTTTATTTTGTACGAAAAAAAATTGTTGAAAAATATAGTTAAAATATTTATTTAAAAATTCATTAAAAATAAAAATTTAATTTTAAGATTAAAACATTGGTATCATTTAAAAGATAAATTTTTCATCTTTAACTTCATGTAGAAAGCTTTTTTGTGCGGTAATATTTTCGGAAGTTATAGCAGAAACACGCCAAAATTTCGCTTAATTTTTAAATAAATAAAATTATAATTAAAAATTCGAAAAAATAACACCCAGGTGCACATTCCCGACATCCAAGGTATACACGTGCCAAATTTGGTAGCTGTAGGTTGAATGGTCTGGCCTGTAGAGCGCCAACACACACACACACACACACACACACACACTGAGCTTTATTATAAGTATATAGATATAGATGATTCATGATTGCGTGGAATCTTAATTTGCAACGATTTTATTTAACCAGGTTTTGCGTTTATAAATACTATAATCACAAAATGAGGTATGAATTAGATAGGTTAATTATAGTTGATAAAAATGATATTTTCCTAATATTTCATAATTAATAGAATTAATATTTAAAAAAACAATTTATTTGAAAATAGTAGTATACCATTAGTGTACTTTTAATTGACTTGCAGACCCCCCGCCCCTTCAGTGCAGCGACCTTTAGCAGTTACCTTCCTAATCAGAAATTCGCCATTGATGACAATTAAAAAAGATTATATAAATGTAAAGAAAGTATTATAATTTAATATTTCAACAGAAATAAGATTTATTTATTAAATTTAAGCCATAACACAATCATAAAATTGCATGATCAGAGGGAAAAAGAATTAATTTTTTTAGAATATATAAAGGTGCGTCACTAATTGATAATGGACTTTGCTCGTGACACATTTATTCTTATTATAGTAAAGCGAGCGAAAGCCACTTAATCTTTTTATAGTTTTCTCTGATGGAACATGCATAAGTCATAAATTTCTTTTTAAAACTCCGGAGACAATGCTTTTTTCATGGTAAGTGGTTTGGCTGATGAATTGAGCGGATTTCGTTTTGTTGGCATAGTTACGAACTAAGTTCGAGACCGTAAAGATTAAAAAAGAAATAAAGATAACTCTGGAAAAAGAAATTTGTAAAGAAAAGGAGTTCAAATATAGATAAAGTAAAGAATGGGCTGAATCGTTTCTATTTAAGTCAGTTATTAATTGTCAGTGTCCGTATATGAAAAATGACAGGAAAACCGGAAAAGTACTTTATGCCAGTTATAAAGAGAATGATAAAGAATATAAAGCCACTTTACGTACGTGAATAAATTATTTCAAAATTTTCCTCACTCACTAAATATCTTAGAGAAAGTGCCATAAAAATGAAATGAAAGCAAAAATATCGAATCAAGATACAGTAGAATATTTTTTTATTTCGATTTTTTCTTCAGTTTAAATCTTAAATTATTTTTAGATTTTGCAAGCAACTCTTAAGTGTTTTTAAATTCAGCTACAAATTAAGGTTGAACTATTTAATAGTATTTTCATATTATATTTATAATTTTATAGTGTAAAACTTTCTAGAATGTGTAGAAAATTATCTGTTTAATTAAAATCTATTGACTTTGAAAACCGAAGATACAGTAGCTTACTGGAGATTAAAAATAACTTATCAGATGAAGATCTACAGAAACTGGATAAAGACAAAACTTCTTTTTTTGTTATGAAACAGTACTTGAAAATTATATAGGAAATATTACATAGGACTTGAAATAAAGTATTTGAAAATATCGAGTAATAAAATTACATTCCAATTTTTGAGTCATATTGAATATTTCATTGCAAAAGCAATCTTTAAAAGCCCACATTTATTAATAAGCTGGTATAGAAACATTTTTTAAAAAAATTCTTATCATGTGTTTGCCTGCATTAAAAATGTAATTGAATTAATCAATTAACTGATAAATAATTATTGAAATTATTAAATTAGTGTAATTGAGAATACAAAAATTTACGGAATAATAAAAATCAAGTTACATCAGAAAATTAAAAGAAAGTTGATCACATAATACCATAAACAGATAACAAGAAACTAAACAAGTTGAATAAAATTATGATCTGACAATAGGTTAATGGACGATAACATGAAAAAAAAAATCAATTGCAATCAGGTGATAAAAGGTAACCCCAAAATAGTTGCAACTATCTCAGATTCATACATAATTCTCCGTGTGTTATAATGTAATTAATATGACAATCAGATACATTAATTTTATTCTTAATGCGCATCCATTACTATCTTAAAAGGACATAACCAATCAATGAATATTCAAATTTTTTTTGAAATCATCATTGTTTTTGTGGATATTTTAGTGGATTTTCATGCAAATGAAAGACAGATTATTTCTGTCTTTATCTTACAATTATTATCAAGAAGCTAAAATTATTAGTAAATTTAAAACGTTATATCATCCGATTTTTTTTATTTAATTGTACATATACCGTTATATAAAATCGGAGAGAATGGTATTTCCGAAACTTTTTTGTATGCTCTATAATAAATGTACTTGCGCATTATGAATCATATGCCATTGGCGAACAATAGTTACGATAAAATTATCGGAGCTCGATCTTTGGCGATTAATTATTTGGATGCGTTTAATATACAAGCAACAGAAAATCGAATGTTTCTTTTGTAACTCCTTTTCTTGACCGATTGATTCCAAAATTTGACACAGTACTATTGTATTCACAAAATTACATACCGAATTTCATATGTTAAAATAATTTCGTTCTTGAGTTATTGCTTTCGCATGGTTGTGTAAATAAAGGCCTACAGACCCATGAATGTATTTGATTTAAAACTTTCTCTCAAACTCTTTTTATTAAATTTTATCCATCTAGCTCTCTCTTCGTTTCGTAATTATCATGCTAACTTATATCCGCACAGGCATACAAATAATCTTCCTGCGACTGGATTTCTTTTAAAATTTGACACAAACTTATAAATTTGATATAAAGATCATATTGTAAATTTTTTCTCCTAATTCAAAACGTTTTTAAGTTATAATGCTCACAAATATGCAGACGGATGGACACACAGACAGATATAATTCCAAAAATATGTATCTTAGATTCAGGAAGGTCTGAAGCGAAGATTCATGAAAATCTCGAGGTCGAATTATTTGACGATTACAATACTTTCTCTCTGTATATATTTCATATACGAGAAAGTAAAAATAAAATTAGCGAAGCTAGATGCTTTTAAAATCGGAATACATCGAAGTCTTCAACATTTTAAGAACCTACGCGTTAATTAATTTATTTTTATTCAAAATGATGTACATTGTAATTAATCAAATTATTCATTGTTAAAAAAAGTAAGGTCGAACTACTGTTTTCTAAAAATTAAGATTTAAATTTTTATCTAAAAATTGAGATCTATTTAATACATTAAGATAACTTTTCATGTATATTTTACGAAGATATAAAAACCAATATGTGCATACATAATTAAAAATATTCTTTTTTTAAAACTAAGCATGCACAAAACACTGTTTTTCAAAATTACAAATAATTTGAACAAATTTTTTTGTACTCATTTTTTGAATTCTAGCAAAAATACATGGTAGTCTTTAATTTAATAAATACAATTTCTTTACCTTCAACTTTCTTAAAATTAAAGGAAAACATAAATGTTTCGGTTCTCTACAAGAGAGGCAGTTTGGCCTAGAACTATCAAAATTGTCTCTTATGAACTTTGGAAGGCACAGTAATTTTTTCTGAGATGTTATTTAATATTAGGCAAAATTTAGGCCTTTTTCAGGGATAACTTCCGCAAAATATTATTCCAAATATAATTTTCACTCCGTTTCAAAATTCAAAGAATTATTTTTTTAATTATATAAATTTAGCTGTTCATTGAAATTTAGCTATTTTTTTCTCAGTTTGCCAATTCTTTAAAAAGATGTAATTTTATCATTCTTTCATTTCAATAAAACTTTCGTTTTTGAAATTACATTCAAACCGCTTTCATTGTTTTAAAAATATTTAATCGTGTAATTTTTTTCCATTAGCAAAAACTAATGTTTCTTTTTATTATTATTTATGAATTTGTAAGCGAAAAAAGAAGGGAAAATTCCAATGTCTCCAAAAATACTGCGCAATCAAAAGATAGATTACTTGTAAGGTTACGTTTTCAATCGTAGAACGGTGTCATAGGATCGGCTTTATTAGGGATATTCACTCACATAATAAACGAAATATATATGAGGCTACAGGAAAAAAAATATACTAATTTAATATATGTCGCAAATTTGATGTTAAAAAAATTAGTGCGCATCTTGAACATTAAGTATTGCATAAAAGGTTTAATTGAAATTAAAAACAATATTATCTTCAAATCAAGTGGTCGTAAAAGGCGAATAATTAAAAAAAAATAACAAGAAAAATAACAAATAACAAATGAACAAATAAATCGAGTTAAATAATTTAACAAAAGAATATAAGTAATGTCGGTTCTTTGTTCTAGCAGTAATACCTCAAATTAAATTCTCTATGTATCATTATACATATATTTCATAAATATTAAGAATGTATATAACTAGTCGTAAATTGAATATAAAGTAAAATAAATTATATTCTATTTAAAAATAAAATTAATTTAAGCTCTGTGATTGATAGACTAAATAAATACCGTATTATAAAGTAAAGTACTCACAGCAGTTCAAGTCATAGAAAACTCTCATTGCAAATTCATCGTTGCAAATAATGATGAATTCTTAAGATATACAATAAATATTTCCATGGAAATAAATTTTTAGAACATACCGAAATGTTGCCATTCCAAAAACGGTAATGAATACTTCTTTCAAAAGTAGAAAATGATAAAATAAAATTCATTAAAAACTGTTAGGCAAACGATTTTTTTTCCATTTGATAGTCATTAGGTTGAATAATTAGAGTTAATGTATATATTAAAAAAACGAGAAAAAAATAAATATTTGTAAACAGATATAATGACAATTATATACTAAATTAGTATTGTTTTTGCTAGCGCTTTTTTTTAATTCAATAAACCTCTATTGTACAAATTAGAAAATTAACTAATCGTTATAATAAATTATTTTTAAACCTAGAATAGGATGTTTATTTTCGCATTTTAATGTTCATCTTGAGTAAAAGCTCACTTCCAAAATTTCAGACAATTATCATAAAATTAGTTTTATTAAAGAAAAAATAACGTTTTTTTAAAAAATAGTTTTATTAATTATAATTATGTTATGCTTTTTACTATTATGTCAAAATCATGATTTTCGTTAAAGAACCGACATTTTAAAATCTATTTGATGATCAGAATTTTAGAATTTTTTATTCAAATGTAATATCTAGAATGTTATTGCCAGATTTAAAAAAAACAAATGTCCATTAATATGATTATCAGGTCAATGATTTTTAATATTTATATACGAATAGAAAGCCCTGAAATATTTCTTATCCATTACTGTCTTATTCCACAAAAAGCGAAAACTACTTTTGGATGACATTCAACTTTTGAAAACTAAATCACAGAGAAAATTAAAAATGACATGGTGACATTCCAATCGTTTGTTCCATTTGTAGGTCAATGGAGGAAACTTTAAAAGAAAATAGCCTCGCTCTCCAGAAGCCAGGCAGGGTGGCAAGAAGCGATTCAACCGAAAAGAATGCCATCCAAAGACGATAACTATTCTGGCAAATATCCACAGTTATTTTCCAAGATTCAGCTTCAGAAAATAAATAAAATGGCCATGTTATGGATCTGCAGCCTACCAAATCGATTTGGCAGAGTCAGCTCTCTCATATACATAATATTATTGTTTGACCTTCAAAGGATCTGTGTTTTCTACCGCTACCAGGACAGAACTGGCGTGTGAAAATGCCGTCTGTAGAAATTCCCATCGATTTCTGGGAGAAGGAGAGTAATAATAATAATAAAAAAATATTAATGAACCTGGAAAAGTGCAGCAAATGAAGAACTTTTTCACGCTATGACGTAAGTGTGGCGCTTCGACATGACATTATGTTGGCAATTTCTTTTTTGGTGAATGACTAGTACAGTGTGGAGAGTTAGGAAGTGAGCGAGTTCTGCTTGACTTGGTTAGAGCGTTAGTTTTTATCGAGTCGATACTTGCTTAAATATGCATTAGTGGTTTAGTCAACGCTTGTCCTTTTCATAATTGAATAAGGCAAAAAAGAAGCGAAATGTTGGAATCAGTTTGGTACTTTTTTTTATTTAATTCAAAAAGTTTTAATGAGATTTTTATTTTCTAATTAAAGTAAACATTTCAAATCCTTAAACATGGTATATGATATTAAAAATTCATTCAAGCTACTTACATACGCTCGTTAAATATTTTCAAAATTTTCAAATTTTAGTATATAGCATAACTTTTAACTCCTTAAACTGCGTTTACCTCGTTTTTTCTATTTCATTAGATGACACCGATGACGTTAGATTCTATGACATTAGATGATGATTAGATTAGAGAAATGTTGTAAGATCACTAAGTATCTCTTGAATGCTTGAGATGTGTATGAATCACCTATCATTTTTGAATTAGGTTATAAAGTCTAGGAATGATAATTTCAGATATAAATTTAAGTATGATAATTCGAACCACATCCTGAAAACACAGTTCAAGGTTTAAATTTACTTTAAAATACTTTTTTCTCAAAAAATTCGCCAATCTATATGCGAATCTTATATCTGCCATTTTTTTTACTTGATATCTGTTTATCCTATGTGGAAACTCAATCCAAGAGGCATTTATGTCATTTTGTATAAATTTTCATAGGCCTCTATTTGCCAACTTAAGTCAGTTCCACAGCAGAGGTTTGTGTGAGAAATAAAAGTTTTCTTTTCATTAAGATTACAGAGCAAAATCAGTTATTTAAATTAATAATATTCGTGAATTTTTAAAGAAATGTTTTCAAAATTTTTATAAGATAGGAATTAAGACATGCCATTCAACAAAAATACTTTTAAACACCAAATAATTGCTAAGAGAATGAAATATAGCCAACTTAAGTAGATATTAATTAAAAAAATTCTCATATTGGAAAAATGGTTTCAGAATTAGATGAATGAATGAAAATAAGTTTTGTAAAAGAAAGGTGAATATTATTTATTTTACAAAGGCTTTTATTCATTTTAAAAGTTCATATATGTTTGGATTTCGAGTTAAAATATTCTTACTTTACTTCATCTCTCTGTTTAGCTCTAAGTTGAATTTAGTTGAAGTAAAAAAAGAGATTAAAAAGTCAGTAATGCTCATTTTCTACTTTTTCTTATACTTTTATCTAAGGATGCTTTTTATTATTTGTGGTTAAAAATTATTTTGTCAAGTATTATGCAAACAAAGTTTCACAATTGATACTAGAAAATATCTACTAATGGTAGTAAATATTATTTTTTCTTCTGACTCGTAGTCAATGTTGTTTATCATATTTGTAACTTTGAAATTATCGGATGATGAACTATTGTTCTATTGCTACGTTATTTCTTTATGGGTGTGGTTATCTTTTAAAAATCTTTTTTGATGTCAACCTGGATAGCGTGCACTTAAATGAATGTATTTAATATTTATATGCGGATTGTACATAAATGTGTGAATAAATGTAGTAATTAAAAATGTATATGATGTTTTTATCAAATGTGAGTGGCGTTGAACAAAACAAATAAAGTAATTACAAAAATTGCAGAATATTAACATTCAATGTAATTAGTAATTGCCTTGTAAAAATATTTATGAATACAATGCAGTTTTTTTCCAGTTTCATAAGGAAGTTAAGAAAATCGAATATGTATTTTGGAAAACTGTCATTTCCGATAAACAAACATAACCCAAAATATAATACAGATTTGAATTCTACTCTATTGACTAAAGGCAACTCGTATTTATTTAATTGTTCATTTTTTTGAATGTCATACTTACATGCATTAAGGCATTAAGTACATTCGAGACGTAAGTTTAAATATTTTATATATATATATATATATATACTTTGGAAGATTTCAATGCGAAAATCATTAAAACTTCGAATTTAGTTTTTTTAAAGATGACAATACCTTTTCTATGATTTATTTATAAGTGAGATATTAATATAAACAAAACTGTTACATAAAGTTATATTCTTACACTGAAAGAACTTAACTAATTTAAAAGTTATTTTTTTCACAATAAGGAATTTTCATAAATAAAATTTCGTCTTTATATTCATTTAATAATTAGATGGGGGGAATGTTAGAAACGTTCTCAGTTTTCATATTACATTCAATAAGGAACAGTTATTAATGCAGTTTTATTATAGTTAAGACTCAAAATTAATTTCCCGATTTTTCCCTTTATTATTTTGCTAAAACACGACAGTGTTTCGTCTACCGACATAAATCTATTATTTTTCCTGTGTAAAATGACGTTCATTTTAACTCTTGAATTTTAAAACAGTTTTAGTCAACTGAATTTGTATTCGATCTTTGATGGTTTGTATTGTATTTTAACTAAATGTGGTACAAAGTAACTTTGAGGATATGGACCTTAGACCTATGCTTTGAAATTTTATTTATAATTTTAGTTAATGAAAAATTAAGTGGAATTTCATTGTTTTCCCTGTATAACTTCGGCAAACATTATAGTACATTTATAACTTTTAAACCATCTGAAAATTAAAATTTTTTTTTACCATATTAATATTTTGCGCAACTTTTTCCTAATTTTAAATTTTTAAAAAATATGTTTAGGCTTAAAGTAATATTTTTTTATTGTTGTCATGAAATTCAAATAATTTTCATTGTTATTGAAATTATTTTTCCATTTTTTCAACAGTTAAAAGTATGCAATTTTTAATATTAAATAGGTTTCTTTTAAAATCATGGCTTTATTAGAGTTTAAGAATGTTTATTTAGCTTGAAAGTAAAGATAAGTTTCCCTTTCAAATGTAAGTCATGATGAAATTTTTTATATTTTATACATTTCTAAACCCAGCTACACTTATCTGTAATATAATTTTATTTAAAGAAATATATTAAATCTTTAATCATAAAGTTTTGTTTTTCTTATTGTCGTAAAGATTTAATAAAAAAATTCTCTAAGATTTTATACAATTTTTGGAATATATTCGATATTGTACAAAAAAAACCCCCTTTAATTTCGAATAATTTTATTTATTATCTTTACTTAAATTATAAGTCTATATCGAATCAACAAGCACGCTTTTGAGCTTGTTAAAAATTCCCCAATTCTCATCTCATATTAAAGAAATAATTTTAGATTAGTGACAGAAATGATAGGCAAATATCACAAAAAATAAAAAAAGAAGGTGCAAAGTTACTAAAATAATATAAGTTACATTAATTTCAAAATCTGAATTTTAAAAATAATTTGTTCAATGATGTTTTCAAGCCAAAATTACGCATAAAAAATTTCATTACAATTTTTTTGTACTTTGGAATTTCAGAGAACCAGTTAGGCACTTTAGTTAGCTGATTGCGAAATAAGAGCTGATGAGAATATTTATAAAATAATTGATGAGCAAAGTTCAGCTTACGAGAAAAGAATGTTTTTTCAAAGAATTTGTTTATGAGCTAAGAATGATTTTCCATTTGTTCTTCTAAAATAAAATGAAGCAAATTATTTTGAAAATTATATAGCTTTTGAGAATTTTGAGTTATTTTGTTAAATAGAATCAGACAAAAGAATTAATAAATTATGTTTCTATAAAACTAATAAATTGCGTATAAAACATTTTTCTATTTTCTAAAGCTATATTGGTAATAAAAATTGTGTCAAAATTTATAAAGGAGAAACTTTAATAACTAGATACTTATGAGAAGCGTGTATATTTATATAATTGCAGGAAAATGATATTTTTTCAAACTTTATAGATTTTTATAAGCTTTTTTCAAAAACCTCAAATTTATCCATGAAAAAGTTCTCAATAATAATCTTCCTCCAAAGAAATATAATTATAAAGGGATAATAAAAAATAATTAGATATTAAGAAGTTGGGCAGATAATTGCAATTCATTGAAATTAGGAAGTACTTATTCAAAGGTTTTGAAGACATGTCTACCAATTCTATTATATTATTTATTAAGGAATTTCATCAGAAATTATTTTCATTCTGGATAATAATTTTTTGTTATTTTAATTTTCATGTATGCTGTTATTATAATAGATAATAGCATATCTAAGCTCTTACTATATGAATAAAGATCAAAAGACAGCATCCTTATTGAGCAATTATTTAATTTAACGTAAAGGTCATTTTATAATAAATCTCCAATAATCTTTTTAATAATAACATTGAGTATGTTTTAATAGTTAAATTAACAAAATGATTTAAGATATATAGAATTATTGCTCTTTAAAATGTGATTAAATTTATGATTTTTTCCCTTTCTTGATTTCATAGAAAGGATGTTTTTTTTTGTACTGAATTCAAGCAAGAGTTTTTTGTTCAAGCAAGAGTTCAAACAAGCATTTCTATATATATTGGTTTATGATTAGAGAAAAAGGCGTGCTTAGTAATAAATAACATTTGTATTTAGAATAGTTATTTCTCAAAGCAATCTAATTGTTTCAGAGAATTCGGTTTTTTCATAAAAGCAACATTTTCAGATTTTGTCATCTATATTTAATGTAGACAATCGGTGAAATTTATATAAATATAAATTATAGTTCAACGGGACAAAAAAACAAATGTACCACTGAAAATGCCAATGAACATAATTAAGGACTGAGTAGACATACAATAGCAAATATCTTATCATTTTTTTGAGATTTGAGATACCATTAGATGTTGGAGGAGTTTACAATGATTCGCTTACTAGAGCTTCCATTTACTTGGCTTTCATTAAGATGATTGTTTAACAGAATTAGTGACTGTGTGGATATAGAAATGGTGTCAAATTTATCACATTATAACAGCATTTGAGCCAATATTAGATGTTGGAGGAGTTTACAATGATTCGCCTACTAGATCTCTTATTTACTTGAGCCTTCATTAAGATGACTTTTTAACACCATTAGTGACTGTGTGGATATAGAAATAGTGTCAAATTTCTCACATTATAACAGCATTTAAACCAAGGTAGGTAGGTATATAGGTACATAGATAGTAATAAATCTCATACAATTTTAATAGCAGTGGAAGTGTTATCATATGTTGTTGGAAGGTTTTCCTGAATCATTTATAAGATTTGCTGTTTGCTTGGATCGTCATTAAAAATTATTTTGTACCGCTATAATTCTTCAATTCGGTTAATTTGAAACTATATAACTCATAATTTAATAACAACTCAAATATTGCGAACAGAATATCAATAAAGAATGCACGTTATTAAGAAGGCATTTAATCAAAAATGCAATAAACAACAATATGAAATGGAAATGAAAGTATAGACAGTTTACTACTTTTCGGCATAACTGCGATTCATTCTGAGACATTTGCCCAAGCGCTGGATCGTTTGAAAATCCATATCTCGACCGTCGGTGGCTGTGAGTATAGCCGCTGTCTCGTGACCATTTGAGGCGGGGGTCAAGGAAGCTTCTAACCGTCAAAGAACCTCTCCATCGACCCAAACAGATGAAAATTTGATGTTCCATGTTCAGGACAAGAACAGTTTTCCCCCCTTTCTGAAAAAATTCGATTGGGAAATTTTGAAGTACCCACCATACAGCCCCAACACAGAATCTTCAGATTTTCTACTGTTTGGATTCAAGAAAGAAATTTGATTCTTGAATTAGAAATTTAAATTTGATGAAGATGTCAAACGGGCAGAGAGATAACGCCTCTACTCACAACCGAAGGCAGGAAGTGAATTTAGGAAGTGAATTTTCAAACCGAATGCAGGGACAAATGCTCAACATGAATGGCAGTTGCGCTGAAAAGTAGTAAATTGACAATACTTTCATTTCCGTTTCGAACTTTCATTCATTGCATTTTTTTACTGTCTTCTACATTATGTGTATAACTTATTAATACATCCTCGCACTAAGAGACCTGAGAACGATTAACCTTTGACCATATGTAGAGTTACTAGCAGTTGAGAGATCTTTTATCCAACAAGTAACAAGAGTTGTTCTTTTTAATATAATTGAATAGCTAATCATTTATTAATCTCAAAATTGAAGCTATTATTTGTAGATATCCTTAACCTAGACATCTGTATATCCATGAACTTTTTCTTTGACAATAAGAGAAAAAATGTTATATATAAAATGTTCAATAAGAGAAAAAAATGTTAAATGAAATAGCACCATAAAAATAAAAATTATGCCTGCAAGCATATTTGATGTTTATTCATGATCGTTAATTTATAAATAATGCTTATAATTTTATGTATAACTTTAACCAAAACAGGAGTAGTCTGCATTAAAATTTAAGGACATTATTTATTAAGCTCAAAATGTTTATTTTCTTTTCTTTTAATGCATTGTAAAAATTATCCAAAATATCAACATTTAGAAGTTTTATTAAATATACAGGGTAAAAGTAAACCTTAAATCTTTTTATGCATTTTTAATTCAATTTTGAAATTGAAAGAAATTCCAAATTTCGAAAGAAAAGTAAGAAGGCAACAATGGCAGATGTATTTGCAGTTTTTTGCCTTGTTAGACATTGCATCTGCATCATCGATTTCGGATTTTGTCCAGATTTTTTTATTAAGACAACTTGGAAGTCTTACAGCTTATTTTTAGGCAAATATGAATTAAATTTGGATTTTTAAAAGACTATTTTATCTACAGCACGATTATTAATTATAAGATCGATTTTAAAGAAAATCAATTATCAAGGTCTAACAAGGCAGTCGAAAAATACTTCAGATTCAAGGTTTTCAGGAGTTGATATTAAATTAGTTTTTGCAGTTTTTATTTATTTTTCTAGTATTAAATTATATATAGGTTTAAATATTTCGGAATAATGCTCAAGCACAAGAAGTACCTACCCAGATTAAATCCTGAAACTATTCAATGAACTTTCATTTGCACGAGTAGACACATTTGCTATCCCGAAGCAATAGAAATAAATCAATCAACATTGTCTGTCTATCATTAATAAATCAATTTTAAAATGAACTAGAAGCCGTAGACTTTTATGAATTGAGAAAAAATAAGCTTCTTCATGCACTGGAAAGGTAAGTAAAGTAAAAGTAGGTATCGCCGAAACTTAGTCGAATTTTAGTCTCTAACAGTAATTTAAGGATTCTGCAGCTCATACATTAATCTGATTGCAATAATTGTATAAAAACTATTGCTTCATTTTACGATATTTTGTTTTATAAAAAATATGGATATTTCGAGTTTCCATTTTCTTATTAGAAAGTTGAAATTGACACATATCAGACAAAAATATGCAAGTCCTAATTCAGTCTATACGCAATATCGCAAATTTAGAATGCAGTAAAAAATTCAAAAGCATGAATAAATTATAAATCAATGAAATATAATTGATAAACAAAATTTTTATTTCCCAAGATAAAAGTTCACAGTAAAATTCTTTATTTTTGACGTTTTATAAATATTAGTAAATCTTATTTGTTTTTGTGAACAAAATGTTGCGTATTTGTATTTATGAAGGAGATACCTAAAGTTATTTATGGAGGAGGTATTCTAAAAGATATGTTCTAAATTTCCTTTTAGAACAAAAATGGTTCTGAAAGGTAATTTGAAAGATTAAAAAAAAAGAATTAATGAAATCTTCTGTGAAATTGATACGTTAAATAGTAATTTGATAAGATCATTTTAAATTATTATTTTATTATATTGTAAGGAATGATAGAAATTTAATATCTTTTATTATTTTAAAAAAAGATAAGCATCTAAATATTTTTACATAGCATTACATATTTATTAATTTTTATCGATTACTTGAATTTAATCTTGATGTTTTATTTATTTATAATATTTATTAATAGTATCTCAAATTGATTCCAACTTCTAAATACTTGTTTAGGAAATAGATAATTTTTTTAAATTAAAATTTTTAATTCATCATATTTTCCATGCTAAAAATTAAATCACAGAATTTTAGCTTCAAAACTGCATGAAATAAAAAAAAATTTTGAAATTTTTTTTAAAAATTAGTTTTAAAATGATAATAAGTATGAATAAGATTTAAGATTCTATGCAGAAAATGATTTTTAATACATTTTAATAATAAAATTTTTATGAATTTTAATTATAATAACAAAAGTTATAAAAATTAGTTTCAAAAGATAAAAATGATGCAGAATAATGTTATTTTTGTTAAATTAAAACGCAACTTTTATTTAATTTATGGCAGTGGATATTTATGATTTTTCTACTATCAATTTTTTTATTTTTTTATTAAAATAACTAATTTTTATGGCATTAATTATCTTATTAATTAGTAGTTTGACACGATATTATTAGTACTTAAGAAGTAGCATATTTTGTCTATTCTTAATTATTAATTACATAAGTGACCATCATCATAATTTTTAACTTAAGATTTTTAAATCTCTGTTCATGCAATTAATTTATAAAAAAATAATTAAAATATTCTTTACAATGTTCAAGGGTTGATAATTTTCAAATATTTTCAGCATGTGTAAAAGTATTTCATTGTATAAATCATGTTGTTATTATCATTTGCAATAAGATGAATGTGGAAATGATAATTCCTATGAAATTGTTTATTGATAATATCAGTTTTATCGATTTATAATTTTAATAAACAGAAAGCACAAAAAATTAAATGTAGAAATCTTATTAAGTAAATTAAGATGAATTTTTCATTAATGTATAAAATTTTGAAATTTTCAAAAGTTTATTAGAAAAATTTATCTAAATGCAAACATATAGAATTTTACATTTCTTAATAATATAAATGTTTTAATAACTATACTTTCAGTGTCTTTGTTAGTATAACAATTTACAATGTAATTTTATGATAATTAAAGTTAATAAATATTTTGATATTTGCGTTAGTAAGCATTTGAATAGAAATTACTTAAAATGTATACGAATTTCTCTGTTTTATAAAATGGAATGCATAAAAAATATTATATACTGTAAATGCTTACTTACTTATATGCTTACTAACACAAATACTGAAAATATAAATAAATGATTATAGAATTTTTGTTAATAAATAAATGGTATTTAAAGTTGAATTTACTGTGCATTTTTGAAGAAAATGTTTATCTTTTTGCTTTAAAGGGACAGTGTCCGTCTAGCTATTATTTTGATTATTCAAAATCTTAATTATTAATGTACTCGCTAATCTAGAGAAAGTTGGCAACAAGATAAAGCAAGGAGCCACACCTGGATTTATTACACCTTTCCTTGTGCTATTCTTTTCGTTTTATAACTAAGCTATTTATTTTCAGATACTTATTAAATGCCATCTACTTATCCATTTCCTCCACTGCGGTATAAGCATTCTCGGCTTATAATTCAATCCATAAACATTCTTGGCTTATAATTCAAGCAGTTTTACGCCATTTAAAAAGCTGCAGTGCTTAGTTTTGGACACTCTCCCACCCGCATCACCGAAACAATGCATCCGAGAACAGCCATTAAAGGTAGGGAGGATCTGTCCTAAGAAATGCCGTGACATGCTTCAAGACAGTTTGTCTAAGCGATACATGGTCATTCAGGCAGATATAAAGGGCATGCCTACCGTACTGGTGGGGCCGGACACTGTCCTCTCGAGCTGAGTGGGAGTTTGAGTATAATAGTTCACCGTCTCCCCGGTCACATGTTCCGTGTTGATGGCACTAGATGACCTACTGCTCGCTCTGCGGACCCTCAAGCGCCAATCTTTTATTCTCTGGTGGACGGCATGAAACATGGCACCGAGGTCGGCCCGGGCCTCTTCGGGGATGGACGGACGGTACTCCTTGGGCCCTTGTCGGACCTGGCACATCTCCGCTACTGCTGCCGCCACCGCAACAGGCCCGGTGACGTCATCGGGGCCCCGGAGCTCACACCCATCCCGTTTTTCTTGGACGGGGCGCCGCAGTGGAAAGAGGGCGTGGGTAGAAGAGACGTGCGCAGAGGGTGATGGGATCGTCACCATGGCGACGGCCGTCAACATTCATGCACCCCCTTTTTTATCCCTTTTTCTTTGCACCCCTGGATTTGTCCGGAAAAGAGATCGTTCTAATTGTAAAGGTGCGGTATGGTAATTGCCCTTCTAGGATTTATCGTCTCTTTGTAGCTTTTTCTTTCAGGAGGGATGCAGCTGGTAGTAACTCTGTGATCATTAAGAGGGATTGAAAGTTGATATATTCCAAACAAATAAGGGAGAGATGTAGATTTAAAGCATTTAGCAGTAACCTTTAAACGATTTATTATAATTTGATAATTTCTTTAATGCTTGTCATTTAAAGTATTATGGTAATTAGAGAAAGGGTATTAAAAGATCACGAATATTATGATTTTAAATAGGAACAATTAAAATATTTATCAATTGAAATGATCATTTTGTTCTTTTAAGTGATTCTTTAATGATATGTCATATTTCAAGGTATTTTTGTTTATTGAAACAAAGTTTTCAAGCTCGATAAGTTCCTTGGAAATTAGGATACTGTCTTGATGTACTGCTCTTATTATCAATCTTAATTTAATGAATCCAAATTTCTATATCGGATTTACTGTACTCTATTAACAATACATTTTTGAACTTTATAATTGGAATCTCCCCTTTCAAATTAATTTTAGAATTTTGTAATAAATAAGAATAAAAAGAGTTTTTGGAGAAAATTAATATTCGAGTGAAATTATTCTAAAGGATTATACCTCACTTCAATAATAACTGAATGAATGTTTTCTTATTATGATCTCAAAAATTAGTTCTGCTAAATATTTCCCTTCTTTCTTCATATTTTGTCGGCTGTTCCACCTTCTCCTAATTAATGCCCTTTTAAGGGGGGGGGGGGGAAGTACCTATCACTTACGAATAACTTAGAACAAATTTCGTTAGTACCTTATTCCACATATTTGTTACCTTCTGTCATACCTTGTATCTTTTATTTTCAAAATATAATAATTTTTGTTTTGTTTTGTTGATGCAAGAAATGCTAAAGAATTTAAGTGTTTACAGCTGTATTTTCAAATTATAATATAAAATACCTGATTTAAAAGAAAGAATTTTTCATTTTAAAGTGAAGACAATCAAAATGCACTTTACAAGGAATTAGTCAAATGAAGTTGTATTGATAATAACTAATTATGTTTTCAAAACGCTTTTACTTAAAGCAAACTAAATCATTGCTTTTAAATTTGATTATATTTTTACAATTGAAAATCCTTTTCTAAAAGCACTTTTTGTGATATAACTTTTAATTTGCAAATCATTGCGAATGATTCTAACTTTACATTTTTACAAAACTTGTCGCAGTCTTGTAGCAAGGTTTTTGTGCAAGGATTGGAACATCCCAACTTTATGCAACAGTTCTTTCCATAAAGTCTGTATAAATAGTTAAATTCTTACTTTCCTACTGGGTACAATAATAGTATGGGGCCGAATTATTTTCATTCCGATAATGGGTCACACCTCTTGACATTTTATTTAACGATAGTACTTAAAAGTACCGTTAAAATCAGGCTAATATACTCGTAATATGATTATTTTTTTTGGTGATATTCAAAAGAACACAAAGAGTATAGCTCAAGAAGAGAGTAGAAGGTATCAGCTAAAAGCAGAAATGAAACCTATTTAATTTTATTAATTGAATGATTTTAATTAATTTTAAAAAATTCATTTTACTGGGCTTATTCTCCCCCGAGATCTAACTAATGTTGTAAAAATAAAGTTGAAAAAGTGATGGTGGTAAAATAATTCAATAAATAAAGAGTTAAGCGAAGGAAGGATGTATGTATTATGCCATACTGGAAGCTATTTTGTTTTCACTAAAATGTCCATTTTAATTGTCGTAGCTGCTAAGTGATTCAGATCGCCTCCTTATGTTAAGACAAATTGGAGCTGGTAACGTTAAATTTGCAAAGTAAATGTGAAAACCAGAAAATTAACGTTTAGTTTAGGAAGAATGCCATCTATATTTATTATTTTATAATAATTCACTCATTTTTATCTAATAAATTAAGGATTCACCTTTTATATTTTTACGAATGGAATACATTTAAACGAGAGAAGTTATCAGTACAAACTGGGTGTCAACAGAAGAAAACTTTTTATTTTTGTAGTAAATGCTGAATAATACCATCATTTAATCCATCTTTTAAATATATAATATTATTTTGCATTTTTGTTTTGATAGATTGAAACGATAATTCTCACCGATTTAAATATTGCAAGCAGAAATCATTTGAAATATAGTATAATATAGTGTCTTTTTTAAGTTAAATATATTGTAATGAATGGATATATTTTATCAACATCAAAAAATCTTATTGATTTATGTTTTAAAGTATAAAAATTCAACAAATTATTTTATTTCGAAACACATGGAACTGATGAGAAGATAATCTTATATACTTATAAAGTATAAATAATTGTTAGCAAAACTCATATTCAAGTGAGTTTAAACGAAAACGTTTGAGTTTGGAAAGAAAACTCACATTCAAGTGAGTGTTCTTTCCAAACTCAAAAATGTGAATTCTTTATGTTTTTGAATTCAATTTGCAAACACTGAAATGTAACTAATTTTTCTGATTACACTATAGAATTTTATATGAGAAAACATTTTAAATGCAGTTTTATATAAAAGCGTTCATGATAATGTGAATTTAAAGTATAATTCGTTATTTAGTAGAATGTTTAATAAGCAAATTCCTTATAAGAATTTCAAATAATGTTGTTATGTGTTCCATAATGTGAGGAAATCAACATCGCAAAGAAAAATTCTAAGTGTGAGCCGTAAGTAAGGATAATTCTGTGAAAATATACAATTTAACTTAGCTTAATTACATTAACATCCTATTTGAAAGCAACACGAAAGATATTTTGGGATAGATTTTGTAATTTGGAATTTCAGTCAGATGGCGAGGACGACACTTGAGCGGGCACTCCTTCTCCTAACCTCCGCACCACATCAACATAAAGACATTTGGCCAACAACGTTAGATTAATGCACCGGTCTATCATATACGGCGGATGTTTGTTAGAATCAGGTTTCAAACCTGCAACCCTCCGTTTCCGAGGTGGAGATTTTACAATTAGGCCACCGCTCCCCTACATAAGTTAAAACGTCTTTTGTATAAAAAAAATAATTTTATTAATTTAAATTAACAATTATAATACATATTAAATAGAAATCATAAGTTACATAAGAGTATAATTAAAAATATCAATTTAAAAACATCTAAATTTTAGTATAATTAATCAAAACAAATTAAAGTTTTTAGGGAAATTAGTTGGAATATTCTCCTCTCGGCCTTGCCGTATCTTTAGACAATAAGCATATTTTCTATTCTCCATCTGACCTCTCTGCACCCATTGAATAAATAACAAGTTTGGTTTAATACAGAGAGGTTTGATTTTGTTTTTCGTAAAGTTTGAAAGCACTGATTACTTTACATTTTGTGCTTTGTAATGTAATAAAGAATAATTCTTTCCACGATTGAATAAAAAATTTGATACAGAGGTACCCTTTTGACCACAGGATCATATACCAAATTTTATTTATTTGAACCGTTCTGTTTTTGAATTAACGCATTTACACACTCGCGAATGTAATGTCCAATAACGCACAATGGTCCAGACTTTGAAAAATTTGCTCCAAAATGTAAGATAGATTTATAATTCTAATGATAAATCCTATACAAAATTTCATGTATAAATGTCCTTCCACTTTTAAGTGATCATTTTCATATAGAAGCAAATAGACTTCCTTTCAAAAAAAAACAGATTTTAACAGATATCTACAAATTTGGTATTAAGACTACATACTAAATTTCACTTCTCTAGCCTAATGTGTTCACAGAGAGGCAAGCACGATTCCGAAAATGTATTTTTCTAACTCAGAAAGGTACGGTGTGAAAATTCGTCAAAGTCTCGAGGTCGAATTCTTTTGACGACTACAGTATCCTCTCTTTGCATATTTCATATACGAGACACTAAAAATGATCATTTTAATCAGATGTTTTTCTTCTTGCTTGTTTTTCCATTTTTTTTCTATCATTTTTTTAAAATTCTGACTCTCGAGATTGGGTATTGCTGTAATTATTGGATTTTGTTTCCCCTGCAGCGCAATGAACTGGAATAAATTAACTATAATCATTGTGTGCATAATTAATAAGTCATCATATAAAATGATTTTTCAAGTTTTGGGAAATATATATATTTAAATAAAAAATAAAAATAATGAATTTAAGAATGGTATTAATTTTTTAAGTTGCTGTTCTTTTAAGAAGTTAAATTGCTTTTTGAAAAATTTAAATAAATTTTATTTATTTAAATTGTGTTTTTGAATGAACACATTATAAAACCTGAGAGGTCTAAAGTGATTTGTCAAAACCTCAAAGTTGAATTTTTTGACGATTATAGTATCTTCTCTTTGCATGTTTCATACACAAAAAAGTAAAAATCATTTTAATCAATTGTTTTTTTCTTTTTAATTTTTCTCCCCTTTTTTTCATCATTCGTTTTCTTACATTCTGACCCTCGAAATTGGAAATTCCTATAATTATTGGATTTTTTTACCCTACATTGTACTGAACGGCAATACATGAAATTATAATAATTTTGCAAATGAATCATGATTCATAAATCATCATATAGAATAGTTATTTTCCAAGTTTGTGAAAATGTACAGTGGTGGCCAAAAGTGTGGACATTTTTTGAAAGTTTCATGTTTTTCAACTTTGCGTGCTTGTAGAATATGTTAATTTTCACTTAAATACAAATGTTTAAATATCAAATTGAAGGTAATTCAATGTAAAATTTAATAACAAAAACAGTATTACAATATCTGTATTACAAAAAAAGTTACATTCATTTTAGTAGAACAAAAAACATGAATCAAAACACAAATCGTTTTGAATAATGACGTGTTTTGTAATAAAAGCGTATTAGCCAATCACAAACACTGTTCTGAGGACCCATCAAATGTCTGTAACTATAATTTAGGTTATTTGGATGGTAAAAGAGTTATTGTTGTGGAAATATTTTGCGGAATGATGCATATTAGTACAATGAAATAGAGTATTGATGTTTTTGAATATTTTAAGTTCTTTTTTTTAATTAAACTAATTTTAAACAAACAACACCAACAAGCAGAACTGATTGGACATCTACAAAAAGACGCCGAATTGTCATATTGAGAGAAAATGACCTCTCTTATGCTGAAATTGCAAGACAAGTTGGTGGTTCAGTGACTTGTTGTGGTGTACGAAAGTTCTGTTTACGTTATGAAAAAACGAAATCAGTGGAAAATAAGGCCAAATCAGGCAGAAAAAAAATACACAACTGCTACTGCCGGTAAAAAAATTAAACAGCTATGCCTTTAAGATAGAAGAATTTCATCAGATGCCATTAGATGTGAAATGAATGCAGCGGGTATTGCAGTAAGTTCAAGAACAAAAAGAAGTAGGTTATCAGGATTTGGACTACAAGCTAGAATTCCAAGGAAAAAACCATATTTAAATCAAAAGCAACTCGGAAAACGAGTTAAGTGGGCAAAAGAACGCATTAAATGGTCAGAAAATCAATGGAAGCAAGAAATATAGAGCGGTGAGACTAAAATATCGCTCTTTGGTAGTGATGGTAGAAAATACGTGAGATGTAGAGTAGGTGAAGCGCTTCATCCTGATTGCATTGAAGCAACTATAAAAACAACAACAAATGCCATGATTTGGGCATGTATGTCTGAAGATGGTGCAGGCCGAATTCAAATGATTGATGGCATCCTGAATAGCAAAAAATACATCGAAATTGTCTTGGAACCAAAATTGATACCTTCCATCAGGGATTTCTTCCCCAACAAAGAACCATTTATTTTTCAGCAGGATTCAGCTCCATGCCACACAGCAAAAGTATGCAAAGCATGGTTTCAAAATAAAGGCATAGATGTATACCATGGACAGGAAACAGCCCTGATCTCAATCCAATTGAAAATTTGTGGCGACGTTTGAAAATTCTTGTACGAAAAAAAAACGTCCATCCAATAAAAGGCAATTTATTGAATCTATAATTGATTCTTGGCATCATGTGATTACAAAAGATGAACTCCAAACACTCTTTCACTCGATGAAAAGACGCTGTGAAGCTGTCTTAAAAAATAAGAGTTATCCTACTAAGTATTGATTGTGTAAGTATCACTTTAAAAAAAATGCAAATCTAAGATAGATCTTACTAAAATAAGCGTAACTTTTTTTGTAATACAGATATTGTAATACTGTTTTTGTTATTAAATTCTACATTAAATTACCTTAAATTTGATATATAAACATTTGTATTTAAATGAAAAATAATATATTCTACAAGCACGCAAAGTTGAAAAACATGAAACTTTCAAAAAATGTCCACACTTTTGGCCACCACTATATATGCATTAAATAAAAAATGATAATGAATGTAAGAATGGTATTAATTTCTTATTTTAACATATAATTTCCCTTTTTTTTGCTAAATAAAATTACCTCAAGGCAGAAAAGTGCTTATAAATCTGCAAACCATGCTTCTATCTTCATTCCTCTCAAAACACAAAATATACGCCTCGAAGAAATCTTCCCTCTACAAATTGCAAATACGAGCCTAGATTTCTTTTAATTTCCACCTCATTTCCCAATTCTTTCTTTTCCAAAGAGCATTCTAATCGGAATCTCAAATGGTTTATTTCTTTAATCGATTAACCGTACGGAAGAGGTCATTACCCGTGTCATTAGCACTTGAATGCTGTTGCAGCCAGAACATCAATGAAATAGACGGGCGTTCGGATTAACCCTAGGGATTTTTTCACTAACATTTAAGTGTTATTGATTGGGGTTAAACCGGCCATTATGTCATGGAAAGCTACATAATGAATACATATGGCCATAATTTAGCCATTATTAGTAAATGGTGAGTATTGTGTGGAGGAATGAGTCTGTAATTCAAGCCGAAGCAGCACTGGGAAAAGCATTAATGTAAATAACTATTGTATTAAGGAACTTTTAATTAGCAATGATGTTAATGAAGTAATTATTAAGCTGTAAGAAGTACGACATTAGGGATGTGTGAAATAACAGATGGGGGCACGAAGATATTGAAAAAGTAACAAAAACGGCGGAAGGCAATATTGAAGTTAAAGTAAGCAGATATACATTTCGTTACGGATGCTACAGGCAATGCATTAAATAATTATTTTCTTCTGGTTTCGGGCTGTGGTTTGTATATAAAGTGCTCATTAGTGGATGAAGATAGGCCATGGATGAAGACATGAATTGCAGAAAAATATTTATAGATTGTTTTTTCTGGTTGAGTACTTAATAATCATTAATAAAAATAGTTACTTAACAATGAATTTCGTACTGTCGTACTATCGGATGGATGCATTCATTAAATGTGCGTTTTAAATTCCTGAAAAAGAGAATTTTAGGGCAGAGAATTTTTCCTTCAAAAAGGAAAATTATCTTTCCCCCTTTCTGAACTGATTTGGACTTGACTCAGATGCTCCAAGGTGGGTTATATTAACAAAATATGTTGCACATCTTTTTCATTACGATTCTTTGACTCTCAGGCATTTCTCAATATTTAAACCAAGTAAGATAGTAATTACTACCACATACAAGATAAATAAATGAAGATAATCTTGCGCTTACAACTTGAGACTAGCAAGAAGGGTCTTCCCAAAACTTTCTCGCATACACTCTAATATATGTATATTATTAACTGCATGCGGTTGGCGAACAATAATTATTAAAAGATTCTTAAGCCGATATATTTGGCAGTTTTTTTGGTGATTAATCGCTTGGATGGGGTTTATACACAAGTGTCAGAAAACCGAATATGTATTTTAGGCATCTTTTCTAACACTAACTGAAACCAAAATTTGACTTTTCTTTTAGTCACAAAATCACAGGCCAAATTTCATATATTTAAGTCATTGTGCTTATAGCTTGTGAAAATACAGGATGACAGAGATCAACTCTTTGATGAATTCGGTTCCAAATTCGAAACATATCTACACTTCAGATGTTAAATTTGCGTACTAAATTTTATCTATCTAGCTGTTGAGTAGCCGTTACCTACTATTCGGAAGCCCAGCAGATATGCTTCCATTGAATGCATTTCTTTCAAAATTTAATATAAACCTACAAATCTAATCTTAAATTCACGTGCCAAATTTCATCCATCCAGCTCAAAGCGTTATTTAGTTAACGTGTTCACAAACAGATAAAATACCAAAAGTGTGTTTTTCTTACTAAGGGAAGTCTGAAAATGGAGATTCGTCAAAATTTCGAGAGCGAATTTTTAGATGATTACAATATTTTTCCTTTAAGTATTTCGCACACAAGAAAGTAAAAACTATTTTTAATTTTTAGAAGATATTGTTATTTATGTAAAATCCATGGAGACTGAAGCGAATAAAGAAGTACCTCTAATAGATTCATGAATCCTTACATTGAAAAGAAATTCTAAATTAATTTACAAACCCAGTTGTCTTTGAAATAAGGAATAGAAAAAATATATTTCGGATTGAAAAGGAAAAAATATCTCAGTTTTTCTATTTAGCTTAAAAATAATTTATCACATTATCCTGTGAAGCATTAAAAGTAATAATAATCTCCCAATAATGCTGTAATGATCTAGTTAACAGTTTTTCACCCCTGCCTTAATGTATCACTGCACATCAGAATGGTTGATTTAGTGCTGGCACAGGAAGATAACGGCTTGTAACTCTACTGGGCGGTCGAAAAAGAGACAGATCATATCTCTCTTAATGTCCTCAACGGAAGATAAATGATTTTTTCTTTTCACTTGCTTTTTAAAGACAATATAATATGAATTTTTCTAGTTGTCACCTCAAAAGAAGAAAAGAACAGAAAACCTTTAATAAATTTTTAAAAACCTATTTTCATTAGTGTTTTAAAAAATAGATATTTTTAAAAAGATATGCAATTTGTTCTTCATTTATAATTCCTTATTATACAACAAATTTAAATTGATTGGTTAAGAGATAATTAGGATTTGAGACGAATTGTAGCGCGTTTTCAATCATAACATATAAGTATTCGAAACTACAAAATTTTAGAACTATGTAAGTGAATGAAAATCGGCTATTAAATTCCATCTCTACAAATATGAAACACATAAGATTAAATAAGAGTAAATATGTATAACTCTTAATTGCTACTCACAACAATTTCTTTTAAATTAAATTGAAAATTCATTGAAAGTAATGAACTTTCTAACTATATAATCGTTGCAAGACGAATTCAATAACGTTATTAAAATTTTAATTGTATGTACTTCTTCCTAATTAACTATTGTTAATAATAAGTAACTTTTGTACTAATTGTTATATTGATAAATATTTTATTATAAATGAATAAAACTGTTTTTTTTTCAAATGTTTATTAAAATATTTTTCAAATTGTCTAGAAGAATTGTTTAATAGTTTATTAGAAGTAGAAATTAATAATAGGCAAGGATAGCATAATAATGTAACTAATAAATAACTTTCAATTAAAATTTTACATAAAATATTAACTTAGAATTAAGAATTTGATGTTTATAATGAATTAATAATTTCTATTTTTATTATTCTATTCACTTATTATTTCATATCGATGTTATGTTGCAGTATAAAATAATCAAATAAAAATTGAAACGCACTTATTAATGATTAAAAGATATTTGCTCCTTTTTTAAATTTAAGGTTTGTTTCAGGGCAATCGCAATATTTTAAACGCAAAAATGTAATAGAATAGTGAATCTAAACAAGATTTCTAATACGACAACTTTATAGAGAGAGGTTTCAAATATTTTCAAAAGGTAAAAATTTGAAACTTTATTTGTTTATTATTATTTTCACGTATGAAAGAAACAAACAGAACATCTCTAGTGTTCTTTTACGATTTCTGAGAAAAATATGCAAGATGGAGGAGTTAAAAAGGGCACAAATCAACTCAAAAAATTTTTTGAACAATTTTTACGTTCTTAAGTGCGAAGAGAAATTACTATGATCGTGAAAAAAATTTGAACTCAAAAGTTTTATCGACTGTTCAGGCTTCCGTATATGAACGCAATAACTGAAAAACGCAATGACAATTTTTGAATTGGTCGAATTTCCAACTGGTTGGAAAAAAGGAGTTCAAAATACACAATTAATTTTCGGATATTTGTATATTAACTGTATGCTAGGTAATAATCGCCAAAGATCGTAAGTTAGATTCAGAAAAAATGTTAGATTCACGCCAAAGATCTGTATTTCAAATCAATTGTTAACCAATGCCATGCAGCTACTGATTATATTCTTTTATTACCGTTCCAATAATTTTACCTTGCCAAAACTGACCTTTTATATCCTCGTATACGTTTTTTGATTAAATTTAAATTACAGGAAATAAAATTAAAAGTTTCTTCGTAAATATGTTATTATTTGGATACTTCACTAGAATGTTAATCCTTTATTAATTTTTACAGTAACTCATTCCTTCTTATATTACTCCCTTGCTTATTGTTTTTCTAACGATATTATATTGTACAAATCAAAAACATGTAATATAGAAAGAAGTGGTTTTAAGGCTAAAAATATGTCTTTTTGCGTGTATGTGACTGAAGAAATATGAGTATAGTTGACTGAAGTAATATGAGTCTTTTTTCTACTAAACACACTTGTTTCATATTTTGTAAAAATGAATTTTTGTAATGGATTTTTTTCCGACTTCCTGCTGCGAAAGAACGAGGCAAATTTTATACCAGTGATATTATGCTACTTCAAAGTTTTTGAATTAATTACCAATTTACACTTTTCATTTTGCTTACATTAGTGTTACATAATAGTAAATTTTAAAATCAATTTATTTGAATATAAAAAATATAAAACATTTAAAATAATAAACAATTTGCTGTTTAGAAAGTTAATAAAATAATTTTTTTAAAAACTGTATTTAGTTTTTATCATAGATGTCTTTATTTTGTCGATTATGTTTGTTTTGAACACTGATTTCCCGCTACAAACTTTACGTATCTTAGAAAGCTAGCCCATTATTTGATAGATTATAGATAATGGAAATGAATTTAGGTGCCTTTTCCACTATACTTAACTTTTCCTAATGTTATATGTAGGTATTTTTATACAGTTGTTATATACAATTTTTATCTTCTTCCTGTGGGTTTACCAGTGGTGACTTATGATTAGACGAACAAGACAGATGCGTACTACCTTTAAGTTGAAAGAGATTGTAATACATCAGTTGAAGAATTTCAATTTCCTAGTTACCAAATAAATAAATTTGTAAATAATACAAATTCTATAAATTATAAAATTACATTGACAAATATAATTGGTCATATTCTTTATATTTCCTTAAGTTCACTTTATTATCGGAATATTTATAAATACCTCAGATCTACTTCAATAATATTTGTATACATTCATGGATGCAAGACAGTCTGGAATCTTAACAGTTACAGGATAAACAATTATATTTTTTAGGTTTATAAATTAAATAATTCACCTAAAATAAAATATGAACATAAATTATCAGTTTTTTTTAAAGAATAGCTTCAGTATGTACACTGTCTAAGACAGCAAACCAGGTATTTTGGAATGGTACTTTATTTCTTTTAATTGTTTGGAACACAATTTTGGATTAATTTACAATTTAATTATAATTTCGAAACTTTTTTGTACACCTAAAGGTACAAGATAATTTGAGATTCAATGAAATATGATGGTTGTATTTTTTTAATGGTTTAGATAATTTGATCGATGATAATAGATAAGAGGCTGATAGATAATTTGATAAATGACTAATAGTTTTAGTAATTTGAGATTCAATAAAATATGATGGTTAAATTTTTTTACAATTGCAATATTTAATCATTTTTTAACTAATAAAAAGAATTAAGCTTTGAAATGAATATTGAGTCACGATTACTGATTAAAGACAATAGAATGGACTATTACTTTTACAAAATATATTCACAGTTTACAAAGACAACTGTAAATGAATTTGAAGTTTAAAATAAAAAATTAAATGTGTGTATGAATTTGTTAATAGACAACTTAAGTAACTGACTTAATGCAGAAGTATTCTTCTCATTAAATTTAGCTGTTGCTACTGAATGCTTTGTATTAAAGTTTTCAAATTAAAGTATTCATGATACAAAACATAGCAGACGCATGCCTCTATTAAAAATGCTCTTATCTAGCTTTAGATCTATTAATTAAAAAGCACATTGTTAAAGAAATTCCACATTTGCTTTCCATTTGTTTTATTTTTCTTGCTTCATCGATTGAAAAAAAAGGCTGAATGGGTTTTTTTTTGTGCTCAGTTAATTAAAACAGCTAGACAAGGAAGCTTATAAAACTAGAGTAGCGGATTTTTCTCATTTATCTAGATTAAGTGGAAACTATTTTGAACCTAAAAACATGAGCTTAAAAAAACAATTCCAGCTTATTTTCAAAAGCATTAAGTTAATCAAGCTATTAACTCTTTGCTTAGATTGCACTGAGTATTTGGGTATTTGTTATATAAAAGTACTTTTTCTGCCACTTCATGATAAGTGTATTTTATTTCCATTAACCTTTTGGTGGTAGTTTCTAGATAATGTGCATAATATGTGCCATTTGTTTCAAGAAGAAAAAAAAACCTAGCCGAGAAGCGATAAATTTGAGAGAAGAATAATGTGACTTTTTTACTTTTTCCTGTAAGTAGTATAGAGAAAGTATAATAATCGTTAGAAAATTCGAACTCGAGATTTTGACGAACTTCCTTGCTTTAGAACTCCCTGAGTTCGGAAATCACATTTTTGGAAAATATCCGTCTATCTGTCTGTCTCTGGTAATGATAACTCAAAAACGGTTTCAGCTAGAAGGATGGAAATTGGTATGCGATCTTTAGAGCAGATTTACAGATTTCTATCAAATTTTTTGTAAAATCCGTTCAGAAGAAGTCTGTCTGTACTTATATTCGTATGTAATTTAAAAAGATAACTACGAAACGATAGCATTAAATAAGATACGGCACACAGATTTAGCATCTATAGTGCAAACATCCATCAAATTTTCAACTAAATCCAACGACGGGTACGATATAATGAAGTACAAAATTCATCCCATTAATTGAAGAAATAAAGAAAAATATAAATAATCTTATTTATGGTAGGCTGTATATCTGTAATTATTTTTATAAAAGATTATAGTCAAAGTAAGTTAATTTTAAAAAATTAAGACACGAAATGCTATGTTATTTCTAAAATATACGTTCTTCTTTTCCTTGGAAAGTCAGTTTTTCCAAATATTTTATTCTTTTTTTATTTATTTTAATACCTCTATGATACCAGTGGTTTTACAAGTAAAGAGACACAAATACTTATTTATATATTTACAAAATCTTAGAAAGACAAACAAACAAAATTAACAAATTAAAATAAATTTCACGAATTTCATGTACAAAAATGTATATCAATATGCATCATTTTGCCAATAAACTTCCATTTGACATGTAATGAAGGGTCTAAATTTTAAAATGTATATGTTTTCTAAATTTTTATTTTTAAGTTAAAGGCATTGAACCTAAGAGAATGTTCATGTTACAAATCTTTTTTTAAAAATTAAAACATGGTTCAAAAATTCGAAATTAGGTAAATTTCTTCTTCTTCTTAACTAATAAGAAAGCAAAGAAATTGAACTTATTTATTACCTCACACATAATTTTTTCAAAGTTTTGTTTTTAGTGTATTAAAAACTTAAGAGTTGGAATGTTCATGGATTCAAATACTCAAAACCATATACCGAAAAATGTTATCACATATCATCACTGCTGTTCAATTTAATCGCAAGGCTGATCAACTAGAAAAACTACTCAAGCGGCACAAGAAAAAGCTTTTGATAATTTCTGAGCGTAGCTTACATTTTTATAGGTTGTACACATGCCTGAAAGGTTAATTTTTGTTGGAATAGAAAACTGTTTCGAGAATAGTTTTCATTGCATTAGCGATTTCAAATGAGTTTGTAAAATATTCATTTTTAAATTATATTTATGAGGATAAGAATTCGTAAGTACATATTAAATTCTCTCCTTAAGATTTTTGTAGTTCAATATTTTATTTCACATGAACGTTTGAGAATGAATCACCTCCTTCATTTATTGACTATTGACCTTAAGATTATAGCAAGAGGCGAATTTTATAATTTAAAACTTTCTTTGCCTTTTAAAAGTTAAATTTTTAAATAAATTTTTAGAATATTATCGGGAAACCATATTCATTTATATTATTTTCATGTTAAAAAGGATTCGACATTGCGCTTTGGCAATATAGTAAAAACTCTTATTTATTTTATTTCGTCTATAAGTATATGAATGTTTCAAGTTTTCGTTATTTTGTTTAGCCTTAACAGGATAATTCATCAAAATTAAAAATAAGACTTATGATATATTAACAGAATTTATTTTAAAAAAGGAAATTTTCCTCCAAAAAAATTTCACCAAACATATTTATATTCAGTCATGGAATATTCCATTTTATCACTTAAGATGCAGCAATTGAAAAGACGAATGTATTTAGACAAATTAATATTGAAGATATGTCATAATATTATTTTATTAACATGAGGTTTTAAATAAAAATTTTTACACAGAGCTTTTACATTCTGAATAAATCCCTGATAAAAAAGAAAGCAAAATTTATTTCACCAACCTATATTTCAATAGTAAAACAATCGAATTTTTTTAGAAAATAAATCTTATATTTTCTTTTGAAGTAACCATTAACATGTGATTAAGTGCCAAAAGATTTAATTATGCCCTTTCCTGAAATCATAATATGTCATTATGTTTTGACTATGATATATGAGCTGTGACTAAAGTTTAAACAAGTTAAATATACATCTTGCTTTTTTTATTTCTAATAAATATGAAGAATCATAAATATTTCTTTCCTAAATAAATTAATTATTAAGAATACATTTTTAATAAATAAATGTAAACAAAAGTAAAACATCTACGATTGTTTCTTAATTATTATTGAGGAAATGTATGCTGTCCAAGTAAATTTAATAATAATTAATTAAATAAAATCAAAACAACACTAAAAATAATAATAAAAATTTAAATAATACTAAAAAGGAGTATAAATAAGTAGATTATTAAGCCATCTATATGCTATGTTAATGCAGTATTCACCTGTAATCACAAAGATATAGCTAATTTCTAACCACTAGAAATAGGTAGATAGTTCCAATTGTTAAAATGCATAAAGTGTTTTTCATTATGTTTACTATACAAAAGGTCATATTTTTTTAAAATCTTTTTTGCATATGAATTGAACTTCTTCGATATATTTAAATCAGTAAAAAAAGTTGCAATTTTTAATTTTATTCGAATATTTTATTGCTTCAAAAGTTGATAATTGTTCACGTAAATGAATTTGTGTATAATTTTCATTTAATTTAAACAGGAGTTACTCGATAAGTTTTGTCATAAAATGTTTTTTTATATTGTATCTGTTAAAAAATCAAGAGTTGTTAATATAAATCACTATAAAAACATGAATCTATTAAAATATTTTGATTTCATATTTTTTTGGAGTATTTATTGAATTAAATAATATAATGTATAATTCTTTACATCATTTAAAACGTTTTTTAAATGGGAATTAGTTACCTATTTATACTGATTAAGAGATTACCTATTGATCTTCAATTAGAATTTTATATTATAAATAGATTTATAGATATAATATATCAAAGATATATAATATTTACTATGTTATATAGTATACTAATAATTATATACATCATTCTATTATATATAATATTGAAAACTTTCTTAAATTCTTTGGAATGCAGCATTAATTTAAAAATGATTATATACATGTCATTATGCCTTTTATTTCATTTAAAGTCAAAAAATAAGATGCATTCTGAAAAGGAATCCAAATTTAAAATATTTCGAATAAAAAACAAATGATAATAATCTTATTATTAAAGTGTTATGCTCATAAAAACACTAATTAAGGAAAAAAAGGAAACACTAATCAATTGAAGCAAAAACATATCTAGCAATGTAAGAAATGTAAATAAATTATATGAAGAATCAAAACATAAATCAAATATAAAATTTAACACTCTATTCATAGTGCTTCTATTCTTTCTGAAATCAATGCTGAAATGTTTTATTCGTTTAAGATCTGCCCAATGGAAATAACCTAACAACCCTTAGACGAAATCATTTTTATTCCAGACAAAGGCATGGTGAGAATGCCCATCTGTTGGTTAATGGTCAGTTAGGCGGCAGTGGTCTTTAACTTGTGGCGTGCATCGCTTAAGGGCGGACGAAACAGAAGCATAGCAAACATCAAAGCGATAGAAATAAAATGGATTGAAGCTGTTGAAAAGGGCTTTCATACTAAGCAGATCCAATTACTATAGAAATAAATTCCATCATTGAAGTATCTAGTTTTGTAAACTTCCCTTCTCGGATCAACATGAGAACTGTTTTATGACAGATTTCTCAATTTGGTCAACTGCAGTCAGATGAAGAGGGCAGCACGTTGGGTGGCACTTCATTTTCCATGCTTTCATTCCATCCCACCAGATAGGAATTTGATCCAAGACTTCCGATTTAATATGTACATTGGTTATGTACATATATTTAAATTAGGTTTCTAAGTGGTGTTTTCCGATCTTGAAAATGTGTCCCTACCACTGCAGTCCCCCAAACTATTAAAATTAAAAATACATGTTCAGATACTTTTGATGCAAGTTGAATATTACAGTATCTCATTTATGATTAATTCGTGGTTGGCATTTCGAATTATTGATGGAAGATTCAAAGAATTATATTTTCGAATTAAAAATAAAGCAATTTTATTAATCAAAAACGGTATCTTTTCACAATGAATCTGTCCCACAGTCCCAGTTTCTCAATATTTCAGTCCCTATTTCATCCCTATATATAGCAGAACAAAAGATATTTTAATACCAATTATTGAAAGTATAATTCATTAATAGACACACGCAATGGAATTTGATTTAGAAATTTAGTCTTAAATACTAAAAAGCCAATAATTGTTTAAACAGCCTTAAAAAGCACTTGATAAGCATGTTTAACTATGTTTATTAACTAAATTATTTGATTACAAACTGATTGATCGATTCGGAGAACAATCCGCAATACTGCCACATTTGTAAGACAACATTATGCGACATATTCGTGGAATCAATGAGGGTTTATTACGAACTGTTGTTGAAACACTTTTTTTTTATTTGAAAAAGTCTATTAACAATGGGACGTATATAGAAATTATGTAAAAAACTTTGTCACACTGCAGCGTCACCTATTGATGATTTTTCGCATTGTTATTTTTTCATCACATTTCAAGCTCATAGTCTGGAGTCTAAGATGCATACATCATGCGTTATAACCCATATAATATCCTTCATGACATTCTGAATAAATTAACCGGTTAACTGTTTCAACCTTTTCGAAAAATGCATATGGAATTTTGCGTAATGGAATGGAATTTTACCATATACACCAGCACATAAATAAAAAACACTTTTCATTTAATGTACTATATATTATTACTCGTTTGAAAACTACAATATACAAATTTTAAATTTTGCTTTCTACTTTTATCGATGATTAACAGCTAATGACCAAACTAATTGCCTTCAATGTTTATCATTTTGTTCTTCTATCCTTTTACCATTAATGACTGTTTTTGCAACAAATTTAAAAACTTCAATATTTAACCTAAGCACCAAACGTATGTTCCTTTTGTGTAGCGCAGAGGTTTCGAAAAGTCGAGGATAGCTATATAATTATTGTTCTGAAATAGTCTTCGTGTTATTCCAAAACATAACGTAAATGTAACTAAAACTGAAATTAAACCGAAATCGATGCTTGTATTTAAACTTATGCTGGGTTTACACTCGGCCAGGCAGAGCATCCGTATCCTTTCTAGGCAGAGCATCCGTAGAAAGGCTTACAAATGCTGTTCGGTCGATGGTAAGTAATTGTCCCGATTGGACAACAGCATGCCGTTGTACTTATTTTTTTTTCTTACTACGCATGTGTTTGTAAAATTTGGCTGTTTCTTTGGTAAGATGAAAATTGATCATTTATCATAGATTATTTCCGAAATTTTTTGCTCTTTATTTTTTTTCTGATGCAAGTTTTTTTTTTCATTTTATTTGCCGTTTCTTTTCTATTGTTTTCCAAATTTAGGCATGTTGACCTTTTTTTTTTCATTTTACCATGTTTCTTTGCGAAAATATCCAACATTT
>JAPMOR010052024.1:205494-302617 GCA_026543865.1 Argiope aurantia | reverse complement strand
ATCTACATTCATCCAATCTACATTCATTTGTAAATATCTACATTCATTTGTAAATATCTACATTCATCCAATCTACAGTCATTTGTAAATATCTACATTCATCAAATCTACAGTCATTTGTAAATATCTACATTCATCCAATCTACAGTCATTTGTAAATATCTACATTCATCCAATCTACATTCCTTTGTAAATATCTACATTCATCCAATCTACATTCCTTTGTAAATATCTACATTCATTCAATCTACATTCATTTGTAAATATCTACATTCATCCAATCTACATTCATTTGTAAATATCTACATTCATTCAATCTACATTCATTTGTAAATATCTACATTCATTCAATCTACATTCATTTGTAAATATCTACATTTCATGATAGTAGAATATTCAATGCTATATAAATAACTGGATATCTGTATTTAAGCCATAAATAGATTACAATCAAATTTAATTTCATATATCAGATTTATGTATATATATAAAAGAGCATTTAAAAATTTTTTAAATAATCTATTTCAGAAAGCCATCACTTTTAGAAACCAGAAATTTACAACTAAACTTTTAGAAGATTTGTGAAGTGAACGAAGGTATATTGCTTTTTTTTAATAGAGTATAAAGAGTCATAATTTTTTCCATGAAACCAGCGAAAATCACTCAACAATTACTTTCATTCTTGATCCCAAGCCATTACAAACGTTGTGTGAAAAAAAAAAAAAAACCGCCGTAAGACAATTATTAAAAAATAAAATATGAAAAGACTCATAATGAAACGATTTGAGGCAGCAGCGTTCGCATCGGGTTTCATTTCTTACACCTCTTTCTTTCTGAGATAAGGCGTCTCAATCTTTGATCGATTTCAACTTAATGCCAGCCGCCTTGAGTGATCGATTTCACATTGGGAGGATTTTATTACTGTAACGCGCATTTCAGGTAGGGCACTTTATGAGGAGGAAAGTCTTTAGCTCATGCATTATTTGACTAGGTTGCAGTAGCGGCTGCTTTATTTTCGTTTGAGTTAGCATGGTAACGAAATGGCGATGTTTCTGTTTTGACTAGACATGACTGCCAATATTGTTGCTACATTTTTCAAACCGCTGCCAACTTTTCTTGGTCTTATTTTGAAGGTCTATTTGGTGTAACTATCTTTAAATAATTTTTTTTTTCAATTTTTCTTGTAGATCTAAATGTTTAATAAATAATGACTCAGAATCAGGTTTAATATTTTGTCTCTGTAAATTTTCTTTTTAAACTTTTATTTTCTATTTTTAAATCAGTTTATTTGAAAAAAAAAATTAAAAAAAAGAAATTTATGCAATTGATAAACTACTATTATTAGATTTATTCATTTATTTGAAAAAGAAACAGATTATACTTGTAAAAATCTAAACATCAAAATTAAACTTCTCAATTTAATTATTTTGTACTTAAGGAACATAAAAAAATTCGATCAATTCGGTTTTAGCAAAGACCAAAAACCACTAAAAAAATTTCGACAAATTATAAAAATATACTCAAGTGCATTATTATTTATTATAAAAAAATTTTGAACACACAAATCATATGCTAAATAGATTGACGATTAAAACTGCCAAATTGGCGAAATTTTTTCTCGGCGTGTTTTTGGTCGACGTTGTAACCGACAAGTTCCAAAATTTCTTCTTGTCATACGAATAAATAAATTTATTATTGAAAATAAAGGTACTACTTGATTTCCATGGCGACAGCGATAAACCGCCAAATCATGCAAAAAAAAAAAAAAAAAAAAAGAAAAAGCCAAAAGTAGCTAATGGAAGCCACAAAATGCGATTAATTCTAGCTTGGCGTTATTTTTATAGTGGTCGCAATGAAAATCAAGATTACCAAAATAAATGGCTAAATTGAATTAAAATTAAATTAAAGAATTAAATTTGTGACTCGTTATCAACAAGAAATATTGTGATTTTCTTAAACAACAAATGACCAAAACATGAAATAAAAGATTCAACATCAATCTCTGTGAGGAAAATGATTTTTCTTTTATTGTAAATGTAAGGCATTTAAGTTATTATTTTATCTTAGGTAGGAAAGAGAAAGCAGTTAATGTCTAGTATGAAAAGAAGTAAAATCATGATAAAAATATCATGTGTTATATCATACATGATAAAAACTTGTTCATTACTAAAGTACAAGATAAAATAACACTGGCACGAATAGAATAATAATGCTAATTTTCCAGCAGTGAGTTTAGGATATATTTGTAGAAAATTCTTGATCGAAAGGGTCACTCAGTAATACATAATTTTTCTTATCATAAATTGATAGATGAATGAGTTTGCTGAACAAGTGATTCCGTGCAGAGACTGATCATTTTATTCAATGTTTGTCTGAAAGTAAGGTCAGTTTTAATTTATATTTTGAATTCAATTTTTTGAGGCTGGTTGTTATGATGTTAACTTTTAATAAATACTATAACTTATTTTATAAAACAGTGTGTAAAATAATAGAAGTAATTTTTTCCCTTTTCAAAAATAATAAAGAAAACTTATTTATTATTATACAATAATGAAAAAAATGAATGTACAAGATGATTAATAATATTCCTTCTGTTATGCTAAAAATTTCGTTTGGTTATTGATGATTAATCAGTGGGAGTGGTTTCCTCAAAACTTTCTCGCATACGCTCTAAATAATAAATCTGTCATGCCAGAGAACGCCTTAATAGTTACGAAATAGTAACTTTTGGCGTGAATTTAGCATTTTTACTGAATCTATCGTGTGATACTTGACGAGTTATTCGGCAATTCATTCTTGATATAAAAAAAATCGAATTTTTGTTTTAGACAATTTTTCTCAACAGGACTGAAAGAAAAATGAGATACAAAACTACATACTCTACACTACGTATACGAGAAAGTAAAAAAAAAGTATATAAATAAGTGAAAATATTACAAATTTTTATCTGAATGTGCAATAATTACGTTCAGTAAAGGGAATGTTGTTTAAATAATAATGTATGAGAGGATTATCTATGTTTATAATGAACAGAAAAAAATAATTTATCGCTTTATCCAAATCATAATACTTATGCAAAAACATCAGTATCTAAATTCATGTGTAAAATAAAGAAAATCCGTTTCTGCTTATTCAAATATGATGAAGATTTCTTACAAGAAACATCCAAATAATGTATGAGTCGTTATATAAACAATAAACAAGAATAAAAAAATATAATAAAGAAGTTTGAAGTTAAGAGAGATAATTAATTGCAAAAATAAAACAAAAACCTTTTTATTGATTAATTCATGTCTAGCGAAAAACAAGTTCGTCTGGGTGTTTTAAAACAAAGAACAGCAGAGATGTTAAGAGATTTTTTTCCCCTTATTTTCGAAAAAAAGGATCAAAATAACACGTAAGAGTGACGTCAAAGTTTTAGTACTTTTTCGATTAAGGAATGGATTTCTTTATTATTCTATAAATAGCTCATTATATTTACTTATTTATCAGATTCATTTTCTTCTATAAAAACATATAAAACTAAAGTGATAGAAATGATATATATATGATTTTGAAATACAGAAATGTTTTAGAAGATATGGAGACGAGTTTTAAGTTATGATTTTTTTTATTTATTCAAAATGAATAAAAGAAATAATTTCTTAAATTTTAAATGCTGAAAACTAGTTTTTTAAAAATGTGTTTCATCTTAGATGGAGTGTATTTTTAACGAAGCAAGAATTATGTCTCATCTTGTTTAAGAATTTTGATGCTGTCCGAAATAATGACCAACAAATCAACCTCTAACTGGCAAATAATGAAAGGTTTCAAAATAATTTTTGGGGTGCATATATTAAATAAGTAGGGCATGTATTTTATATATATTTGTTTTTTGAAATTTATAAATTATGAACCAATTAGTAAATTAATCAAATCTTAGAAATTTATGTTAATTAATGTATTTAAACTACTGTGGACATCCACGTATTAAAAATTGTTTGTAATACTCATGCAAAGCATTTGGAGTTGCAAATTTCTCATAAGTCAATAAAGTTTGGATTAGTTTAGTTATTGTCTAACCTGGCTTAAGCAACACTAGGGCTATTTCGGGACGGACCTTGTAATTTTGAACCACGGACAGCTGACGAGGATAACACCTGAGCTGGCACCTCCTTTCCAAACTCCTGCACACCACACCAATGGGAGGCCATCTCCCCCATCGGATTTAACGTGCACCAGACCCACTTACATGACGGTTCTTCGGTGGAATCGGGACTCGAACCTGGAGCTCTCCGGCTCCGAAACCGTACCATTAGGCCACCGCGGCGCAAAAGTCAATAAAAACCCATTTCTTCTGCGCAATTGTACCAAATAAAAGGTTAAATTCAGTGAGTTTCGCAACCGTCAAAGGAAAACCAAGCTTGGATATATTATAGAATTTTGAGCAGCAATTTAACAATAAGAGTGAGGAAAATTTCTAGTTTTAATAAATGAAAATATTTTTATTTTTTTATTTTAATATTTTACATACTGTTTTAAATATATAATATTTCTTTTCAATATTTACTTTAGTCGCTATAAGTAGAATTTCTTATATTTACATTATAAATCTTTAATTTCAGGTTAAAACTTCTATTTTTTCGTTATTTGTCATTCAATTTTTAATTTCTCATTCCCTCATTAAAAGATCATGAGTCAATTATGGTTATTAAAATAAAATTTAATCATTTCATATCATATGTTATGTTTTTAAGAATGTTAATTTTAAAATGAAACAACTGAAGCAATCTTCTACCGAATTTATCGATAAATTGAGAAAGAAGAATTTTCATTTCTTTAAGAAAATTTGTCCGTTTTTAAATTTGTTTTGATATATCTATAATTTTTCTTTAAGTATTTTACGGCTTTACAAAGCTTGAATAATACAAGTTAGATTTGGTGCAAAGAAAAGACAGTAAAAGAGTTACAATTTTCAAGCAAGAACTTCCTTAAAAAATCAAATAGAAAATGCTACTATATATTTTAGAGTCTTCATTTCAAGACTCTAGAATATATAGTAGCATTTTCTATTCGAATCAGCGTTTTGCTCAAAGTGACGCATGTAATACAGCTCAATCGGTAATCCATGAAATTTTGGCATAAAAATAGTCCATATTAAATTTTTGTTTCTGTTTGGAAAAGTTAACCAAAATGAGTTGTAAATATTCTAAAGAAGTAATTGCATGCATGTCATGCACAAAAACATACACTTTCTATAACTTAAAGCTGATTCGGTATTTTTTGCAAGTTTCATATCTGTAATTTGTAAGTTTTATATCTATAAAAGTTGTAAGCTTCATATCTATATTATAAACCCTGAAATTTTTTTTATCAATAGATAAAGACTGTACATTTATATAGTTCTCTCTAGATTTAATGTCCAATATATTTTACTTTAGCTTATGTTATGTTTTAGATTAACAACAGAGTTTTCTAATAAATCATATGCAATTTTAGGGTATTTTAAATGAAAAAAAAGCACTTCACGGTCAAAAAGGATTATAAATCATACAACCGATGAGGAATATGAAATATTTCGAAGAATTTATGAATTTTAATTTTTAAATGGCAGTAAATAACACTGTTGATATAACATGACGAAATGATTACACATTGGAATTTTCTAAAAACATATCTAGATGTGTTTCTTATATTCTATAATGAAAGAAAAGTCACAAATAACAAAAATGAGCATCGATATCACAGCTTTATATGAATTAAAAATATACAAATTTTAAAGCAACATTTAAAGAACTTCTCTGAATTTTGAAACATTTTACCAAATATTTTTAACATGAAGAAAGGAAAACCTAGAATGCGCAAGCAAGTAAAAAAATAGATGAAAGTTAACTCTATGACTATATGAATTTGATGGCAATTTTTTAAATCAGTATTTGAAACCAAGTTGAAGGAACCGATTGAGATAGAAACATAAAAGGAAAAAACGAATAGAAATTTGACACTTATTTGTTAAGAAAATAAATATGGATATTACCAATCATCCTATTATAAAAGTCATGCAAATAATTGTTGTGTGAAAATTTTTACTGTCTAACACTGCTTATAATTACATATACATAAATGATAAGCGAAAATTACTTTATCCCTTCGATTTAAAAAAATATCAAAGAGAAATAAAAGATTATTTACAAAAGTTAAACGCAAAAATGCTCTTCCACTTCCAAAACAGAATGCTAGTAGCATAAATAGTTTTACGAACGAAAAATAGGATCAATTCTCAATGTTTCTAGGTTTTTTTCCCTTAAGTGTTTGTAATTTAAAAACCAAATCTGTTTGTTGTGGAGATTTAAAAAAAAATTGTTAATTTTTTTTCTATGATACCTTTGAAATTTCTGTTATGCAACGAGCATAATGTCTCGAATTACTATTAATACAAAGAACTTAATATCTCTTGATCGAATTCAAGATTAAATTATGCAACTAGATTCTAAAAAATAAAAAAAAAATCTATATAAAAGTATTTGTAGTGCCAAATAATATGTTTTAAGTGATCTCAATTATATTATATAAGCTGGTATAATAATATAAGCTGATTAATTAACGAAATTTAACTAAATTCTCGTTGTTAAGGGAAAACAGTATCATTAAAAAGATTTATTTTATTTCACATATGCACAAAACTATATGTAAACAAAATACGCGGACCACATAGATTATAATAGACTCCAAGATAAAATATTTAATCAGTAGAATAATTTTTTTAGAAAATTTAAAGCTGTCGTTAAGGATTTTTTGTTAAAATTTCTGTCTCGAGCTGAAAATGTCTTTAAAACATAACTAAATAAAAACTATTTTAAAATCTTCTGTTTGTTATTTCCTCAAGAGTTTAAATATATGCATATAAAATTTTCCGAATTTTTTTTAAATTTCGTACGAGATATCACTTGCCCGTGAAAAAAGCATTGCGAAATATTCATTCTTTAGAAAATGTATTAAAAAACGTATTTACATATTTGAGCACTAAATAGACTGGAAGCGATCGGTTTTCTATCTTTTCAAATAATTGCCTTAAATAAGCAAACTGAGGCTGGATAGAGAGCGAGATAAAAAAAAATAAATTACAATGTCGGTGTGTGTTATTTCATGTTAAAACGAAAATAAATCATTCACTTCCGGCCGAAAATATCCCTGCTTCTGGTTTCATTGTTATCTGCTGTGTTTGAAAATGCTGTATCTATAATTGTATATAAAACAAATTACAGATTTTTTTTAAATTTATAAACTTAGACTTCATTTTTAGACCATAACCAAAATTTGCATTTTTGGAGGGAAAAAAAAAACACCTTTACAACTCAGTCGGATAAATTAAAAGGGGAAAAAAATGTTGAAAATCTCTTTTATATCAATTCTTAAATTTCTCAAATATTTTTTTAAAATTACGACTACTTTATTTGCTTTCAACTAATTATTCATGGAAAGATTTTTACATTTTCATTGTCCTTCTTCAACCTTACAAAATATTTTCCCAAAAATTATGTTACTAATCCAATGGATGGATATGTAAAGAAATATAAAAATAATAAGTACAAATAAATGTAAAATGATAAAAAAGCAAATTATGCTGTTTCAATATACAGTATACTTAAAAATAAATAAAATCACATCGTATCGTAGTAATCGTATAAAATGCGATATATTTCATGGTCAAATTTTAATATGTGAAAAAGCATGAATAACCCAGTAAAATATATTTTTAAAAATGACATCAAAAAATAAATAAATCCGTATTTTTTATTTGATTTAAATATACACTCCACAACAGTGAAACCAAAAATGTTTCTTTACGGTAGATACCGCATGCCAAACTAAATATTTTGAATTCTGTTATTTTTTTTTATTTCTTGAATAGTGAGGCAACTGCAGACTTAAATTTTTCTTAAGTATTCTGGTGGATTAGAAAAGAATTTTCAAAATGATTTTATTCTGTACTTTTTGCGTACAAACTCATGATTTCATGTTGTAACTTTTTTTTTTGATCTGAAAATTTTTGTATCTGATTAATGCTTTGTAGAATTCAGGGGGGGGGGGGGGGAAGAGGATAGCAGTCATTTTGTTTTAGCAATAATAGAAATACTTGATGGCTGGTTTCTTATCACATGAAAGTATATAAAATGATCATGTAATTTATCAATTTATGCGAGTTGTAAAAATTATTTAGCTCCATAATGTACAAATACATATATTTGTTTATAATAACTGTTATGAATTTTACTTCCAAACTCAAAATTAATTCATGCATCCTGACAACATTATTGCCTTCAATACTTTAACAATACATAAATTTTATATTTTAACTCATTTATCTTAAGATAACCAAACTTCCATTTAAACGATTAGTGATCACTTTCATCTCAACGGGAAAAGAAATTCTCCAAAATGTAACAGACCTTTTTTAACACTATTTTACAATTATCATATTTTGCTTTGATTAATGACAATTTTTTGTGTGTATTTTCTGTATCATTTTATATTTCTCTTAATCTGAAGGTAATCATTTAAAGAAAATTTGAATTTTTTTAATGAAACTTTTATTAAAATAGTTTATGGTGTAAATCTATTTCTACGACTTTTCCATTAAAACCCAGGCCGGTAATAGCAAAATGGCACAGATATTATATATATTTTCTATTAGGAAATAAGCCCTTTTTAATACTTTTTATCCCTTTAGGAGTGAGAAATTATAAACAATATCTTGAAATAAAATATGGCAATATTTAATAAACGACACATTCCAACATCATTAATCCTTTCTTCAGTATACTCAATTGCATTGAAAAAAAACTATGGTATCTACAGTATCCGAGTTATCGAATAGTTACTTCAGTTTTTCTCTAGTCAATACTTCTATCAAGCAAACCTATCAAAAATTAAGGTAAAAAGTTTGACTTAGAATAAAATAACTGAGTGACATTTTAAAAATTAACTAAAATTTAGTACTTTCTTTTTTAACGAAAAAGCCGTATACTTCGATTATAACTTAAAGGTCACAATTCATTACAATACGCCCCCACTTCTAATGAGCTCTCCAAAGCGAGTCCGTTTGACTTTATGAAAGCATAAAGCATACATAGTAATGCAAACACCATCTGTGGATCAGCTCTCGGTTGACAATGCTCAGTATTAGAGTAATGAATTCGACTAATTAATAATTTAATTATCCAATAAATCAAAGGTTGCACAAATAGAGTTATTAAAAGGAGAATTGTGTTGGCTAGATATCTCGGTATTCGAGATTTGATACAACAGCTTTGTAGATATTTGATCTTCTGCCTAAAGGGAGGTATGCATAAAACTAAAGAATAAGCAAATAACTTTAGAAACTTGCTTTTATCTGAGGATTATCGAACTTAAAACTTTCTTTGGGACAAGAAATATGCGATAAGCCTAATTTATTATAGACATTTTTATAACAAATGCTCTCAGTAAAGCCGAATATTTAATTACTGTAGAGGGACGGGACTCTTTATAACTTCATTATGAAGTAGATGAAAATAATAACGAGTTTCAGGAACAGTTATTTAATTATTTTCTAAGTTTCACATTTCACAAGACAAAACAAACACGATTACGAAAATACACGACACTCATTTGGAACACAATCTAATAGTGATCCTCTAGAAGGATCATGGGAAATATACCTTGATGTTAATAAAGTAACGCCATCTGCTGTATCAAAAGAGAAGTTAATACTGTCATGTAACCGCTATACTAAAATGTTCCTGACTGATTAAAAAATAGCTGATTAAGTTTTGTTTTCTATAAAACAAAATTATATTTATAGCGAAATTTTTAATACAGAAGTGACTAAACTTTAAAATACTAATCTGAATTTAGTATTTTCTGTTTGCCTTCAAAAATTGGATTTATATAATATTTTCAGTTCCTAACTACAGCAGGATTGATTGTTCTTATGGCTTTGATGCAACTAAATACAAGTTCCCCGTTATTATCATGTAAGGGCATGATGTTTTGGTTTCGGGCTTTTGAAGCCTCAAAATGCGCAGACGGAAAATAAAGGGCATGGTCGTTAGAAGTTATCGTTCGAAGAAGCACAAAAAAGAAACTGGGAATGAACGCGAAACAGAGTGTAGGTTCGAAAGGTATATATTAATTCTCATTTTCAATTTTTCTAGACGGCAAAAAAAGTTTGGAATTCGAATGATTTTGAGATGGGGAAAAAAAAACCCTCATCGCTTTTCTAAAAGTGGACGATTGTGCAATGCAATAGTCACGCGACTCTTCCAGAAGCTTTAAACAGGATTTCCGCCAAAAAATAAATAAAGAAATCTGGCTTCGATAAAAAGTTTTGGAGTTTCAACGCTTTTGAGATGAAACAAACCCATCGTTTTTCCAAATATCGGCGCATGCGTAATCTGACAGTCACGAGATCGGTTTAAACTGGTTTTTTACTGGGAAAAAAAATTCAGCCCTAGAGAAAATTTTTTTGGACTCCATTGATTTCGATTGATTGGTCGATTGATCTCGATTGATTGGTCGATTGATCTCGATTGATTGGTCGATTGATCTCGATTGATTGGTCATAAACCATCTCTTATCTAAATATTGGTGATAAAAATGTTAGTTTGAGAAAAAAAATAATAATGTTCTCACATGATAACTTGAGATTTGCGATAGTAGATTTCAATTCTAAGTTATCTTACTTTATTAGTATAATAAATTTCAATTCTAAGTTATCTTAATTTATTAGTATAATATCGAACTTTGAACTGAGGCTGGAAATTTTACATTCATTATCTTCTCAATCAAATATATTATATAATGCAAGTGCTTATCGACTTACTGATAAATCTTGATTTATATTTGGATATGCGTAGGAAATAACTCAGTCTCTATTAATTTCCAAGCATATTAAGCGTTATTTTTTTATTTAGTTCGCATTTTTAAATGAGATGAGCTTTACAAATAATTAAACCTAAAAATGGAGGATTCCTATTCCAAATATGAAAATTCATGCATAGAACTGAATTGTTCTAATAATTTCTGTGGAGAAAGGATTTAACTTCATACTTCTAACAATTTTAGTGAATTACTAGTTGAACTGTACCCTTTGACGCCTACGCCGCCCAGCCGCAGAATCAGATTCTATTCTTCCCATTTGAAATTGTTTGCACTTTGAAAAAATGCAACAAATCTCGATATGTTTCCGCTAGTATATTGAGAGAATATATTGTGTACAGACTTAAAAATGATTTATGAATGAAACGAGTCAACAAATCTTTGATTTATTATGTGTTTTTTTGTGAATTCTTTGTTAATTGGCAAAATAAGTTTATTTATTTATTAGATATTAACTAATTCACATCAATTAAAATGTACGTAAAACGTGGTGGTTCCTCTCCATAAATGAATCATGACGATTTGGGGTAATATCGCCAATTTTGTTGCCATCTGAAAATACAATCTAATCATGAAAAGTTTCCGAAAAATGTGGATGATTTTTATTAGTATAGTAAAAATTTATTAGTATAATTAGTATTTCGCGATTCACAGAGATTTGAATTAAGTGAACAAATAATGTGAACAATTTTTACTGTCACTAAATGATCGAAACTGAAAAAAAAGTTACAATTTTTGTGGGATTTCCTGTATTTTTTAATTAAATATATAAAATCTAGAATTTTTTAGTATCAAACACATAAAAAGCAATAAACCTCTTTCAGTTCTTATTACTTCATACTCATTTTACTTATTTATATAGAGTTATTAGTTCTTTTTGAAAAATAATGTTTTCCTTTTAGAGCAGATCTATATTAAAAATTTAATAAAGAAAAAATATTAGTTTATATTATGTGTTTTTATATCTCCAGTTGGTATATTATTGAAATCATTTTCTAAACAAGATTTTTAAGATGTTCATTTCAGTCACGCAGAAAATCTAAAATTATATGTATTCCATAATGTTTTTTGTATTTTCTCATATAAGTATAGAAACAGTCTAGTAATTGTCCAAAAATTAGCAAAAATGCATTTTCGGCATTATGTTTGGTTGTCTGTGACAAAAACAATTCTAAAAAGCTTTGAGCTATATGGATGAAATTTGGTATAGGTCTTTGCACCAAATTTTGTAGATTTCTATTAAATTTTGCGCGAAATGCATCCAGAGTAACTTTGTCTGTCCGGCTGTCCGAATATTAATTAATACAATAATTTGAAAATGAAGAGAGTTAAAAGGATAAAATTAGCTACTCAGATTAAAGTGTAAACTGTGGATTTCTATAAAGTTGGAATCAAATCAGTCTAGAGAATGTCTGTGTGTATTTTCACAAGCGGGTAAAATCGATAAATTAAAAATGCACTAAAATATATGAATTTTGTAAGTGATTTTGGGGCTATGTTAATAGTTCTTTGTCAGATTTTGGTTCCAATACGTTTTTAACCACGGGTCTAAAACATCAATCCGATTTTCGAGTACTATTTATTATTCGCAAGCCAGGAATTAATTGCCAAAATATCGCCAGGGATCACATAATAGACTTACAAAAATATAAATTCATACTAAATTTCTATATTTAGTAGCAATTGTTCATCAGTGCCATGCAAGACATTTGCGGCTTTACTCAAGGCCCAAAGTTTTAAGCGAGATGAGGGGAAAAAAACTTATATTAGAATATATGCGAGAAAGTTTGAAAAGATAATTTCTTTTGATTTTTGATGAGCTAAAACGACTGCAAACTGTAAATAATGAATTTAATTTAATAGAAATATATATAAATATACGTAATAAATAAAATGCATATCAATTAAAAAATATACATATAAATATGTATAATAAATAAAAATAAATTAAAAATTAAAAATAATTCATTAAATGCTTTGTAAATACACAAACAAGCTCACAAAAATAATTTATCAATTAAATGTCATTAATATTTAATCCTAACAATAAAGAAGAGACAATAAATAATTTCCTTTTAAGGAGAATTTTATTTAATAACATCAATGATTTGAATTCGAAATAAATAATATTAACAAATTCCAAAGACTTTGACTTAATGCATTATAGAAACATAATAAAAACTAATAGATGAATTGGAGTTAAATTTTAATGCTTGATCAAATTTAAATCTATACAAAGAAAAGGAAAATAACTTTACTAGAGTTTTGAATGTTTGTTTTGTACTCAAGCTAATCCCCTTAGCGACAAATTTTATGCATAAAAAATTATTTTACTTTTTATGTGGGTGCACTTAATCCTTTGTGTACAAGCAAACTCCATCGAGTTAGGAAAAGAAAAATTAAACTCATTGTTCTGAGGTTTTATTTTTTCGCTTGGAATAATTATAATTGAAAAATATTCCAGATATATGGGGGAAGGTTAGCGTCTAGTGTATTTTCATATTATATGTGTGTGTGTGTGTGTGTGTGTATGAAAGAGGAAAATAAAAAAAATCTTGCAGTGCTTTCAGACTATGACACAATTGTATTTGTATTAAATATTTTTAACTATAAAAGAAAAACATGCAAGTTAAAATAATTGTTGCGTTTTTCTATGAAAAAAAAAAGGAAAATCTCTTTTTTTTTCATGCAAATTCCTGGAATCTCCTAAAAAAAACAAACGACCATCCCTTCTCCGGGTAAATCTTTTTTGAGAAAATCCCAATTATCCTTGGCATTCTTAATGAGTATACGAAACAAAAGGTCGTGCTGATGTAATTTACCGTGCCTTTCCATAACGAGCCATTAAGAAAATCTTTTCGGGTTTTCTTCGGAAGGGCCCTGGGCCCTTTGCCAAGTGAGACTGCAATGCGGCCCCACTCATCGATCCCTTCCCGCCTTCCCCAAGTCACGTGACTCGTCTACTTTCTTCAGATCGATTGGGTGCTCGACAGGGGGACCAGAGGTGACATCCCCGACCCCGTCCGAAGTCTGGTTCAAGGGGGTTCCTCCCTTATCTGACTTGGCGAAAGGGTTATTGGACGATAGATTTCTTACTTTTACTTGCTGCCTTTCGCCCGCGCCGTGTTTTGGCTGCCGCGCTATTGTCATGTTTCGATGTTACTCTTCTGTCGAAAAGAAAGGTAGCACCCCATTATGATACTCGAGATATTGTTCGGTTACTTAGCGCCGCATTGTGTTTGTTTTTCTTTTTACAATGCTTATGTTAAAAATTGATTTTGTTTAAGATTTGGTAATATTTTAGTGCGATAATAATGTTTTTATATTACCTGCAATCATTATTATTATGACGGTAAAGTCCCTTCCCTCCCAATAAATTTGTTTATTTATTGGAATAGTTTGTTATACAACACGGAAGGAAATAAAGAAAAAAATTAAGTATTAAATTAAAAATAAGGATATAGCTTTATTTTTATATAATCAAGAAGTTTTTGCATAAAAGATAAACCGTAAAATGATAGCTATATTTAGGAATGTAATGGGAAATCCGCATAAAAGATAAACCGTAAAATGATAGGTATATTTAAGAAGGTAATGGGATATCTGCATAAAAGATATTATAAGGGTAAAAAGTATCAAGATATTCATTATTTAAAAATCTGAAATTTATTATATTATTTAAAAATAGACATTTAACAGAAAGTAGGATTGAAGTAGGATTAAAATTTGGCCCTGAATAACAAATTTGAGAGCACTGAAATATAATTTTAAACTGAAATGTAATTTTAATTTATTAATAAAATAAATTTTATGGACAATATTTTCAAATTAACTACTTAAGGTCTAACTGATTATTTTTATGGAAATTTACCACTTCATCATTTTACTTATTGTAACCTGTAACTTAATCTATTTTAACATTCTTGACTTTGGCCCTTTCTTGGGGGAGGGGGGTCTTTGAGGGGGAGAAAATGTCTGGTATATGAATGATTTTGATATTAATGAAAGTGAATAAAAAATACATTTTAAAAGATATGGTAATTTCATTCAATTAAAAGCAACATAATAATTTAGATAATATTTTTAAAAGCTGTTTAAGGTCATCCACTCTAATAATAGTTTGTTTCACTATGAAACAGAAGTAATCACAATTTGTTTCACTTTAAAAGAAAATTAAATATAATTCGTTTCTGTATAAAACAAAACAAAAGAATGGGGAAACCTAAGCTTAATCAGCAGCACCAGACTAATTTAATGAAATTTATAACTGTAAAATTTATTTTTTCCCCTTTCATTTATCTTTATTAGTGTTAAATCTTGACTTCAATTTTGTAAAGAACCTTGTAAGATTAAATTTGGAAGAAGAAATTGAAAAATGGCCAGTTTAAAGTTAGAGTTTTGTGGTAATTTTTTTTGAATATGAATAAAAGATTACAGGAAAAATATTAAGCAAAACATACTTAAATTAATTTTACTCCCTTTATAATTCATTTAAAAATTTTCACTATTGAGCGTTGTTTGAGCGCGTCTTGGAATAGGAATTATTTAGTTAAGGATAGAATTCGAAATTTATTAATCTGGAAAGAACCAAACTCACAATAAATAGAATGTGATAATTTTACTTTAAAGAAGTGAAAATGATTCAAACTCAAAAGTTTTTTGAAGAAATACTTTTTAAACGATTTCCATATGTTTAATTTGATTGTTTTTATTATTTAAAGCACAAACATTGGTATTACCCGTCTTTTTCATAGCTCTACAACAACAGATAATTTTTAATTCATTGATGTGCTTTCATTAATTTGATACAGCTTTTAGGGTATGATTTATCAGAAATGTTTTAAACTATGGGTTTTGAAATTAATGTTTAATTAAAATTTTTTAATTTAAAGATTAATTTAGAAATAAATTAAATTTTTTTATGTTAAAAAGAAAATAATGTTTCTAATGTTAAAATGAAATTAATGTTTAATTAAAAAATTTAATTTATAAATTAATTTAGATATGAATTAAAAAATTAAATTTTTTTATTTCATTGATGTGTTTTCATCAATTTGATATAGCTTTTAGGATACAATTCATCAGAAATGCTTTAAACTATGGGTTGTTTGAAATTAATGTTACAAAATGATTTCTGAGTAAATTTAATTTTTCTTGTTTTAGTTTTCATTCAACTTATGATTAGTTTACTTAATCAGCATCAAATTTAGCATCTCATATTTTTATTACCTTCTGAAAATATTTGCCTAGGCAACTATAATTTTGATTTTTATTATTTCTATAAAAATATGAGAATTTAGGTATCCAAGCAGTATTTTCAGTAATGCGCAATAGCAATTTCTCAAATAAATTAAAAAAAAAAAGGTTTATGATGTGTAATATTTGATATAATAGAATAATTTTATTAATAGCATCTATGAACTAATAGATTCAATTTGATTTTTTTATTTAGCTATTGAAGCTTCTATTATAATTATTGAATTTTTTATTATTATTTGATATAACATTTGAATAATTTGATTAATAACATCTATAAACTATTAGATTCAATTTGATTTTTAAAAATTAGTTATGGAAGCTTTTTAAATTATCGTTAATCTAAATTATTTGATTTTTTTCTTGAAGGTACTTGATTTCATGTATATATGATTTTAAAATGCTTTTGTTTAATTGAATTAATATCAAAATTATGTAAACCAGAGTATTTAAATGCTAATTAAGTTTTACCTGAAAAGAAAAGTCATTCATTGAAAAGTTTTCACATGCTTAGATAAAAACTTTAAGCCTTAAACAAATTACATATCCTGAAAGTGAAGAAATGTTCCGCAATCGATAATCATTTAAATTGAAAGATAATTAAATCGGCATAGAAATGTGAATGTGGTGTACATATATTTTATTACATGATAATACGTTAATGATAATCAGAGGCATTTATTGCAATACTTTAAATTGGGAGAGAATTTTTTAATATTACAGAATTCCAAGAAAACAGAGAGACAATTATTCTGAACTAAAGTTGTCCACGTGAATGAATTAATCACTAAAATAAAATATCTGTACAAGAAGCTATTATTCATTATTTATTAAAGTTTCAGATTTTAATTGAAATAAAACCGGAAATTAAAGAAATGTCATTTTTATAAACTATAGCTATCTATGTTTAACAAATAACGTTGATACCAATTAAATATAAGGTATTTATCTCGAAGGATTTAAGTTTTATTAATTTCGTTTCATAAGAATTTTTTTTCTAACCTTATTAATTTTATGCAATATAGTTGTATTCTTACATCGAGCCTTTTTGCTGAGCTTTGGCTATCAAGATAATTAGTATTCTAAAATATAAATTAATAGCTAAATTTCTGTATCCAATCAAATATCCAAAACTAAAGGACAGATTTAGAATAATTGTTAAAGTTATGATATTCAATAATGCTTATCATTCATTTTTCTTTTCTCGCATACGAAGTATAGAATAAGTATTGCAATCGTCAAAAAATTCAAATTCGAGGTTTTGATGAACTGCACGTTTTAGATCTTCCTGAGTTAGGAAAACACATTTTTGGAAAATGTTTGTATATATATGCAACAAAGTTAATTCAAAACTGCTTTGAGCTAGGCGAATGAAATTTGGTGTACGGTCTTTACACCAAGTTTGTAGATTTCTATCAAATTTAAATAAATACGTTCGCTTAAGTTAGTAAGCATTAAACTATAACTTAGGATTACCGCGCACACATTTTTGCAAATCTCATTAGTCAAAATATGTCAAATCTCATTAGTCAACGTGTAAAATACGTTCTAAGGAAGTCCGGCTGTTCGAATATAAATTAGATGGATAAAATTCCGAACACAAATTTTACACCTATAGTGTATACACCTTGAGCCAAATCGAGCAAGGTTTTGACTGTCTGTCAGTCTGCGGTTTCAGAAAAATGCAAAGACTTAAATGTATTAAATTCGGTATATGATTTTGTTACTGCACGTGCAGTTTTGTCCATATTTTGATGGTTAATCAATAAGTGTCATTAAAACGATATATTTTTAAAAAGTTTAAAATGATGCAAAAATTATTTTGTGCAATATTTTCAAAAAATCTTGCTTAATTTTTAACTAGTTAAAATTTCAAAAAAAAAAAAAAAATACTCATTGATACATTCTTTTCTAAATATGCTTTGCACAAATTATATCATATTGCTAACTTATATCATAGCAAAATTATATCATTTGATAACTATATCACTGCAAAACTGTATCATATTGCTAAATATACTAACATGATATAGTTTTGTTTGGACATAGAGATAAACAGAACGCAGACACCTATTCTCCTTTAATAATAATAATAGAGATTAGGCGCGTTTTATTGTAGTTTCAAAACTAACCTCTCATTATTTAAACAAAACTGCACATTTGCTATTTGATTTAGAAAAATTAACACGAACTGTCATTCTTACAACAGAAACATATTAGATCTATAAACATTTTGCATTATTTTATTAACGCAAGCAATATTATTAGCAAACATTCCTCACTTAATAAATATTCATTCATTCATTCAGTCCAATGCAAATAAATTCCAGCCTTCTTTTCTCAACAGCGGATTAACATCTTAAGATATGACGGTGCTTCTGCAGGACGGGAAGTCTAATTTAATTCAACCTATTCATACGAGCTGTGGGATCACCATTCATCAAGACACCGACGGGCAGTAAATCATTCCGGGCTTTGGCGAGAATAACCGCCATGGCGTTATCTGCAAGCGGTTTCTGGCGAGAATTGACATAATTTGACTAATGAGATTTGCAGAAATGTGTCCGCGGTAATCCTAAGTTATAGTTTAATGCTTACTAACTTAAGCGAGAGATGCAACTTGTTTCCACTCCTATTATGTGTTGCACGCTTCTGGTTTTTTAAATTTTTATTTTTAATTTCATTTAGTTAAAGATCAGATTACATTCGCAAATCGTCTTAAATTAAAGATACTTTATGGGTTAGGGAGTAGGAAGCGCTGCACTTCTATGACTTTTGAAACTCGGAAATCAGAATTAATTACTTGCTTGATAAGAACTAGGAAATAGGATTTATTAACATTTAAAAAAATAGCTTGCTGTGTATCTTGCTATGTTAATATTTTAAATCCATAGAATAAAGATTATTTTAAAGGTTTTAAAATTTTGTGGTCTACTGTAATCGAGTTTTTGAAATTAAACTTAAGGCTGAATCGATATAATTTTTGACATTTAATCTAGGTGGTTTTTGTATTTTAGAGCGATACTTAAATTTCGAAGGCATAGATGAATCTATTTATGATATCGATTATCTATCTTTAGTATTAGGATTTGCAATTGCCATTAACTTCCCTTATAATGATTTTTATTGATTTTTTTCTAAAAGAAGTTGTAGTATTTATTAGCAATAAAAACAATCATGTGTCAGTATTGACATTTTAATGGACAAATCATTTGATTTAAAGCTTCCAGTTTTAGCACAGATGTATTTTGGAACATCGAAATATACACTGCAGCTGGACTTTTTAGAAGTTTTAATTAATTAAAAACTTAGCAGTACTTTGGCATTTTTTGTGATCGTAACTCAAAATTATTATTCCATAAAATTAATTATTATATTATTCAAAAATCTAAAAAGAAAATCTCTTTTAATAATATTAATTTACTTGTGATGCAAATTTTTTTCTGAATGTTTTAAAATATTTTTATATGATTTTCAACAATAGGTTTCTTTGCTGAAATGAAATTCAAATTTTTTTCTTTGTTTCCACAAATATTAAATCTTTTGATTTCATTTAATTGTTTTCAATTTACGAATAAAGAAAATAATAATAATAATAATAAATTAAAATGAAATCTACGATCGAAAATTTCAAGTTATCATATGAGAACATTATTATTTTTAAGTCATTATTTGTTTTAATTAATTTAAGTCATTAACCAGTTTAAACCGGTCTGAAACAATCACACGACTTCTCTCTCTCTCTCTCTCTATATATATATATATATATAAAATTTTTTTAAACTTTTATTTTCAATTTTTCTAGCTGGCAAACAAAATTTTGGAACTCGACCGATTTTGAGATGAAATAACAGCTATGATGTCATAGTTCCACGTCAACCATTTAAAAACTCGTCTGCTGTCAAAGAAGTATATGTAATAATAAAGCAATAATGGTAAAAGCAGGTCAATCTTTTAAAAACGCATCTGTTTTCAAAGAAGCATACTTAATAAAAATGCAACGTTGGTAAAAGCAGGTAAAAAAATATATGCGACCAAAAAATGATCATGAAAATTGCCATTTATGCTTTATTCATTGCCTACGCGATTTTGAGCTTCAAAACCTCCTAACCAAAACAACCATGTTCTCACATGATAATATGAAGAAAGATTTTACATATTATTATGATTACATATTAATTTATATGACATTTCTATCTGTAGCACAAAGTCTGTCTATTGACTTCAATTTCAATATTAAATAAATAAATTTAGTGTTTTTAATCCCTTTTTTATTTTTTCCCCTTTATCACGATATATACAGTGTCTCACAAAAGTGATGGGACACTTGTGCTTTACAAAAGGAAACTAACAAAATAAATAAATAAACATGTACAAACATTTTTGGGTGTGTTTCATATTTAAAGTTAGTAACAATTATTACATAACATACATTTTGTCAAAATATTAAAATATTAATTTAATAAAAATACAATTGTTTAGAACGGAGCAAAAAATAGCTCACATAAGTGATGGGACACTTACTTTTCCATCAAATATTTATCCAAAAATTTTACTTTTTAAAAGGTTTTAATATTTTGTTGGATTTCCTTTTACTTTTAAAACATGATTTAATCTTCTTGGGATGGATTCGACTAATTTTTTTGTGATTTCTGGAGTGATTTTACCCCATTCTTCTTGAAGCACCGATTTTAATTGTTGTTTTGAAGAAATGGTGTGTTTGCGAATTCTTGATTCCAATTCTTGCCAAATATTCTCTATGGGATTTAAGTCTGGAGATTGTGGTGGTGTTTTTATTATTTCAGGACAGTTATACGGTAGCCAGAGTCTAACGTTCAAAGTAGTGTGCTTGGGGTCAGTGTCCTGGTAGAATTTAAAATCGTTATGAAGGTTCAATTTTCGGGCTGAAGATTTCCAATTTTGCTTTAAAATGTCAATATACTTTACTGATCCATTATACTATCAATAAAAACAAGATTACCAACTCCAGCGGACGACATACACCCCCATACCATAACTCCTCCTCCACCATATTTTACTGTTGGAACCAAGTTCTGCTTGCGAGATTCTTCCCTGGGTTTTCTCCACACCAAGATTCTACCGTCAGAACCAAATATATTAAATTTACTCTCATCAGCAAATATAACTTATTCCAGTAATCAGAATTCTTATTTATGTTGGATTTTGCGAAAGCTAGTCTTTTCTTTTAAAACTAGCTTCTATTCTTTTCACTTACGAAGAATTTTTTTATCTCTACTCTACCGTGATATCCAGCAGATCGAATGATCCTTCTAATAGTCTCAGGATTAACAATTATTCCATATAATGCTTGTAAATCAGCAGCAACTTTAGGAACACTCTTTCTTGAATTTTTTTTTTAATATTTCGAACGATAATTCGCTTTATTCCATTGGATAGTTTTGATGGTCGGCTAGATCTTTTATCCTGAATAATATGATTCTTTTTATATCGTTTAATGATATTAAAAACTGTTGAATGACTCATGTTAACTGTTTCAGCAGTTTTTCTAATAGAATTTCCAAGTTCAATATGCAAATTAATAACTAATTTTCGAATTTCAAACGAAGTTTCTTTTCGTTTAGCATTCATGGCTGCACAGAGCTAAAAAACACAAAAAATCCAAAACAAACTGGAGAGAAATACTGCAGACGATTTTATAAATTATTGCCAATTTCTTTTGAGTAAAAATAAAACCACCAAAAATATTTTTATTGCTTATTTCAGACGGTTTTTGTTGCATATCTAATGGTGTCCCATCACTTATGTGAGCTATCTTTTGCTCCGTTCTAAACAATTGTATTTTTATTAAATTAATATTTTAATATTTTGACAAAATGTATGTTATATAATAATTGTTACTAAATTTAAGTATGAAACACACCCACAAAAAATTTGTACATGTTTTTTTTTAATTTATTTTATTACAGTTTCCTTTTGTAAAGCACAAGTGTCCCATCACTTTTGTAAGACACTGTATAAAAAATAAGGTTAAATATAAATAGAAATGAGTACTAAAATTGTACCAAAAATCGTCTGGGAAAAATATAAGAAAAAAAAATCTATGGAGCTGCTGCATTTGTAAATAAAAAAAAAAAAGGTCTTCTACTGAATGTTTAGAATACGATGATAGCATTCCAAAAAATTTCTTTGTATGATATGAAGAACAATTAATAAATGTTACCCTTAATATTATGACTTCTTATGATCTGTAATGTTAAATGTTGTTGTATCACATTTAGAATAATTATTTCATTAAATTGTAACAAGTTGTGTCATTTAATAATTTAAAATCGTCTGAATTAAAACATCACTCAACTGAGTAAAAGCAATAACTTATAATTTTATTTTCAAAATAAATAAAAATTAATGCCATTTGTTAATTTCAGAAATAATTTTTTAAAAATATAAACTCCAGAAGATTTTAGGGATTTTTTTTGTTTTGTTTCTGCAATCGTTGTGAATTTCGTCATTATTTATATGAAAAAAAATATTAGATATTAAATTTATGAAATAGCCATTAAAATTCAGCTGAGTAAAAGGAAACTTTAAAAACTTAATTACAAAGTTAAACATGAGTTAAGGAAATGATTTTTCTTTCTTAATAATGCTGCGACTTTTTACTCAAAGATTTGTTTTATTTCTTTTCATTAATTATAAATTATTTCGAGAATAATTTAATTTTTATTTTTGTTTCCTTAGTAAAATGATGAAGAACATTACAGAATTCGGATAACAGAACCAAGAAAAGGATTAGATTTAAAAAAATGCCTTTAATGCATTTTAGTCATTTAGAAGTTAAATAATTATTAATCTTTTAAAAGCTTAGAAATTTTTCATAAAATATATTTCTAAATAGTATACATAAATAAAATATATTTATTTTCAGAATATAATATAAAATTTTTTTTATAAGCGATTACGTTTTTGAAATACAGAACATTTAGGAATGCATTGGTATGCTCCAGAATTATTTACTTTTAAACAATTTTTTTTATTTGATTTTAACAAAATTATTTTAATAAGAAAGTTTGCTCAAAACTAATGGAACAAAATCCAATTATTAAGCATTTTTAATTTTTAATTATTTTTTTATTGACTTTAAAAGCAAATATATCCAGGAAGAATAGGTAAATAACATGGAGTATACATACAGCAAAAATAAGAGTATAAGATCTTTCTGAATTGTTTAATTATTGTTTTCTTTTAAAACATTGAAATAAACATGCATAGAAATGGAAACTTCCTAGTTTGAACTTTAAATAAAAGATTTTTTTATGTAAAAGTATAAAAACTACGTAAAATTAAATTTTTTAAAATTATATGAAACTGAAGCTGCAATCATTTTAGAAAATGAATCCATTTATTATGAAGAAGCTAAATCTGTTTGCAAGCTGTGCAAAATTGAAATAAATTTCACTCTCTTTTTTGCAAGCAAGAAATTTCAAAAGAGTGAATAAAAGTCCATACTAGCTTTCACATGGTCTTTAATACAGTATAAATTCTAAATATAGTTTGGTAAATAAAAATGTGAATGTTTAAAATAAAGTAAGCAGATATATGTGAAATAGGTACACAGATTTCATAGAAGATTTTAACTTTGTTTTTACAGAAGCTGAAGTTTATATTTTAAATTTGAAAACTTATCTATACTTATATAAAGCTCAATGTGTGTGTGTGTGTGTTGGCGCTCTACAAATCGTTCGACCTACAGCTACCAAATTTGGCACATGTATACCTTGGAGGTCGGGAATGTGCACCTGGGGTCCCCTTTTTTTGAATTTTCAAATAGAATTTTAATTATTAACTAAAAAGTAACTTTCCCGCCAAAAAAAAATCTTTTCATTTTCCCCATCGCCAAATAAGTAAAGCATCAGTTTTTTTTCCCACGTTAATGAGGCTAGGGTTAAGATTTTTCGGCCAATTTTTTCAAACGATTCTGCTTATTTTCTTTAAGTTTAATGCATTTAAAATTAAAAATTGTTAATTAATCGATCTTTCAGATTCATTCTGAGGTACTTTTGAATTAAAATGAAACAGAATAAAGGAAATTAAAAATTTCTGATCTGCATAGCGTTTCCCACTGGAGTAGAAAAATTCACGCATTTGCGTTACCGTAACTGGCGTAGAAAATTCACGCATGCGCATTCTGTTCTTATTGATGACATCTACGGACTTGGTTTTGAAGGCTTAATATGTTTTCGACAGATTATTTCAAACGATTCTGTTTATTTTTTAAGTGTTTAATGCATTTAAAAATAAACATTATTAATTAATCGATCTGTTCATGACGAATCTAAGAAAATTTTGTTGAAAACTTCTTGAGATATTATATAAATTAAGAAAAATATTCTTTATTGCCCATAAGGTTTAAATACTCAGCGACTCTGTTTCCAGTACTCATATTTTTAAAAAACTTCGTTTCAGTAAAAACAAATTATATTAATTGCAGTTTAATCATTTCCACGTTAATTTAAAGCATAAATTCTACGGGAGCTAACAGAAAATTAGAGAGATACATATTACGTTATAGTTGAAGGCCTTTATAGTATTATGAGTGAATTATATGACTATTAAAATTTGAAGTTTTAAAATATTTTAATGAGGCTAGGGTTAAGTTAAAATGGAGTTCTATAAAATATTTAATAATTAAAATTTTAATGTGCATTAAGATTGGCGAACCGGCTGGTCGCCAAAGGCTGGGGTCCTTTTTTTTTGAATTTTTAATTGGAATTTTAATTATTAATTAAAAACTAACTTTCCCGCCAAAAAAATCCATTTTTCCCACCGCCAAATGAGTTCAGTTTTTTCCCCCATTCTTATGAGGTTAGGCTTAAGATTTTTCGTCCGATTATTTCAAACGATTCTGTTTATTTTCTTAATGTTTGATGCATTTAAAATTAAACATTGTTAATTAATCGATCTGCTCATGATGAATCTGAGAAAAATTTGTTGACAAATTCTTGGGATATTACATAATAAAGACATTCGTTAATGCCCATAAAGTTTCAACGCTCAGTGACTCTGTTTTCAGTAATCCTATTATCAAAAAATGCTTTGTTTCAGTAAAAAATTATTATTATATTAATTGCAGATTAATCCTTTCCACTTTAATTTGAGGCATAAATTCTATGGGAGCTAACAGAAAATTAGAGAGATACAAATTACGTTATAACTGAAGGCCTTTATAATAGCATGAGTGAATTATATGACTATCAAAATTTGAAGTTTTAAAATATTTTGATGAAGAAACTATTAAAGTAGAAATTGCATAAAATATTTAATTATTAAAATTTTAACGAACATTAAGATTTGCGAAACGGCTGGTCGCCAAAGACGGCTAGTACATGAATAAATGAAATTGTCAACAAACAAATGTATAGAGAACAATTAATAACTGTTAGACTTGATTATGTTACGCTAAAAAACTATTGTATATTTTATTCCGTTTAAGAATATATGAAGAATTTTTAATGAATTGCTTAAGACAGTCAATTTTAATGTATTCATTATTTATAGAATTATATGTGCTTAAATAATGAGCATCCAGTAATTATCATAATGTATTCTAAGCACTATTTTATAAATTTCTGTAATATCTATATAAGAACTGATTAAGAATTGTTTTGTTTCTTTCTTAATAAATATTTTAATAGAAACAGTGATTAAAATAAATATTCAAAAAATATTTTAGGAACATTCTAGTAATCATAATAAATAAATATAACATTTCAAAATGTAGACTTCATGTAATTAATTAATATAAAAATTTTATTTTCTGATGGAATGGTAAAAAAGAAATCAGATATTTTTTCATATCACATACATTTCATAATTTCTTAGAAATTGTTTGCAATTGAAAAATCTATTTTGGATTCTCGAATTTGCATGGTACATTTTATAGTCGGGAAAGACTGAATTTAGGCTTTAATTAAAAACCTGATTTTAATAACAGATATTGGGTTTATTGTTATTTAGGATTATTATATTGGGATTTTAATAGCATATTGATTTTATTTAAAATTTTTACTTTTAATAATTTCCTGGAAATTGAAACAAAATGATTCTATAGTGCTGCCTTTCAGGCTCATGAAGGAATTTTAAAAATATAGTTCAATTCTGTTTTTCTTAGATTAAGAAATAAAAAAAAATTCAAAGATTTAAAAAAAAATTCTGAATGATGATAAAGTTTGTTATACTTTATCATTAATTATTGTCAAAATTTTCATGCATTTTTAAAGCTATTTTTTTAAATCCATTATTGTAACTGAAAGTTTATTAGTCTTATTTTCCAACAAGGATACATTATAAACCAAGAAAAGCTTTCGATAAAGCTGCGATCAAATGAAATGCAACATGACATAAATGTGTCAGCTTTTATTATTTATTGGCTTATGACCCGAGTACGAAATATCTATTTCTTCGAAATAAATCTTAGACTAGCATCTTTAAACCCGCTGGATTACTTTTTTTATGCGCATATCACTACTCTAAAAAAAATCACATCTTTAAAAGATTTACTGAAAACTTACTTTCAAAATATTTCAAAAGCTATACTACGGAGCATTGCTTGAGTGAGTTATTGTGTCCATTTGAGTGGTCAGCCATGCTGGAACCATAACCTTAAATCTTAAAAAACATAAAATAAAAATAAAAAAACATAAAAAAGCAATAAAAGAAAGGAAGAAACTTTCTTCAAATCCTAGTTGCGTGTACGAGCGAAAGTTCATATTTTTCTCCACAATGTACTAAAATGTGATATTTTCAAATCAACACAAAATATTTTATAAAATTTCAAAAACACGCAGTACCCTGCCTTGCACGTTTGGTTTAAAAAATGAATTTGTTATTAATCAATAACATTGTTCTAAAATCCTAATTTGAGAGAAATCCATACATAATATTATTATTTATCGTATTTCTCTGTTATTTATGGAATTAAGATATTTTCACATTTTGTATCGATTTTTTTATTTTATTTTAATAATAAATTATTGGTAAAAATAATTTTTTTTTGTATTCAGTGGTTAAGAAATTTCCGTCAAGTTCCTCTTTTCCAGTCACTTGATTTAAGAAGGAAAAAAACTTAGTGGCTTGTTTGAAGCAGAAATACAGGTAGTACTGATTTTAATAGTGATTTCTTTGCTAATTTCTTAACTTAAAGTTAGAATTCTATTTCCAATAAGAAGAATGTTTTAAACGAAGTACAGAATTATATATCTTATATTTATCTGAATGCTATTTAAGTTATTAAATATGTTATTAAAAAGTATACAATTTAATTTTTTACAGTTCTTTATATCTTAATTATATTAAATAAGATATTTTTTAAAAACTGTTCTGCGATCAAGATTGATTTTGATTCACTATTTCACTATTTTAGATCGATCAACTATCGCCTCACTGTGAGATTATCGAAGGCTTTTCTTTGAGGCAATCGTTGAAATGGCACAATCTGTATTAGGAGTAATCAGTAAACAGAATTAAATCGGTATTAATAGAAAGGGAGAGGAATTTAAAAAATATTAGTATATCAAAAATAATTTATTAAAGATGATTTTTTTGGACTGTGAAACTGTATAAAAATTCAGATATGCTATTTTTTTCAGCAATGGCTCAAATGACTTAAAATACATTAATTCATACTATTGAGGTAATTTCTCTAAATGCATTTGCTTATTTCTAGTATTTTAGAAATTAGCTATAAGTGCAAGATTCGAGTGAGTAAGTATACAATATATACAACCATACAACTACAACAACCGTATTTTAAAAATTTATTCCAATTTATTTACAAAAGATTATAATTGCAATTTTTAGTGTGAGCGTTTAATTGACCACGTGAGAATTTTAATACAATATGATTAATTAAAATTCAATTGTTCTTTCCGAAACATTCTCGCATAGTTTTAAATAAAGTTTTTTCTCTCCTATTGGCAGATTGAACAAGGCAATAAACTTCACAAGTACTCAGGTTTTTATTTTTAGAGTTCCACATGAGTGATTTGTACTTCGTATTATAGTAAAAATAATGCATTTTGAACTCCGCTACACCGATTAAAAACCAAAATTTAACGCAAAATTTTAATTTTAATAATATGATCATATGTCAAACGTAGTTTTATTAAATGAAGCGTTTTTGAGTATGATGAATACAAGCATGCGAAAGTACAAACCAGCAGATAATATATCCTTTGACAGATTTGTTTTAAAATCTGATATACATTTAAACTTTAGATGCTTAAACAGTGTACTAAAATTTCATTTATTCAAGTGGGTGTGTTCTTGAATCATAGTATTTTAATGCATGTGAAAGTACAGACCGAAAAATAGTCAAATTCTAGTTGAATTTAGTTCAAAATTTGAAACAAACTTACATAACATATTTTTGATGCTGAATCTGTGTACCAAATTACATATAAATAGATTATGCTTTGAAGCCATCGTATTTATTTGTAGGTTGATAGTCATACAGACAGACCTCCTGCGAATCGGTTTTGTTCAAAAAAAAAAAAAAAGCTTATAAATTTAGATCTACCTTAAAAGTCTATTTCAAAACATTTTTGAATTATAGTTTCTGAATTAACACAGACATATAATTTCAGAAATGTGTTTAGACTCGGGTTAATCTGAAATATGGAGATCTAACAAAATCTGCAGTTCGAATTTTTTGACAGTTACAATATTTTCTCTTTGTATATTTCGTAACGAGAAATAAAAGAAATGCAAACAACGTTTGCCAAAATGAAGTGGTGTTGTTCGAATTTCAGTATAAATTATGTAAATTATACGGAAATTTTAATTTATGTAAATTAACTTTACGTAATTATTTTATATAATTTTTACTTAATTAATTTACATATTTTTAATTTTATGTAAATTAAAAATAAGTGATCGAGTACTTCGTACTGCGGTTACCAAATTTTTTTTGCTTTTGATGTTTTTATTTACATGATTGCAAACCTGATTTATATCTATTTTACAAGCTATATAATGGTTATATCACGATGGATCTACTTTTTATCAATGATCAGATAACGAGAAAGATATCCGAATACGACTTTCTCTTCAAAACCTCACATCACAGTAAAGTGAAAACATATGCCCAGTATGATATTTCAGTAAGTATTAGCTGTCCACCCACCACTCCATATATGAAATATAGGAATTAGTAATTCATAAAGGAATTTGCGATCCTTTCTTTTGGAAGACAACATTACATATTTTATAACGCAACCACAACAACATTTTTTTGAAATAACTACATTTGAAAAGGTAGCCGCCTTTAACAAAATGTACTACATTCTTAAGCTAGTTTTTATTAAAATGCATCTATACAGTATGCCTCAAAAAACCCTTTATAAATTTTAAGGGTCTATTAAGTATATTGAAATAAGTCATTTTTGAAATAGAACACGAGGACTTGCAAAAAGATTTTTTTTGTCAATGAATCTAGTAAAATTAAAGAATGTACGAGATAAAATATGCAACACAGATATAATGAACACAAATTCACAATAGCGCAACAACGCAGTTGCTAAGATAAAAAATCGCAATAACGTGGCAGCTGACCGCAATATCAATGAATTAGTGGGAGGGTTCTTCCCAATACTTTCTCGAATATTCTCTAATAAAATTGTTACCACACTCCCACTCCTGCGTTGAATTGTAGGGCTTGGACAAATTTGTGAACGTCAAGTGTATTGTTATGACTTCGTTTATGAGAGAGTAAAAACATTTGGATTTGTGTTAAAAAATTTTGCCATTCGAAGCAATACACACTCCGCATATTGTTATTCTACTTTACATTTTTATCCCATTAAATCTATATTACACATTTTACTAAGTGCATCATTTTATCTGGTGTATCTAAATATACAATTTATTATTTTATTTCACTAAATTCACATCGCATATCGCGATCCTTTCTTTGAGTTTCAGAATCTATACTTTGTTATAAAACCGATTTAATTTTGTATGTCTGGCCTACCCTTAAAATTTGTACACGAACTTTTCGAGATATCTTGTGTATACACATACTTTTAAAAGATTTATTTCTCTAAATACTTCAGAAGCCGCAATAAAAGATCACGCTGGTATGAGCTATTGTATCCGTTTGAAAGACCAACATTCCTTTTTTAGCTGAAACCATTACCTTAAATCTTAAAAAAATATATGGAAAACAAAAGAAAAAGTTTCACATAAAGAATCCAATAAAAAAAGTATCAGATCCTAGTTGCGGGTGTGGCCAAGAACTGATCTTTTCTCCACAGGGTGACACTGAATTTTGTGAAGGCTCTTTCCACTGATTAAAGTCGTTAAACATGAATGCGAATAGGGTTTGGAGTCATAACTCTAACGTTGTTGACGCACAATTCGGTATTTACTGTTGGGCTTCCAGAACGAGCCATTTGTGTTATGAAATATTAAATATTTGATTGCACCTTTTACACTTAAATTTTTAATAACACCATGTTTAAAAGAGAGTTGAAATGCTCTGATGTTGAGAGAGCTCAAGGAATAGACAACTTTGGAGAGATGATTGAATGTGCCCCATAAAGTTTGTTTAGCCATGATGGAGTATTGTGGAATTCAAATTAATAATTTGGAATACGAGTTCCTTTTACGATGTTTACACTTTCTGATTAAGTGAAGGCTGGAATCACTGAGATGGATTAAGTGATTAAAGGATGCGCTAAAGTTAAAAATGTGAATCACATGAAAAATAACTTTTAAAAGTTAAGTTATTACTTTAAAATATGCATTATTTTTTGAATCTGTATTGCTTTTGTATATTATGAATAAAAGAAGGTAATGCATAAATTAATTTTTGCATAGATGCTTTTCTCAATAATGGAAGTTGAATACTGAAAATGCAAATTAATATAAGTCTCTAAATTTTCCGGGTTTATTTGCTTTTAATTTCACAAGGTAATATTTGATAAAATTTATCATTTTACTAACCTTATGAAGAGTGAAGCGCTTTTTTTATGATAAGTACAAAAACAAATAATTTGTATTTATATAGATATTTTCTTATATATTCATGGATGCATTATTTTACAAATTTGCGAGATATTAAATTGAAAAAAATCTGTTCATTTACTTTGAAAGTTAATTTTTTTAACACTAAAAACTGTAAGATCAAAATAAATGAACATTCGGAGATTCAAACAATAAAATAAGAACATAATAATAATAATTTAAAAAAACGAGTTAAGAGCAACTTACTTTAAAACATCATATCATTCTTTTTTTTATTGGATATTATAAAATATATTTTAAATAGCCAAGTGTAACACCAAATTCTTTCACAAAATGCGTTCTTTATAATTAATTACAAATAATCAAGTAGAATTATTTTTATTTGGCGATTTCTGTTAAGACTTTTTTCCATAACGTATATATTTGATATAAGTCAATATCAAGAATGTACAACACCAATTTAAATGTTTTTGACTATATACAATTGATTAATTTCATTTATAGTAAATTATTGCATTTTTAAATTAATTTTAATTAAGTAAAATTCACATTTTATATAAATCTGAAAACACTTTTTTTGGTAAAAAGTATGTTTATTATTATTTGTTAGCGACATTTTGTTCGTTATTATATTTTTATTAAATGCACAATGAGAATATTTTTTAATTGAGGACTATATATTTATGATTTTATTACATATTTCAAATCAAATAACCATTTTATTCCAAATTTAATATGGGTTTTGAAGTAATTTCCGAATTTTAATCTATGAAATTAAGCAGATCCCACTCTCCCACTTATTTCTCCCCCCCCTCCTGTTTTTAACTTGAAATGGCCCTTTCCTCAAAATTCTAAAAGTTTTTAAATTTCATAGAAGCAAAACTGAGAGAGAAGCCAGGAGTTAAGACAGGACAGTTAAGACAGGAATGCGGAGAATCGAGACAGAATCATTGCGAAAATTACCCATGAAAATAGAAATGAATAAAACAAATGCATCAAGGATTTAAATTTTATAATGATTTCTTTTGAAATTTCTAACTGAAATGTTAAGAGTATTTGTTTTAGATTAGTGATGCAAAGTTTCAGTAAATCAAAATAAATAAAATTAAATACTATGATAAAAAATATTGCTTTAAAAATAACTTTTACAAGGTATTTAATACATACGAGTTTCGTTTTTATAGTACCCTCCTTTACCACCAAAAGGCACAAAAATAATGGTATGATATAAAGTAAATAATTAAAAAGAATCATTCAATCAAATCATTATCACCCCTATTGTTGTAATCACCCAGAATGCTGCAGTTAAAAGATTAATTTTGCCAGATATAGTTCAGAAAATCACGGACACGATTTTTCTTTCCATTAGCGATTAACTGCAGATAGTATTTTGTGAAGCGATGTCCGAAACTGTCATTTTCACTCACGCCAGGAATAGGGTGACCAAACACTGAATGAAATATGTCCCGAAGCATTAAGAGCTCATTACTTTCTCTCAATTACACGAGAGCATATTACGTACAGAATGAGATTGTATTTCAAGGATACTCAGAATGTACTACCTATTAGTAAATATAACTAAATGTATCCAGGGTTTAATATTAATTTGTAGAATCAACGCCAAATTTTTATTGACTTTTCTAATAATAAATATGAATGTGCATGTATGTGTATTCTATAGACATAAAGCTACATAAAAGAATGAAATTGTATTTCAAGGATACTCAGAATATACTTCCTATTAGTAAATATAACTAAATGTATCCAGGGTTTAATATTAATTTGTACGCCAAATTTTGATTGACTTTTCTAATAATAAATATAAATGTGAGTGTGCATGTGTTGGCATTCTATAGACCTAAAGCTTCCAAATATGGCATGGATATACTTTGGGTGATAGGAATATGGTAGTAATATACACTGGTGTGCAAAACTTAAGCAACAGGTATGTTTTTTGCCATAACTTCACGAGAAATCATCTGAGAGACATGAAATTCAGAAATAAGATACAGCATTTTGTTCTGAAAGAATGACGAAAGCATAGTTGCGCAGAAATGAATACAATGCATACAGTATGGAATCAAACAAAAAAAGGATTTATTGAACTCATAGTATCGTTACACATGATTGTCTGTCTAAAAGGAAGAACAGCAAGCAGATGTTCCTTAGTATGGGATATGCCCTCCCCTTAATGCAATGGTTGCTTCGCACCGTTTACCCATACTCAGCACCAGATAGTCCAACAGTTCTTGAGGTAAGAGTGCCCATTCTTCAATCAGCATCTGTTTAAGTTGTCGGGTGTTACAGGAGGATGTAATCGTGCCGCAAGGCGTCTCCCCAAAGCATCCCACACGTGTTCTATCGGATTTAAATCAACTCCAGTACCACCGAAACGGACTCTTTCCGTGATGTTACAAGCGATTCCCAACGCCAGTTGATTTGGAGAGAGGTCGGGACACGGTTTCATCCCAGTAACATCACGGAAAAAGACCGTTTCGGTGGTCCTGGAGTTGTCGTCTGGGGAGGCATTATGATGAACGGGCGGAGTGAGCTCCACGCTTTCGACGGAGGTTCTGTAACTGGAGACCGCTATTGTCAGGAGGTGATCCTTCCCCATGTGCGTCTGTTCCGAGGTGTCATTGGATCAGACTTCGTTTTTATGGATGACAATGCTCGGCCACACAGGACTCATGCTGTTGAGGAGCTGCTGGAAAGTGAAGATATCACTCGAATGGATTGGCCGGCGTGCTCCCCTGATTTAAATCCGATAGAACATGTGTGGGATGCTTTGGGGAGACGCCTTGCGGCACGATTACATCCTCCTGGGAACACCCGACAACTTAAACAGATGCTGATTGAGGAATGGGCACTCTTACCTCAAGAACTGTTGGACAATCTGGTGCTGAGTATAGGGAGACGGTGCGAAGCAACCATTGCAGTAAGGGGAGGGCGTATCCCATACTAAGGAACATCTGCTTGCTGTTCTTCCTCTTGGGCAGACAATCATGTGTAACGATACTATGAGTACAATAAAGCCTTTTTTTGTTTGATTCCATACTGTATGCATTGTATTCATTTCTGCGCAACTATGCTTTCGTCATTCTTTTAGAACAAAATGCTGTATCTCATTTCTGAATTTCATGTCTCTCAGATGATTTCTCGTGAAGTTATGGCAAAAAACATACCTGTTGCTTAAGTTTTGCACACCTTGTATATATATGGTGATAGGAATCATCGAAGCGATGATTTTGAAATTTTATTTAAAAATTAAGCGAAGTCTTGAAGTTTTTCCATCAGAAATTCTGAAAATATTTTAGTATAATTATGACTTTTATATCATCTTAAAATTGAAAAAATTAACTTTCCAATGACATTATTTTTAATGTCTACGGTCTTTATTTTTTATTTTTAAAAATTATCTTGAGCAAATTTTACAGCAACGCTCAATGCTTAGCAATTTACAGCAAAACTGAATGAATCTCAAATCGTAATTGTTGCTAGAAATATTTCACCCTGGACTTTTTCTTTCATTCTGTTAATGAAGATGTTTTTATTCCCTCATGTTAGAAGATTTCTATTTAACGCCTATTTTTAATAAAAGTTTTGAAATTTAACAGTACTTTCAAATAATTTTAATTTGAATATCACTCTAAATTAAGGTCAAATCTTATGCGAGATGACAATAATCTATAGATAATATTTTATTCTTTATTTAGCACAATGAATAGTACGATATAAGATTTCTTAAAAGTAAATTTCATATTTACCAATGCTCGTTTAAAAATATTTTTCTTAGGAAATTGTTACGCGCAAATATATAAAACATTTAATTGGATTTTTTAACAATAATTAATCCTGTGGAATCAATTGATTGCCAGAGGCGTCTAATTCATCAAACCTTATTTTGGGAAGAAAAAAAAGAAAAAAAGGAAGTCGGAAAGATTTATACTTATGTAATTAAATGAATTTTTCCATGAAATTATGTTAATAGAAATTCAGTGATAATCTAAACACACACACACCTTTATTATTAGGTGAAATATATATAAAATGCCCACAACAGTTAGTAAGAGACTTCATTCGTTTTCATATTTTCATTTTAGATATCTCACTATTATATGACATAACAAAATGGATAACGTGAAAGAAGACATTTGCAACAGTAGATTTCATCTGGCTTGAGATGAAACTTTCTGAGGCCGAAAATCTAAACCACAAAGTAAGAAAGTCATTTACTTTCGTCTTGTTTTCTCAACGCTATCTTCTTAACATCATTAAGAGAGGTCTTATGGAAGTGGATTTTGGAATAGCACCAAGGCGAAACCATTAATGTTTTGCCTCCATTAAAAGAAAAGAGAGGAAGGAAGGATAAAACGAAAAACGAAGCTAAAAATGAATGGTTAATACAGTAATAAAATGGCAGAAGTAGGTCACATCGATATATGCCACAAAATTGCTTTGATGGACCATGGTTCTGAAAAATAGTGGATGTAAGACACGAAGTTTTTGATTTCAGCAGATCGAAGAATAACAAAATGTTACAGAATACAAAATGAAAGCTCTATTTCGTCTGTTAATAAAGAGCAGAAAAATATGCTACCTTTACATTTAATAAATACTGATGTTTATTTCTAAGTGTATGCTTAAGACTGTATTTAAAAGTATTTAATGAATAAGTGTAGAATAAATTTTTATTTCATATGAAAAATAATTGAATTTCCATCCTAAAGTGCAATAATATAATTTTATATTTCTTCATAATTTTGCTCCTGAAACTTAAATGGCTTAATATCATTTAAAATGTAAATAATTAAATATAAATATAATGTAAAAAATTTAAGTGTAATGCAAGAAAATTTTAGAAAATACAACACTATGAAATTTAGAGTATCTATTGAAAATATTTATTCTAAAGAAGTACTCTGATACAGATATAATAATATTTCAAACTGCTAGGACTAATTGTGATAAACAGTTTTTTAAACGTTAAAACTTTTTTAATAAACACGAAATTTTTTTTCGTCGGTTTATTGCATTACGGCACCAAGACTGTGTGATGCAACAATTTAATATCATATAATTTAGGCTGAATCTGTTAAGAATTTACAGTTATATATGGGAACTCTTAATATTTACAGGAAGATAAATAGAGAGAAAGAAAATTATATAGACATATCTACTTAAGAAGAGCATCTTTTTCATTGTTAGATATTTAAAAGTTAATGTTGAAGAATGTATACAGATTGATAAATTATATATATTCCACTCGAGAATTTTACTTGACATAAAAAGCATAAATATAGAAAAGTTGCTCGATTTCTTAACTTATGCTTTAGAAAAGTGTTTACAGAATTAAAAAATATATATATAAACAGCTATTTATAACTACATTCATCAACAAAAAGTTTCAAGAAAAACATAAAGACAAGATTGTCAATTAAATTATATTTACCAGAATTTTACAATACCATAAAAGATTTTAATCATGACAGTCGAAACGAAATATGAACTCAAAATTAATTTGAAACAAAGGTAAAGCTCGGTGTTATTTTTTTTCAAAAACCCTATCCTGAGATACAAGAATTTCTATCAGAATTTCTGTTTATTAGTATTAGATGCAAAATTGGTAAAATTCAGTTTTAATGGCATCCAAAAAGCGCCAATAAAAATTTTGCTAACTTATAAAAATATACTCAAGCGGATCATTATTTATTATGAAAAATTTTGAACTTGCGAATCACATGCTTTATATGTTTGACGATTGAAATCACGAAACTGACGGAATTTTTTCTTGGCGCTTTTTGGTCGCTATTAAGACCGAAAAGTACCGCAGAAAGTAAAATGTTTTCTAAGAATGACTGTTTTTTACTACCACTGTTAAGAATTATTGTTTTTTACTTCCACGAAAAAGAAATTTCGTTATTCGGTTTAAAAAATATTAAAAACATAAAATCAGAAAGTTGATTGTATGTATTTTTAGTGAATGAATTTATATAAAATAAAATTACTTGGCAAACATTTAATAGGAAATCCATAAGATTATTGAAAAAGTTATTTTTTACTCTCACTATTGCGATATTTTGTCCTATAATTCAAATAAAATTTTTGTTTTGACACGAAATTTTAAAATACACATTTGTACATTAAGAAATATTGAGATGAAATCGAAAATTTAATTATATATATTAAATTAATAAAATGAATAATGTGCAATAAATATTTTTATTATGATTTTTCTTAATAAACGACACGAAACATTATTAATGACATTATTTCATGACATAAATAACGACATGAAATAATTTCAAGTAAAATAACTATTTTACTTGCATCAGATGTACGAAATTAAATCATTTTTTAGGATTATTATTAATTACACCATTTCATCAAATAAATCATCTAAACATTTTGAGAGGCCAAAATAACTTTAACTTTTATTAATTCAAAATCATTTGATACAATTATTAATCATTGATTATATAAATAAATTAAAATTAATAAAATTAAATAAATAAATTAAATAAATTTAATACATTAGATTAGAATGAATAAAATTGAAGTATTCGAGAGCATTCATGAAATTTTTGATAATGAAAGTATTAACATCTGAAAATTCAAGGAGATGTCCATAGCATTCTTTATGCACTTTAAAGAATATTTTGCTTATAAATAAATTAAAAAATGAATGTATCTTAATGTTAAACAAGTAAAAAAATAGAAAAAAATAAAAGGAATCTTAAGAAATTTTAAAGAGATTTCCTAATGGATTTGTGTGGGTTTTTCGGAAACATTTCATAATTTATTCATTAGCTTGACTTTGTATTATTAGTTTCTATTGTTTAATAATTGAGAAGTTTCTGTGTTTCTGCAAAGGATTTTGAGATTGGATTTTAAGAAGTACAATAGATCATTTTAGATATCAAATGTGACGAATTATCATTATTTGAATGTAAATCATAGTTTTGAATGAAAACGATATCTTTTTTTTTAAAGAAGAAATACTTCATTTATTTCATTTCAGATAAAGCCGGATTTAATGAAAACTTTTCTCGACTACCAGATTCTATCTCATTTTCTCTTTTGATACTTGAGCGAAATTGAAAAATAACAGTTCCTAATGAATAAAATAATTTTTTTGTTCCTACATGGGAATTATAAAATTTTCATTTATTAGAAAGTTTTAAAATACACTGTATGAAAAGTTGGCAATTAAGGATTACTTTATTTTTACCTTAAATTGTATAAAAAAGATCCATAAAACATTTATTTCGAATTATTTAATTGGAAATTTTTAATGATAATCATTCCCATTAATACGATTTAAACTACATATATTACAATTGAAAAAATTACTTTCGTTTCCAATTTGCTTAAACAAAATATTAAATATTCAGCATAGAGTTTTTTTTTCTATACAAAGCAGCATTAAGCCCATTTTTTTCCCAGTTTTGCAATGTAGAAACATTTTTAAAAATAGATTCAAAAGTATATTTTAAAAGTAAATTTATTCATCACAATTATCTTTCAAGGTCTTTTGGATTTCAGTGTGTCCAACTGGCAAAAGCGAATAAAGACCAGAAATTTCTAGATTAGCGATATGGTTTACTGAAAATGAGAATACATAGACCGTGAAACTCACCTGATTTACCTGGTTTATACCCTTGTTTCTATTCACTAAAGGTGTAATTAGTTCCAGTGGTGTGAGAACGGTTATTGCGTTCGCAACTGTTTTCTCTGCTTCGAGCATCACGATTACTAGTTGAATTTATTCATCACAATTATCTTTCAAGGTCTTTTGGATTTAAGTTTGGCACAACTCTGATATTTTGCGATCTTCCAAGAGTTCCATATAATTGCTATTAAATATAATGCTCCATATAATTCTGATTTACTGATGTATAAATATTAAATTACAGGAATTTCTATATGCAGTATATTACTTTGACTTTTTTGATATGCAAAATATTCATAAAATTGGCAGTGAAATTTCTTCAAAATTCTTAGAAGAGATTTCTTATTTAGCTTACAAATATATTGAAAGTAATCTTCAAAATTTTGTTCGAGAAAAATAATTGCATTGTATTATGATATAATCATCAGAAACTTTGGCCAAGCTTGAAATAGAAGGCAATAAAGGAGATTCATGATTTTAAAGGAAGGAATTTTCGTTGAATATTTAAAAATATACGAAATCTGATACTTTAAAAAATTCGGAGATTTATATAATATTTTGAATCAATTGTTAGTTACTCCAGTTCCAATGTTATTTAGTATCTTTTGGATTTATTTTTGTAGAATATTTCAAGTAACTACTATTTTTATCATAATTTTAAGACAAATTTATTATAAAATTTAGCTTTGTTTGCTTTAAAGAATTTGTTAAAGATATTGTTTGCTTTTTGCTTGCGAGAACAAACCATTATTTAATATACTTATCTCTTACACCACTTCCAGTCACTTTAATACTGGTTTAAATTAAAAGAATTGTAACGTTGTATCTTTTTACTAGGAATCATAGTTTCTGTTTATATATATCCTAAGTATTTTTTCGTTTTTTTTTTCCTTACCGTCAAGTTTACAAATGCTCACTATTAGCACACTACCTGGATCTTCCATTAATACTTAGCAGAACCCATGGAACGCATTTCCTGTCACTGCAACACGAGCAACACTAAATCTGTTCAGTATCCTCCTTCCATTGATGAACGAACCGCGATGAAATCACGGCATCTAACATTATTCACTAAAAGGTAACACGGATATAATAAAAGAAACTCCTCGCTGAAGAAAAGATAAAAAAACGTTCCAGCTTTCCATCCATCGTTCGTGTCGCACCACCCCGGTCTGCATGACCATAAAAACGAACTTCCATGCAAAAAAGGGGAAGGGGGGTTGTCCCTCATTCGAAATCCGATCGGTCACGTTGTTGATAGAGACGTTGTCATAGCAATCTGGCACGCGTTCAGAGTCGTCGGTTCGCACATCTGAACGTGAGTGAGAGATTTGGAGTCAGTCGGTCACATGACCGTTCTTTGTCCCATCTCACAACTTTTATAATGTCTTTTGTTTTATCGCTTCCACTGCCCCCCCCCCTTTTGCTGGATTCATCTGTGCAGCAGACTTGAGATTTTGATCACGCCTTTCATGCGAGCTGGAGCAGGTGGAGATTCTAAAACTAGAGTCATTTCGAATCCAGCTTCTACTTTACTTTTTTTATAATTTAAGAATGAATGAAAGAATGAATAGCTGGCCCGCTGCGGCGGGTGGTTTGGTAATAATGATGACTAAACTTTTCCCTTAGACTTAGTTCTGCCCTTTGTGGACTGAGAGGGGAAGGGATTTTTTCTAGTATTCGAAAGACAGTTGAAAGGAAATTTTCAGCCTATCATTTGTCTTTAAGAAAGTGTGATATTGTTAATTTAACTCATAAGAATAGTATGGACAGTGATGACAAGAAATGCAAGCTAAAGAAAAAAACACATTTTTAGATGTGTTAGATAAAAGGAAACTTAGAAACAATCAAATTCCTTATTGAGGGATTTTTTAAAATAAATTCTGGTATCATCGCCGTTTAAAGAGGTTTCAAGCATTAACTGTTTTTCCCCTTCTACAAATACATAGCTTACGGCTTATATCTTCAAGGAAGGGTAACATTGTAGTATTTGCTTATGGGAATAATATTGATCATGATGGAAAGGGATTCAAGGTAAAAAGGAGCGACATTCTTGTATTTTCAAATCAGTACGTTAATTTTGGATTTATGTGTTAGATAAAAGGATGTTCAAACTTAGAATCAATCAAATTCTTCGTTGCAATATTTTTTAGGTAGATTCCTAAGGGAAGACTAACTAATGCAAAGTTTCTCAATGACCCATCTAGTTCAAAAGGGGTTGAAATGATGGGAGGGGTGACATTTTCATTTCGGTATAATTTTCTTAATACTGAAGAAAAAAAAATTTAAATTAGCCAAATTAGCGTCTCATTAAGACAAACAACTTTTGTATTTAAAGCGTTTTTGATAACTGCAATATCTTAGAAGTTATGAGTTAAAAAGTGATTTTCAAACCTTAAGTTTGACTATTTCTAATAACAATTTATATTGCCAGATAGTAACTTAGATGCCTTCTAACTTTCCGAGAGGAATTTTTTAATATGTTTTCTATGCATTATCATTATTTTAAATCCTTCCAAGTATTGATAATTTTTTTTTTCATTTTACAAATATACAGTTTATTGTTTAAACTTTTAGAAAGTATTATATTATGCCCCAATAACACTCGAAAGTAATTTGGACAGTAATGGAAAGATATGTAGGTTAAAGAAAAAGTAATTTTCCTACATTTTCAAATGAATATATATTTTTAAATTTATGTATTAAATAAAAGAATATACAAACTAGAATTCAATCATTATTAGCTTATTTTTTTAAATTGCAATAAAGAATTTCATTCATACTCAGTATTCAAATTATTTCCAAGCATTATGGTATGTAACAATTGTCGGAATAGAGTTTTTGAAAAATTATATAAATTTTTTTATGTCTTTTAGATTTTGCATAAAATAGATTGGAAACCTCCAGTAATATGCAAATATATTAGTCAACAATAAAAAAATCTTTTGTAAAATGAAAAAAATAAATATGATCTTTATTTTTAAGTTTAAAAAAGGCGTAAAGAAAAAAAATCACGTGATTTGAAAGTTTAGAGATAATTTAAGATGTATATCATCTGGCTTTTGCTCTAATAAATAAGCTGTATTTTGATTCAGTTTCTAAACACTTTATTTCGAATGATAAATTAAGAGAAATTTCCAGTGTTTTCGCATTTGTTTGTATTAAAACATTTTTTCAATAAATGAAACCAAATTAGAGCAAAAAAAAATGCATTAGATTTTAATTTTTGAAATTTTTTGCATGATTTTACAAAGTTTAGAACTGGCGTAAATAGTATTTTAAGATGTAAAATTTACCATTGATATATTTTAAAATAGTCAAATAGAAAAAAAAACTTTTTAAAATTAAGAACAAAAATTTTAAATATAATGTATTTTATTTAATTTTTAAATAAATGAAGTATTGCAAAGCCCCCCAAAAATGTGAGAGGAGCGAATCAATAAAAGAATATATAAAATAAAATTTTAAGAAATCAGGAGAAAAATAAAGAAGAAAGATGTAAAGAACTTGTTAAGAGGAAAAAAAATACGTTAAGTGTCTTTCAAAGGATTATAACGGTTTGCTGAGTTAAAATTACTCAAGCGCACTTTAGGTTTTAAAAATACCGAAGAAATAATTCAGTTTTTGAATACATTTTTTTTTAAATGGAAAGAACTGTTTTATGGTTTTTTTAGATCATATGTTTTGAAAGACAAACTTTTATTTCGATATAAAACAAACAAGAAATTCTTAATAGGATAAATGAAAAAAAAATTCTAAAAATTAAAATGTAAAGAGATAACTTGCTTTAAAATCTCTTGTTTATAAGTACTTTCTGATGCTAAAAATCACTTTATCGGATTTGAAAAAGCAAACGAGCAAAATGAATGAAGCAATTCAAAATTATTTCTTTTCTAAAACTACAACAAGAATACTTAAGTGGAGAATTGTCTTAAGCAAAGAAATAATACTAACAGAGAAATTAAGCAGATGATATAACAAAAATTCTCTGTCCATCAAAATTCTATCGACATTAAATGATATTTCAAAGAAGTACTTTAAATAACAAATAAGATAAATGTTTGTGAATTTTTCTTATAACAATTTATCACATTGAAATAAATAGAAATTTTTCGCAGAAATTATAATTTTTTTTAAGCATAAGATTTTTCTATAAGAGCAAATTCTAATTTTATTTGAAACTTTTGATATAAAATTAAACAGACTAATATTTTAATTTATATTTTAATTTTTTTTAAAAAATAATCATCTACAATTTTTTTAAATATAAAATAGAAGTTTATAAATAGAAAAAATTTCTTTTAAAGATATTGAACACACTGGATTTAATGACTTGCACCAATATTTAACTTTATAACGAATAATTTGTTCCTTAAAAATTTACAACCTTTATATATTTGTATATATTATAAAGATTAGATTAAATCATTTGCAATACAAAGTTTAGTTGTGAATACGGTTGAATGCGCAAACTAATTTTGAAATATCTGATTGTTTTAATCTAGTGTTTTACATGATTTATTTTAAGGAAGTTTTAAGCATATAAATTTAAAAAAAATGTACTTTATACATGAAAATGTACTTTATACATGAAAAAAATTATTACAATAGACTGCATGTTAAGATATTACAACATAAAACAATAATTTTCTGTTATAGATTGGCATATTTGAATGTATTCAAGATGCCCAAAATATTCAAATTGTTTGATTAAAATTCTCTTGGCATTATAAATATAGATACTTATCGTGTTTAAGTACTATGAAGCCAAACTCGCCCAAAGTGCAAAACGATGTCAAATTCTGGTGTCGTTAAATATTAAATATGTCAAATTTCAAAAATATGTGTCAATTTAAATATTAAAAACATTCACATTTCCAATTTTCTTGTTAGCAACTACTAAAAAAACACCACAAGATCCATTTAATTTATAACTACCTATATATATGTATTCGATTAGATTGCAATAATTCAATTAAACTGAGACTTGTTAGATAATTTATAGTTACGTTTGATTTAATTTTAGGACTTCAGATATATTGAAAAGTTAACAGAAGTTACTGTAATAGAAAAATGCGAAGATGCAATAGTGATAAAAAAATCAAATGTGTTAATTATCAATGTATTCTAAAATAAATCATTAAAGTAAGATCATGCTTTTGATACGAAATATTTAAAAGGAGCTCTTGTTAACTTTAAATGAGTTAATTTTTTTTCATTATATTAGGGGAAAACAACCTGTATGAACTGTCTTAAAAATTATAAAGAATGAAATACTTAAAAGCAGAATCATTTTAACTATTTAATTTTTTAACCATCGTAACGTTCATTCTTTAACTTTCATATTTCTGAAATGATAAACTAAAATGAGAACTTTTATATATGTGAATTCTGCATAAACAGAATACAAAAGAACATTATATATTCTATTAATTCATAGTAGATAAAAATTACAAAATATTTTCAAAGTAAAAAGCATCACCTATTTAAGTAGCACTGACAATCAGAATTTCAAATGGTTAAAAAAATTATAAATCCTGATGACTTAACCTCATTCTTTGCGATTCATGGAGAAAATATTGAACCATACTAAAAGCTTTAAAAAAACAAAAACAAACGTAATAGAATTCCAGGTGGTAAAAATGCAAAATAGCGAATAATTATCTTTTAATTTAAAGATTTATCGTTAATAATTCTGCTTAATTACTCGTTCCTACTATTATGGTGTAATAATACTTTATGAATTAATTGTCCACTTCCAGTTTTGCTTTAGAAATGGATCTGAATCATTTGTTTGTCAAAAATTGAATAGGTATACAGAATTAAATATTTACAGAAATTATCCATATATTTTAATATTTGTTAATGTCAATTATGGAATATTTTCAGGCAAGTAAATATATTCCATTATCAATTGATTTATCATTCACAGAATCTGATACTTAGTCTAGTCTACATTTTGGGTAAAATTGAATATATTTCCTTAATATCTTATTTTTAATTTACTTATTTAATAGCATAATAAATTAAGTTTAAATTTTAAAAGATAAATTTAATTAATAATAATAATAAATAATTAATGATTTAATTAAGTTACATTTTAAAAGATAACTGAAACAAGTGAGTTATGTTTGCAATAAGTTAAGAAATAAATAATAAATTTTAATAAAATTCTTAGAAAATTTGAAAAAATAATTGCTTTGAAAGTTTACTTTCAATATGAAAGGAATATTTCGATTATTCAGTTAGAAATGGTGCTAATAAATTTTAATAATATCACTAATCGTAATAATATCTATAATTATTTACTTATTTATAGCAATCAAAATTTAAAATGTAAATTAATCTGAATAATTCAGTCTAATGCTTTTTATTTTAAAATATGGAACAATAAATGGATATAATTAATCATTAAAAATTTATTTCTGTTGACATTCAGCTTTTTAAAAGCGAGACATTGATTTTAGTTTCGATGAAAAGAAATTAAAATATTTATTTACGACAGGCAATATTTATTTACGACAGGCGTCACAAAATAGCTTATTTGGTTTAAATAAGCATTAATTGTTTTTGTTGAATTAAAAATCTAATTTTATAAATTTGGACTAAAAAAAAAGAAATAACTTTTAAAGTATTCTTAATATGTGAAATTTGTCAATGATTCCAAAAAAATTATTTATAGAAAAATAATATATATTATTACAGAAAAACAATATATATCATTATAGAAAAATAGTACATTGAAAATAATTATATAATATTATAATATTTATAGAAAATTACTTTTTATTTTTATTTTTACAGATGAATTTTATAGAACTGATTTCACAGAACTGAAGTATGTGAACTGATTTTCACGAAATTAAAAAATGAATAGATTTCAATAAAACTGGTTTCAAAAGTTAAAAATAGTTTTTTTAAAAATACATTTCAATTTATATGTTAATTAAATGTACATAACAATTTATTAAAATTTTAAAAAAAATTCCCGATTATTTTCAATAAGGTTAAGGAAGTTAAATGCACTGTAAAATTCAAATTAAATTAAAATTCGCATTTTAAAAATATATATATTATGCTGCTTTAAAACTACAGAATTCATTCATTTATTTTATTTTTAATTTTGTTAAGAAGAAGGAAGATACCGCAAAACGCAAAAAGTAAGTTAAAGAAACGCGAGACTGTCATTTACATTGCAATAATTTTGAAAAATTATAAAAAGAAAAATGTTTAAATATGCAAACTATGGAATGTACTATTTTGAATGGACTAAGTATAAACTAAATAGCAATTATAATAAATAGTAATATAGTAGATTCGACATATAAAGGCTAAATCATAAAATTTTTAGCAAAAACTAAAATTGAATACAAAATTTCTTTAAAAGTAAATAAATTCGAGTCTTGAGAAAAGAATATCAGAAATTAGCAGATGAAATATTGTGTGTTTTCTTATTTTAAATATTGACTTCTATTTTGGAAAATAACACACTGTTAAAAAAATTTCAGTATATTTTAAAAATAAAATGAATAAACAAAATCATTTTAGTTAAATTATTCCACATTAAGGATGTTTTCAAAATTTTGACTATCAAATCTGATTGCCCAAAATGCAGTTATATTAAAATTAATTGTAATTTAAAGTGCATTGCCAATTTAATTTCATGAATAAAATTAAAATGTCTTGAATAAATAATAAATGGGAAAATTCAAGGTCTTGAGGAATTGAAAATCAAAAATCAGTCCAAGATTCAATTCTTTAAACGGTATATGAAGAATCTAGACTGCATGAAAAATATTTTGATAAAATGAAAAAAAAAAGATTTGCTCTTGGCAATTTAAAAAATTGTTTATAAAAACATGTTAAGAAATTCGATTTCCGGATTACCTACAAAAAATATTTTCCTACAACAGCATTAAAATCAATAACATACGTGTTCTGCTTTGGACGAAAAAAAAGTGGAATCTATCGCAAGGAAATCGTCTGGAGATTTAATAAATTTATTTTTTTTAAAAAAATGCTAGAGTATAAGCCGATTAAAAATAAATCTTAATTCAGAGATGAAACAAATAGTTGATAAGGATAAAATTCTTAGTGTAAAATAAACTTTTATGTTTTATTTCTTTGATTAGCCCATTAAAATCCATACAATGGAAATATTATATTATATATATATATATATATATATATATATTAAATGAATTGCCAAATATAGCTTATATTTCAATCAATTAGATTGGAAACATATCTTTAGTATTTCATTATCCAAAAATTTTAAAATTCGGTACTCTTTATTTCAAAAATATGACATTTTATAATATAAAGACATTAAGACCATCAGATAAAAGAAAGTAAACGTATGGCATCTCAAAATTTTATGATTATGATTATAAATTGTTTCGTTAAATGACATGTTTAAAAATGCAGCGTTCCAAATTAGCCACAATTATATATGGTAACAAAATAAAAATTTTAATAAACTGCCCGATTTTGTGGTACTCTGCTTTCTGAAATGATTTGATATTAATTAGCCTTTTATAAAAGCACAAGTTTTAAAATGTAATAAGCAATATGCAGAACTTTTATATAATCATGTATAGTGAAGTCTTTTGAAACGAATTTAAATTTATCGTTTTATAATCATGGAATCTATCCTATTTTATGGGAATCAGATAAACTAGAATGAATTCTATACGAAAGTGTATATTTCTTGGTGAAACTGAACATAACTCTTAATTAGAACACAACAATCAACATAATGTGAAAATCAATTTTACAAAATTGCAATTTAAAAATATTTTATAATTATGTTAAAAATCAGACAAGATTTTACCTTTCATAGTTCATTTCATATTATATAAATGCTTCAATTCAATATAAGAAAATATATATTGTAGTAAATATAAAGATATTACTTTTTTTCTGCTATTCCAATTTTTGATTCTATGCAATATGGATTGAAACAAGAGCTTCTTTTTCACAAAACATCAATATGGAAAATAAAATTTATTTAGTTAATTACACTAACATAATTATTGTAATTATTTACAATTTATTTATATATTTTAATAAAATGTGTTAATAAACAATAAAATTTAAGAAAAATTTTCAATGTAAAAATATGTCATTTAATAAAATACTAAAACAAATATTGTAGCCTTTAGTCTATAGAGACATTTGAACAAAATTATAAAAGAATAGTTTAAATTATTCTTATTTTTACTTACAATGTTTGATATTTGCTATTTTCTGACTTGGAAATCAATCTAATATCGTAAATAATCGGTTGAATTATAATATTTCAAAACAAAAGACATCCATTTTTAGTATTTGAAATAGAGCAATAAATATTTATTTGAAGCGAAATATTTATAATATTTATTTGAGCGAATAAATACATAATATAATTATAAAAAATACTTATTTGAGCGAAAAATAACTACATGTAAATTAAATAGTTCAAAGTTTGATCTAAAATAAATTTCGATTAAGAAGCATTACAAATTCATAGGTATAAAATAATATAAGAGAATATTTTTAAGCTTATGTCGACTCTAAAATAAACAACGTATATCAATTTATTTTTCATGTTTGGCGAATTTCTCCTGTTCAGTGAAACAAAGGAATGCAAGAGTGCAGTAAACTAATGCCAGAGACAGAGAAAACATGACTGTCTGGAAAGCAGCTAGATTGATTGCTTCAATAAACGAAAAATATCCTCTTTTAGTTCCTTTATATGGAAAGCAGAACAAAACCGAGTTTTCGAACAGAATAGGGCGACTTGTAAATTTTATAAATCGATATCTAAGCATCCTTTTCTCTCTCTCCTGTCGCTCGATTTTGCTTCGTGAAATCCAAAATATTTTTTGAAACTTCCGTTTATATATAAATTTAATAATTATCAAGATATGTATGTATGTAAAGGTTGTAAACAAGATATATGAATAAAGGAAAGCAACTATTTTTAATTCAGTTTCTTGCACACAGGCTGTTTGATACTTGTCAGTTATAACGTCAAGAAAAAATTTCGCCAATTTGGCGATTTCAATCTTAAATCTATATTTATGCACACACACATTATTATATATATATATATATATATATATATATATATATAGTTAAGCATATTTTTATAATTTGACGAAATTTTTCCGATTTTCCTTGAAAACCGACATGTACCGGCATTGAGATTTTTATTATTTAAACTATTACACAATAAAATACTAGATATTTTAGGAACATAACCACTACTATAGAAGTCAGACGAAATGAAAGATAAAGAGATTATATCAATGCTACATCTTGAATATAGATTTAAAACAATAAATATCAGTAATTTATGAGAAAATGTTTAATTTACTAGATATTAATTGAAATTTGAAATGCATAGTAAATAGATATTGCATTTATGAATGGATCAGAAATAAAATGTGGATCTTTTTTCTGTATGAAAATTATGAAATTACTAGTCATAAATTGAAAAAGGATATATGGAAATGAATATCTTAATCATAAGGAGAATAATAAGAAAAAGCATTGTCTGATGGTTGCAGATCATTTATAAAATAATTTTTTTTGCTTCATTTGTTAAAGTAAAAAAAATAAAAATAAATAAATAAATAAATAAATAAAAAATCTGCATGTAGGGGATAAGACTATTAGGGGATGGAGATAAAATTAAATGGCAATTTAAGTAGCATCGTATGGAATGGCATTACCAAAATAGGTATGAGTTAATCATTTAAAATTCATTTATCTTGGAACATTTTCAAAAAAAAAAGTTGCAAAAATTATATATGAAAATTACAGAATTTATATATTTGATTTTTATATTTAAAAACAGTTTTTGATACATGAGGATTTAAAAAAATATGTAGATGATACCGTGTTTAATTAAGATCATTTTTCTCTACTTATGAAAAGATTTCAAAAATAGTTGATTATGCTTGCTTGTAAGTTTATGTATAAGAATAAAATTTCTTCATAATTAGGCAAACATATCCAAACTAAATTAATTAACGAGCTCCAAGGAGTTAATGAAACATAAAATGCGGTAGAAAAATAACGGTAGTGTTTAAAATCACGATTTGAAATCTTTAGACAGGTCTTCTTTAATCCAAGAAATTAAGACTAACAAATTCCGAAAATTAATTTATAAACCAAAAAATGAAGAAATTTGCATACTATAATCAAAACTTAACTATCATCATTAAAACTAGGTATATTCACATTATGATTCTAATGGGTATGTGGTATTACTATCTTTAAATGTTAAATAGAAAAACTGATTATTTAATTTATTAAGAAAGTTATAAATGTTGTTTGCGAACAATTGTAGCAAATATAAGAAATCAATTGCGTACAAGAATTAAGCATAATTGTAACAAAACAGATGCAACAAATCATAGTAAAGTTTTCAAAGAGATATCCACATAAAATTTTTTAATTGTAATATTAACTTTGCTCTGAAATAAATGACTGATTGTTAGTCACGTGACATTAAAAATTATGTTTAACCCAACATTACTTTTATGCTGGGTAAAATATAAAAATTCAGAAAAAAAATTGAAAAGGGCTAGAAACTACAGACCTATAAAAGGTATATATTTAAATAAAGAGTAAAAAAATCTTGCAGATATTATGTAAGTCTGCAAAAAAATCCAATTTTGCTATGAAAATCAAATAAATCTTTGGTTATTTTTAACTTTTAGCAAAGAATGTTTTAATAATAGGCAAATAAATTTTAATTTACGAATTAAATGCTACTAGAATTGTTTCAAAACTTATAGCAATGTATTAAATTTATGATAAAAGAGGGAATAAATTATTTCTTATAAATATAGATAAAATTTACTATGCGTTTTGAAATATGAATCTGGAATGTTAGAGCAATGCGTGCAAATTATACATGAAAATATATAACATTTGATAAAAATTGTTAATGATTACTATTACACACACACACACACAGTAATTTTAAAACATGGAAATAATTTAAAATGTTATTACTATATACTGTTCAAGTGTTTTAGGTAATCGATATATACATTTAATTTTTTGTATGATTTGTAAATAAAGTCTTATATTATTATTTCTATAGTTTGATCGAGAAATAATTATGAATTAAATTTATGGTAAAGTATATTACATTTTAATTTTAAAATAAAAATCAGTATTTTTTATTTACAGATATATAATACTTGAATAGAATTTCGATGAAATTTGAAATTGATGAGATCTATTAGAAATAAATGTCCTAAATAATAGATGAAAACAGGTTTAAAATAAAATTTATAAAAACAATATATAACAGTACAATATGATTGTGAACTAAAAGTTAAAAAATTTCTCATTTTTTTTGAAATTTTATTTTTAATTCATAATATATTAATAAAAGTATTGAAAAATGTTGAATTCAATTTTTTTTGAAATTCATTACCAATTGACACCATTCATATGGAAACAAAATTTAATCTAAGAAAATTATGAATTGACATTTAAGTTCCAAAATATTAAAATAGTATATTATCAAAAATATACAAAGTCCACAAAACCTTTTCAAGAATTTATAATGCACAAAAAGTACAATCTTTTAGTTGTGAATAAAAGCTTAATTACAACATTCTATCCTTTTAAAAATGAAACAATTCACGACAGTTAAAAGTAAGTAAAAATGCAGTCTAATTACAGTCCAAGTACTTGAATAAAAAGTTTGAATGTCATTCGTTCAATCAAATAATATTAGATCCTTGTGAAACAGAAGAAATACGACTGATAAAGGATATTTTACATTTTGACAGACGTCAGTCGCAATTTATAAGAAAAAAGTGGTAAAGAAACTTTAATATTTATGAAGAAGTAATCACAAATTATAAAGAAAAAATTTTCTGAAGGAGGAAAAGAAAAATGGAACTGCGAAACAAGGCTTATTCATGTAATAAAAATATAAAAATATATATATCAATTTATAAAAAATATATGAAATGTATCTCCTTATAAAAATTTATATCAATATATGAATTTCGTGTTTTTGAATGTCATTAATCAAAATGGAGATATTTGTAACTGAAAATTAAATTTAAAATTACAAATATATTTGTTATAAGTTTGCAGTTGGAAATATCAGCGTCATAAAATGTATTAAGTTTCATTGAGGTAGTTCAACTCTTGGTAACAAATATCTCCATCGAACTCTTATAGAGTTATATTTTAAAAGCACAGAAAATACAATTTCCATAGTTTTAGGTTATGTATTGATATAAAAATAATGGCATTGTAAAATAATGACTTCCTATAATTCGCTTAAATGAATGGGAGTAATAACATTACTAAGGTTCAAAATGTTGTTTAATATCATTCATTTGTTATTTTATGTATAATATAATGACATTTAAAATTTGATAAAAAGTATTTCGGAAATTTGTATGGATTAAAATATATACCTAATTACTTATATTATTTAATTTCATTTGACAAATTTTGTCACGATATATCTTTTCTTTAACTTGAAATCATGTGATTAGAAGTAATATGATTGTTTAAAATGGGGTTCTTAAGGTGTCTATAAATTATATGAATGAAACAACGACGATAATATTAAATAAATAAACAAATCTAACAGATACTATAAAGAAATCTACTAAATTGTATTCTCTTCTAAAAATTTGTTTGCACCTGACAAATAAGATTAGCATCTTTTTGTCATCACTTATTTTTTTTTAAGTTACGCGTTTGAATTATACTTTCGTTTTGCCTTTGAAATTTTAAATTTTGGAATTTTCAACCGAAAACTTTTACCATTGAAACGTATCAAAAACAATAAAACTATCAATGTTATCAGAAACACAAAAACCATAAATATTATTTTATTAATGTATTTGCCACTTCATTTTTTAAAGAGGGAAGGGAATGTATTAGTTAAAACATTCTTAAAAATAATTTAATTTCAGTCAAAAAATATGATTACTGAAAAGAAAGACATCATTAAGAAGTTGAACATTATTTGTAGAAAATATCAAATGTTAAATACTAATAAGTATAAGTATAATACTAATAAGTGTGGAAATAATAAGTATTTCCACAATTACCAAAAAAAGAAAGCTTGTATTAGAATTTGAATAATTTAGTATAGATATGATCTACGCCCATATTTTTGTATAAATTTGTCTTCTAAAAAGATAAATTTATCTTTAAATTTGTTGCCGTGAGTTATTTTTTCAGTTTATACCATTTTTCATTTTCTAAAACTTTTTTCAAAAGTAAGATCTTCCCCCCCCCCCCACCAAAAAAAATGTTATGGAACTTCATAAAAAAAGAGTGATGAATGTGATGACATTCCTGTACCAAAATAATTTTAACGAAGCAAATTTTATTCTTACAAAAAAAAAAGCAGATTTCACCGAAAAAATATATTTCCATAGAAACTAATCCTAAATAGTTGAACAATAAAGCCATTTATCTTCAAAACTTCCCCCTTTTTTAAATTATTAATTAAGACGAAATTTCAACGGAAGCAAAACCATAGAACACACACGCTCCTACCTTTAAAGTAATTAAACGCATTCTTTTCAATTGCTTTCAAGTGAGAGAGGACGGCTAACACGAAAGTACTTAACTGTAAAAAAATGGTGGCTGCATTCCTGGGCGAGTTTGGGAGTAAAGTCCCGAAATTACTTCCACCCTTGAAATGGAACGCGTTGGAGTAAATAAAATACCCACCTAACTTATAAAATATGAAATGGCCGGGCAGATAAAATTACGTGGACATGTGGGATAAGTACAAAAACTTTAAATTCTCACCCCCGATATACTCACGTACCTCACCATTGCAGGCAATTGCAGTAAGGGATTTATACCTCTAGGTTCTACATCGGGTTAAGCCATAATATTCTCAGTAAAGCTTTATTTCTCCCTTAGAGGAGAAAAAGTAAATTGCGAGCAACAACAAAGTTCTCTCTCCCTCTCTTTCTCGTGTGTTCTTTTTCTTTCCTACCCCCATCTGCCTTTTTTTTCCTTTTAATTATTATATTCTGCCTTGATGTGGAAGGTGAGGTTGGGGAGAGGGGGTAGAGATAGAACTCAATTGGTAAAGTGTTTTTATTGCTTTTGCTAGAAGGATCTTGCGTACCATTACCTGGTTTCTTGGTTTGAATAAATCATTGACTCGCGGGATCGATGCCGCTTGACCTGAAGGCAAGACGTTTTCAGTCAGCGGGAGTAGTAAAGGTTTTAACCCGCGATGTTGTTCCGAAACGGGCCCGGAATGAGGAAAAAGCTGGGACGCTAGTAATCTTAATTTCCGAGGTTTTCATTACTTTGTTTCTTTTAATAGATACATGATTTCTTTTATTTTTATTTTAGTTACGTTTTCTCTTCTTCCGGAGCAATGCTACGTTTCTGTTCTCCTTCTCCATGTAAGCAACGCTCGTGAAAACCGATATGATAGCTTCAGTTCTTACTTATTCTGTAAGCTATAAAGGTTTGCCTCCCTTGAAAAACTAACGTAACAAGGGTGCATTTGTGAATGAAACGATGCGTTTTATTAAAACGCCTAATTTCAGTTTAGTATCAAATGCCATAGGATGTTGGTGTAATTTGTGGTTTTATATTGGTAATAAAGTTTAAATAATAGATTTATAAAGAAGCTTGAAGATTATTTTATGAATGTTAATTTAAGGCAAGTAATAACATGACTGTGTTCGCCATATAAAGGATTTTTTTAATGTTTTCATGTAAAATCTACGATATGTTTGTATATTATTTGGGGAATCCTTAATATAAAAGCCATAAAATCTTATTTGTCTTGAAAAATAGTCTAACATGATTTTCTTTTTGAGCAGGACGATGCATTTCATTAAACCATATTATTTCATAAATTTTGATTTCTCTCTTCCATATTCACCGTTTACGGCTATTTTCTACATTTCAAATGCTTGAATTTAAGATCACATTTACAGTAATGTTAATAAAGGAATTCAGTAATATACCTTTGGAAGGATTATGGATTTTTCATCATAAAGTTGTTTACCCAGCAAAAAAAGCGTACTTTTAGATTTTTTTTTTGAGTTTTTTTAAACAATAAATAAATATTTTTATATGGTAAATTGAAATTTGCTAGTAAGGAATTTCTCAAATTGTGTTTAAATTACGGGGTTAGAAATCTATGTTTTAATATATTAAAATAAAAATGAAATAGATCGATTAAATACATATAAATTTTACTATATTAAAATATAACTTTCTAAACCCTTAATAATATAGTAAATAATAATAAATAATAATATAGTAAATAAAAATAAATAATAATATAAATAAAAATAAATAATAATGTAAATAAAAAAAATAATAATGTAAATAAAAATAAGTAATAATATAAATAAAAATGAATGATAAAAATAAATAATAAAATAATAAATTTTTCTAGAATAGAGATCTGTATTTTAATACATTTAATTTTAGAATATGCTGGAATCCATCATTATTGTTTAAAAGAAGACAAAATGAAATATTAGAAACTCAAAGCTTTTAGATTTTACTATACAGACATATGTTACGCAATTTGTCACAAAAGATGTAATATTTTTATTGAATTAATCGAAAATTTAATTTACAATTCTAACATTTTATATATATAAATGGGATTTTCATATTCAAACTAAAATTTCTTTTAAGTTTAGAAATCATTACATATTTGTTTAGGAAAATATATTGATAGATTTTCTATTTAATGAAAGAATCTTAAAGAACAACATGTGTTTTATAGAAGAATTTCACAAATTTTCATCTGATATATCCAAGAAAATTGATCTTTTCATTTACTGACATAACTCGCAAAAAAACTAAATATAAAAAGAAATGATTAGCTATATCATTAGTAAGCACCATGCTCTAATACAAGAAATCACTCATTTTAAAATTATTCAAAAAATTTCTTAGCTGTACTTTAAATTAATAATGATTTCATTTTGCTTTTCCCTTAATCACGTTCCGTAAACAAATTTTAATTTTTAATAATACATTTATTGTAAATCAATAATTTTTTAATTAAAAATTTTATTACTGATTATATTATTCTAACAGATAAAATAATGTTTTTGAAATTAGAGAAATAAAAAACAGTTTATTTAAATAAAAATTAAAAATATCCGACTTCTTACTGAAGCTTAAGATTTAACCTAAGATTTATGTTAAAATTCTTCATTATTATAGCAAACTTAATACTAAATTAAAAATTATGCATTTATAATCCACTCAAATGGACATTACTGACAAAATTATTGCATGTAATGAATATCTATCTGTCCTCCTTTACGAGCCTAATAACGCTGGTACTAGTGTCCACTCAAAATGAGCATAATTAACCCGCAATGCCCGTAAAATGAGCTTAAATGCATATGCATTTGATCATTAAAATTTCGTTTCCAATAATAGAGGCTCAGAGCTTAATGAGTTCGAATATTTATAAAGGTCCTGTAATGTCCAATGTCCGCTTTACTGACACTGGAATGAGATTAGAAATGTTCTGTTCAATTTACTGCTGGAGAAATTAGTCTCCATTTCAGCCACGCCAAAGAATGTAGGGCGGGCCTTCCTTTATGAACGAGTTTGCATATTATACAGAATTATTTAATTTAAAATGCTGTTCTGCCCTATTTTGTTATTAAGTGAAAATTATTGGTTCAAAATTAACTATAAAAAAGATTAAATTTTAAAAATTTTAAAAATGACAATATTTGAAAGTTATTTGTGTTTTACAACCTAAAGCTTTATTAAATTATGTTGTCTAAGAAAACTATTTTATTTTCTCATCTAAATTTAATGATATAAATTTAGTTAATAAAATAAATTCATCAAATAATATAATTTTAAAAATGATTTATCTTTTAATTTTACAACATAGTAAACATTATTAAATTCTTTTGTAGAAGAAAGCTATATTAATTTCTCATTTGAATGTAATGATATAGGGTAATTTAGTGAATAAACTAAATTCACTATATAAAACTACAATTTTTGCAATGATTTATCTTTTAATTTTGCAACATAGTAAACATTATTAAATTCTTTTTAGAAGTAAGATATATTAATTTCTCATTTGAATGTAATGATATAGGGTAATTCAGTGAATAAACCAAATTCATTATATAAAACTACAATTTTTGCAATGATTCATCTTTTAATTTTACAACATATTAAAGCATTATTAAATTAAGTTGCAGAAGAAAACTATTTTATTGTCTCATTTCAATTTAATGATATAAATTTATTTAGTTAATAAAATAAATTCACCAAATACAATTTTTAAAATGATTTATCTTTTAATTTTAAAACGTAATAAACATTATAAAATTCTGTTGTAGAAAAAAAGCTATATTAATTTCTCAATTGATTTATATTATTAAATTCAAATTAGTTAATAAATTAAATTTAGCATATAAAGCGATAATTCTTACAATTATTTTTTCACATTATGACACATATTAAATAATGTACAAAATTAAAGTGCGTCTATTATTGAATTAAAGTAAGGACCAAGAAAATGCCGAGAAAGAAATTCTTTGAACAATAAGTCTTAACCAAACCTAAAAATCTAATCATTAAATAAAGCTACGACAGAAAATTCTCGCGTTTCATTACAGCATTTCTACGGAGAAGATAAGAATATATCGCTTAGAAGTTTCGCAAATGATAAACTTCATTTTAAATCAAGAATTCATTGTATTATTCTAAATGAGATTATTTAAAGACAATTATTTTATTTAAATATTAGAATAAGTCGATAGACATAAAATATATTAATTAATTTTTAAAATAATTTAAAGATATCTGACCTATCATGGAATTTTGGAAAAAATAATAACTAAGAAAAATATTGAAATTTTATATAAATAAGTTATTATCAGTGTTGAAAATAATTGAATGAACAATGTATTTTAGGAAATAAATATCAGATTGGATTGAATTAAATAAAATATAGTAAAACTGTACTTAATAAAATTTAATTACGTTCAAGAATTAATTTAAAATGAAAAATGTAACTGCATTAGTGAAAAGCAAACGAAAAGCATTTATTATTTCTTTGAAACTTCATTTATGGTTTATTCATAATAATATTTGTGACATATTACATAAAAGTTTATAAATTTTTGCAAACAGTTATTTTGTTAAAAACTTTACAGTTTAAGTTAGAGAAGCCATTAGATGATTTTTCCTTTGATACTTGAAAATTATTTTCATTTTATAATTAGCTCTGTGTTTATTTTGTGAATGATATTTTATAAAATCATAGAAGTCAGTTAATTATCTTATATGTTTATAGATCTAATAATCCACTAAAGTAAATATTATAAAATTTGAAAATCTCTTTCAGTGAAACTTCGTTACATTTTATTTTTTCCTCTCAGTTGTTGCAGTAACGAAGGTATTTAACCAAATGCCCGTACTTTTGATAATTTTTCACTAGAAATTACAGAGCAGTTGAGATTTATACGAAAAAAAAATGTAACTCATATATCATTTTTAAGTACAACAAAAATGAAAGTAAATGGATTTGAAACAATTTAATGGCTTACTAATATGTGTCAAAATATGTGAATAAATGCTGTCGTCAGCTTTATTCTGAATTTAGTCTGTACCTAAAAATTAATATTGCATGCATTAAACAACTTTCTTATAAATATTGCAATACCTAAAATAACTTTTAAAACGAACATTTTTATTTTGGTCGGCCTAATTTGTTGAACAGAAATAGAAAATAATGCAATTCGTAATTTTATTTCCTCTGCAATGTTTTATTAGTTAAACAGGTATTGAGCAGGACGAAATGTCAGTTATACCAAAGTAATAAAAAATTAGCATATCTAGAATGCATTTTAACTCAGATTTAAAATTAAAAAATAATTGCTTTTTTGTATTTTTACTCAGCTTTAATGGAAAGTTATTCTCATCTCTGACTTATAATTTCTATTATTACTCAGGATCAATTTTATTTTTATTAATCCTTCTTAAATTAAATGCATTCTTTTTAAAAAGGATGAAATGAATCAGATATACAAATAAACATAATGTGACAAACCTATTTAAAATCCTTCTAAAAAATAAGACAGATGTATTTATTTTATTATCATTCAGTTCAAGATGCTTTAGAAAGATATGCATCATAAGCACATCTTTCGAAGTGTTAAATGGAAGCATTATTAATTTCTAAGCGTTGAATAAAATAAGAACTTAAAGGAAAGTCAAGTAAATAAATGAAAAAGAAAAGATACGAAGATTGACCTGGAGAATCTCTCATTTTACGGTTTTGTTTTTAATTCATTATAATTTCAATTAATAAATTAACTTATTTTCTTTTTAAATATACGGGAAGTAACTATCTAAGCTTGTATTAAATGTTAATGAACCCTTCAGAAACCTCTTATTTGATTGTTATAATCTTTTTAAACACTATGTGAGTAATTTTAAGTCATCTCATGGGAGATTTGAGAATGAATGTTAAGGAATAATTGGTTTTCAGTATCATTTGTACTAAAAGATAGAAAAACCAGGATAGTTATCAGTAAAGCTATAAGTTCGCCTTTTTCTATTGTTTACTGTTCAAGATATAGAAAAAAATTGTGGTTTTTATTATAAAAGTATTTCTTAAAATTTAAATTCAATGAGTGTGAGCATTTTTCTTGAAGATGAATTTTATTATTTGACTAATCACATATTAAAACAAAAATCCAACAATCGCATCTTGGGAATAAAAGCTTACAAACTATTGTTTTAGAGCAATACACTATTCTGAAATCTCGCAAAGACTAGTTCATTTGTGGAATTATTAAAAAATAATATTAACAACCTCTTTCTTAATTATCAATATTTTATATCCAAATTTTTTAAATAGGAGCATTTCTGTGAATAAAAAAATTCCTGTTGATGAAATATGGCTAAAGTTATACAGAAAGAACGTTTTTTAATTAATTTTTTTACACTTGAAATCTAATATTCTTAACATTACAGAAATTAAGTTAGAGTCCTCTCATGGTTAATAAAATGAAATAAATATTTTTGAAACTGAATAAGAGTGCTGCGAAAATGTTTACTCCCCCCCCCCACATATAGACCAATTTAATTTTCTATTTATATATTCTTAAGGCAGATGAATCATATCTTCTTTCTTATTTTTAAGTTTTTAACAGGATTGAAATTCTTTCATTCAAAAAGTATTGCAGATTAAAAGATGCAGATATTTGAGGTATATGAAGTATCATTATCAGTATAAAATACCTAATAATATTGTTAAAATATCTTTGAAATATTATATGGCATCCACAATATAGAACAATATTGCAGAGTTGTCGTACAATATATCGTACTAGCATGGATACTACATTTTTTACAAAGTTCACATTCTCATTTTACAAAGATAACTTATAACAATTTGAAAAAAGTAATAAATCTATCAGTTATCTATATGTTTTCCAATAGCATCAAAAGAAAATTAAAAGAAAAAAGAGAATTATGGAAATATAACAATCAAATTGCAATAATTTAGCCTAGAAGTATTTTGGAACTCTTTAAAATGCATATATTTAACGAAAGTAGTAAGAAATATTCAGTAAGAAACAGCATAATTTCATAGATTGTACTTAAGCGTATTAAAGCATTGTAACTGAATTCAACTATACAATCCAATATCAAATAATATTTTATAGATTTTGGATTCCCAATTTAGAGTTGAACCTAGTTGTATCTAATTTGCAGTTTAAAATCTAAAAAATTACAATACGTACAGATCAAAACACAGACCTAGTATATAAAAATTATTAAATCTATGAAAATTTAACATGATTTCTTTTTATTTCGCTGTGAAAACAAACTTGTCTAAATATTGCTCATTTCTCAACAAAAACAAACTTTTTAAATAATGTTTAAAAATTGATTTCTTAAAAGCATAATTATGTCTCATTATGCTTTAATTACATGATAATATGTCAAAAATCCTTCATATTAAAAATGCAAAAAAAGGGCGTTCATAAATTTAAAATATTAATGCTTTCAAATCGCATTTAGTGAAAAGCAACGAATTTTCATATCTATTAGCATAGTGGTATTCACAGAAAAGTAATTCAAAGCCTGATTTATATTAAATCTGTTAATTGTTAGATCTCGGAGCATTATTAGATTGGCTTTAAGCCAATGGGTTGGCGTCGCTGTGTCGTGAATAAAAAGGGAGACGTCATTTTTCGTTTCAATCTTTTCCTTTTAAGTTTGAATATATATATTTTTATTTTCAGAGTTACAGAAGATGAAGGGAAAAAATTTGGCTACTTGTGAATAAGAGAAAATGATCATTTGACTTTTGCATTCTCTGGAGAATTCATATGTCTTTAAATGTGTTTTCCTACAGTACTGTTTTATGATTTATAATATATTTAATCCAAAAATCGAAATATATTTTATAAAAATGTAAATTAAATATATTGGAATTTTGGAATGTGGTAGTATTTTAAAGAAAAATTAAGAGAAAGTTATGCATAAATCAGTATGTTATTTTTAAACATATATCCTCCTAGTTTCAAATTAATTTAAAAAGTTTACTCATATCAAATTGAAATTCATTAAAATTCTAAAAATTCTACATTGCCCATAATCTGCTTGGATTGTTTAGCAATTTGAAATTTTAAAACTGTAATTTGAAACTGTAGAGCTTTTGAAAAATCTTAAACTGTCTTAAAAATTCCACTTGACAGCTCATTTAAGAACATTTTAAGGGACTTAAAGGTTCCTTTAATTTACAATAAAATAAATTAAAATATTTTAAAACAAACTGTACAAAAATTTCAAAATTTTGAAAACTCATTGATTAGTTAACATAAAAGTTTTCTCTCTTGTATTTATTTCTTGATAAAGTTTGTAAGCGAAATTAAGAATTTCATTTCACGGTTATAAAAGATTATGTTTAATAATTATAATAAAATACATACAGTAATATAAATGAAGAGAATTTACTTTTATCCGGTGTCAAGGTAAATTAATAATGACATTGAAATACTAAGTAAAAAAACATTAAAAAATAATGACAAAAACAACAATTAGAATGCGCGAGTTCATATTTTCTTTTTCATTTACATAAATTCATAAAATATTATATGTTGCATTTTTCCTGTAGAGTTAGTTAATTTGTAAATCCAAAACAACTAGCTACTGAACATTAAACTAATGAACTTTTCCACATTAAGCTGCATCGAACAATATTAATTAACAATTTTTCAAATCCAGACAATGAGTATTTTATTTTAAACTATGGTTACCAAACAAACCATTGCTTCTTTTTAACTCTCCGAATTCCAAAAAGCTATAAAAGCTCCAATCTGATTGTTAAGAAATTGTTATTCTATAAAGATTACTATCATAATCGCAATAAGATTCTCTTGGTGGCTTGATGTTCTTCAGAATTTTATTAGGATAAATTCGTTATAATGTAAATCAACGTTATTTTAACGTATGAATACAAAATTAATATAAAGAGAGCATTTTATATAACTAAGTTTACTTAAATCTCTAAATGACTTTACAGTAAATCAAATTACAGGCTTAGTTTTATTGTATTTTGCTTATTTGTAAATGAAGCAAGTTATTAATTTCACTCAGTTTAATGTTATTTAAATAATGATGTTTTAGAAGTAAAAAGAAACAGGAACATTATAAATAATCATCGTTCTGTTACTTTGGAAATTGCCAATCAATGTTCGAATAACAAATACCAAAAATATGGTTGCACTACCTTTATGAAGTAGATTTATAAATTTTAATTAGACGGAGATTCTGATTTTAGTTTTTTTAAAAAAATAAAAACATTGAAACAAAATATATAATTACAGATTCAAAAAATGTGCTAGAGTTTTCTATTTGAAAAGGCCCCATCATTCAAGTTAAGAAGAAAAAATATTACTTCTCTCATATTCATTGCGTTTAATGCGACTAAAAATGAAGAAGTACAATTTTCAGCTGGATATTCTTAACATTATTGCATCTGTATCTTCTTATTGGCTTTCGCTTCTTTTTTTCCAATAAGTAAGAAAAAACACGGAAATCCGAGAAAATATTTTTGATTCTGTTTCTAATCTGGAACTTTGATTATCCCTTTAGCGATCTATTTTTGGAAACCAAAATGTCACTAGGGAAGTACACAAAACGCCAAAGCCAGGAAAAGGGATCAGACATTGAAAGCACCGAAGGAATTATAATGAGTTGCTGGGCGGATAATCGCAATCAAGAACTGGAATAATATAAAGAAAGAAAGCTTTATAGATTGTAATAAAAATCTCATTTCGCTTTTTTTTGGTCTTTTAGTTGTCTTATGAAACTAGAATTATATCGAGAAGAGAAGATCGCGAAACTAAAAAATAAATATTTAATATTTTTACATGAATGTGAAAAAGGTGTATTTATTTGCTATTTTAGTAATAATTAAATGACATATTCGATATAAAGTTTTACCTAAATTGATAATATTAATAATGTTTTATTTAGTAAGGTTTCAAAAACTATCAGCTATATAAGATAATTTTAAGAAAATAATAATTTACTCTCTAAACCACGACTTTTAAACCCATTTTTATGAATAAACACAGTAAAAAAAGTTAAAGGAATAAACGAAACAAGTTGGTCCATTTTATCAAGCAAAAAACTGTCAAAGATTTTGAGAGGATAAGTTTATTATAAATTTATGAGTATCTCATATACATGCTAAAAATTCGCTATTTTGTTCCCTCGATTTTTGTCATAGATGTAGAAAAATATCAAAAAGAATTCTTAAACTTAAGGGAATTGTGCAACTCACTATTGGAAATTAAGCGAATTCCATATCCAATATTTGTATGAAGAAAATATAATACATTTAAAACATTAATATAGCATACCTTATCAAGCCTACACTACACAAGCATATTTATATTTTATATAAAAATAAACTTTCAAACATTCAATAATTTAGGAAATGCCAAACTTTGCACTATCAAAACCAAACTAAATTTGCAAACTTTTTTTCTTTTTTAAGTGATTAAATATTAACGATCAGATGTGCATCACTATTATTATCATTACTCGTGAATTGATTATGAATTCGTAGGCAATAATTGTGTATCCTACTCTTTATTTGATAAATTTAATTAGCATATTAATTACTTTCTGAAGTTTCACTTTGTGTATTTACAGATCGCATAACTACAATATTTAAAAACTTTAGACAATAAAATCTTACTAAAATTTTTTGAAATTTTGTTTGTTTTACAGAAAGCAATTTGATTGCTTTACAAAATATGAGAAAAAGTTTTAAATTTTCATAAGAAATTAATGTCTATTTTATATTGATACATTACTCTTTTTAAATAAACTTTAAACGGTTTGACATCTTAGACTCTTTGAACTCTCTGCGATAGAATTCGTATTTTTATGGTCAACCTTGAAAACGTTAATCATTCTGTGTTTATAATGACTTGACCAATATCTTCCTTTCTGCTATATACAAATCAAAAGCATAGAACGTTACTATTACGAGAGAGTGGTTGTCCGATCATAGTTATAACATTATCCAACTACATCACATATTTCTCGTTTTAAACAGAACAATGGCAATGGTTGGTAGATTTAGGCATTTTGCAGCTCTAGGCTATGCATATTAAAAAAGCTTCTATTAATAGTTCAACTATTTCATATTTTAACATATTTTAAAATTTAATTTATAGTATAATTTTTTTGTTTTCATAATTTTGAGAAAAGATGTATGTTTTTCATTTATTTATTATAGTTCAAAATATTACTTTATAACGATTCTTGCTGCTTATAAATATTGTAATAATTAAGTCAGAATAATGAAACGTATAGAAACCATATCAATTATGCTAGATAAAGTGTGGATATTATCCTAATATTTTGATATTTCTAGAATTTCAATTTATTTGAAATTTGATTATTCGGTCAATGATATTTTTTAAATCTGTACTCTTCTTGAGACCTCTTCTCAAATCAGCGGATCTAAAGGGTGTCCCAAAATTAACGCTAGATTTGAATTTGCCACCATTCATGCAATAAAGTGTTTGTAACCCCATTAAAAACAGCTTGACAGCGGATACTTTAAGGTTAGTAAAAATGGAGCGTTACAAGATAGAACGACGTATTTTCATTGTTGAACAACATTTCAAAAATATTGAAAGTTTGACAGCCACAATTCGAAAATTTGAGAATATGTCCCCTAGATCGTATGATTTAACTCCACTGGATTTCTTTTTATAGGGTTATTTAAAGTCAAAGATCTATTCTAACAAGCCCACAAGCACGCGTGCATAGAAGGAAAAAATTCAACCCCGCATCAACAAAATTCAGCCACATTTATGCAAAATAACCAGGGAAAATTTCGACAAAAGAGTGTGTATGGGCCAGAAAAGCTCTGGTGACCTTTTGCCCTATGTGTTATTCCGTACATAACCCTATCCTATGTTCCTTCGATTTAATTAAAATATAACAATATAAAGAAAAACCTTTAATTCAAATTTTGCACTAACACGTTGTTCTATCGTGTAATACTCCGTTTTTACTAACCCTAAGCTATCAGCTGTCAAATGGGTTTTTAACAGGGTTGCCAGCCCTTTACTGCACGAATGATGACAAATTCAAATATTGCGTTAATTCTGGGACACCCTTTAATTGTCTAATCTGCCTAATCGAAATGAAGATTTGTTTAACAAATTAAATACTAAGAAGGAATTCGATAAATGAGTTAAATTTTACAATATATTGAAATCCAATCATTGAATTAATTAACAATAAAAATAACAAGCACTAATTGTTTGTAATTCTACAAGACTGCACTGGAAGTCCTAGAATCGCGTTATTCAACCAACCTTTAACTAGGTCGGAACAATTAGTTACCTCTCTAAGAAAAGGCAGATCCGCAGAACGTTACAACCCTCTGAATTTTTACGACTTTCACCTTGCTAAGCTGCCCAGTGTTGTTTCTCAGATTCCTTATCTTTTGCAGACCATTAATCAGCGATGGTGGTCTCCAGGTGAATAATGAGCTTCATAATGGAGGTGAACGGTCTTCACAATAGAGCGCATTTGTTTAGATCGTCTCTGAAGGCAACAGACGCATCATTAAGGCGCTTCAGCAATTAATGAGGAAGCCCAGGGATCTGAGCGAATTAGGTGGAGAATTCAGCGGCTGAGCTTTTGCCTCTTGATGATGGCATTTAGGAGGTATTTATGCGTGCTGCAACGAGGTGGACGAGGAGTGGGGACACAAACCTGATTCTTGTTGGGAGTGGAGTAGTGGTTTCGTGGCTTATGATCACTTGGTTTCGTTTGACTTTTGGGCGGACAGGCAACAGGAATTAATGTGATCAGGAAATGATACAATTGCTCTTTATCATTTTATGACGTCATAAGAAGGAAGAGAATGGTATGGTGTTAAATTCAAAGGAGGAAATTGATAGAATTCATGTTTTATTAATTGATAGAATTCATGTTTATTTTGTACGAATTCAATAATTGCACGCTAATATAAAAAAAACCTAAATCAAACCAGCGGGATTGGTTTCCCCAAAACTTTCTCGCATACTCTCTAAAAAAATACAAGAGAACCCCTTATATTGAATTAGAGTATAGTAGTTTTGAAATATTCACTTTTGGCGCAAATTTAGCACTTTTACTGAATCTATCGCGTTATTCTTAGCGAGTTATTTGGTGATTAATGCTTAGCAATTGTTAATAGTATCCAAAAATTTAATTTGTGTTTTAGACATTCTTTTTCAACCGATTGAAGCAAAAATCTGACATAAAACAGTAATTATAATCGCAAATTCCCATACAAAATTTAATATATTTAAGACATTGCGCCTTTGAGTTGCAGTATTTACTTATTTCCGAAACTACAGACAAACAGACAGTCAAACCTTAGTTGGATTTGTCTCGGAATTTTATAGGTGTCTACTCTATAAATCTTAAATTTTTACACCGAATTTTATCTATCTAGTTCTCTTCCTTTTGCAGTTATTGTCTTAACTTATATTCGAACAGTCGGACAAATAGGCTGCCTCTGAACGGATTTTACTCAATAATTGATAGAAATATACAAATTATACAAATTATATTATTATAGAAATATACAAAAATAAAAGATAGAAATATACAATATACAATTCAAGTCTACTGTCTTCCATAAACAAAATTTCAACCATGTAGCTCAAAACGTTTTTGAGTTATCTCAATATAGATAGACATATATTTTTCTAAAATGCAGTTTTTGAACTAAGTAGGGTATAAAACATGGCGATTCGTCAAAATGTCGAGTTCGAATTTTTTGACGATTACAATACTTTCTCTGTATTGCATATAAAATAAAGTAAAAAGGGACTCGAACAGTATCAGCTATATTAAAAGAATTTTTATGATTCTCGTTATTATAAGAATCGCTCCCATAAGAATTATAGTTAAGTAATTCTCTCTTAATGTAAAGAAATATCTAGGATATAAATGGAAAAAAAATTAGAAAAAGGCAGCTTAATTTATTACGTATACTGAAAACGTCCACAATGCATGTCTTATTAATCACTATATTTAAAGTAATTTTCGCTAAATAATACCATGATTTCGTTTATATAAAAGCTTCATAATCTTAATCATTCATATCATGGCCCTTTCCACCAGACACACTTTCTTAGTTTGGGTTTGGTGAATAGGAAGATTTTTGTTATACGGAAGACAGTAGTGGTAAAATTCATTTTTATCTCCGCATACACAACGTTTATGAGAGCACGAGCAGTGCCTATGGTGACAGGTCCTAAAGACCCTATGCCCTATAGGGAACTGATTAAATCTTCAATATCGAAAAAAACAAACAACAACCTCAATTAATATTAACAGGGGATATAATTAGAGAAATCGACATCTCATCTCAGAAAGTTAAGCTTCCAAATCGAAATTTCAAGAAGCCCTTTAGATTTTTTTCTTAAGCATGATTCAATAATATTCATTATACTATCAATGAACAGCCAATTTTCTTATTTTGTCGCATCTTTTAAATGAAAATTCCTTTAATTGCCTTGTGGCATAATGTTCTATACAATTAAACAAGAGGATAATCTTGGAGCAATTACTACCAATTCGATATGAAGTACAATAAAATGATATTTCACGTCTTATTAAGTGATTGTTCATTACATAAACGGGAAAACGATTAATAGAAATTAAAAACTTCAAGTTTATATATGTACATTTAGTTTGTGCTGTTATAATTTTTCAATCATTAACGAAATTATTCAATACTAATATTTAAAATATAAATAAATATTTCAACAAAGGAGATCTTTTTTTTACAATTATTAAATATTAGAACAGATAATAAAAATGTTCCTTGGTCCTAAAGATGTTTAGGACCAAGTCTTCTATGTTTAGTTAAACACTTTTTCTAGTTTTATTTGAAATGAAATTTTTGCATGTTTATAAATACATTTTAAGGAAGTAAACTTGATATAAACTGAAAACAATTGACATTGTAAAATTATTTTGTACTTGGGTATTTATATTCTCTAATATTCCAGTAGATGTATAACAGTTTGCATGTTTATCTCGTTTAACAATGATGTTTTAATAATCAACTTTTTCATCTTACGATATTTAACAAAAAAGGCTATTTAACGATTATATATTGAAATCAATCTAGTTGAAATATTTAGAAAATTTCTAAAGCTAGTATTAAAAACTGTAAGCTATATAAAATTTGAAAAATCAAAATAAATTTCTATAACAAAAGAAGTAAACATTTTAAAACAATAAATCAAATATTTAAACTTATAAATAAATTTTGAAATGCATCATTTATGATCTTATAGTCAATCTAATAATATTTTATATAACAATACTGTATTACAAAATAAATATAATTAAGAATTACAGTAGATTTTTACATCATTTAATGTAATTGGACAAGAAAGTATCAATTCATAATGCGGAAAAAAAGTTTCGCATAGACCAGTATAGAATGACAGTTTCAAAAATGATAGATACTTATGGTAATTTTCTTAAAAGTCTGATGCATTAAAAATGAAAATGTAGATATGAAAATTTTTGAATAATGATGTATGCATCATATGATGGCTTAGAAACTTTTTTTTCAAATATTCAAACTGTCAGAAAAATGTTGTCTTTAGAGGAAAAGACATATCAGACAAATATTAGGCATTTTATTTTTAGTTCTGACTTTGTAATAAAGTTAGAGGATAAAATTATAAGTAACAGCGAACTGATATTACCCACTTCGTTGATTTCAGACTTTGCGAATCATTTCAAAAAGATGGACAAAACAGTAGGAGGAATGAAGTGTAATCGTATTATAAACCAATATACAGATCGATGAATATGATTAATACATCTATCTAATACAAAAATCGAATTGGTGCAATAGCGATAATGAAAATGCAAATCAAATTTGTGATGCAGCCACAGGGGCTCAGATATCACAAAAAGAGAGAGAGAGAGAGAGAGAGAGAGAGGAAGAGAGAGAGAGAATGCATTCGCTGTATACAAATCTTATTTACAACATTCACTGTGCTTCTTATAACAGCACACTGTAAGACCTGCTTAAAATGACTATCTTAATCGCCATTGGACCATGGACGATTCTACTAATGTCTTTCACAAACAACATTAGGTTCAATATTTCTTCCAGTAATAAACGGCAATTGATATGACAAGAAGTTAGTAGAGATTATCTTCCAAAAATATTTAATAAAGAAGTCTATTTGATTTCGATAGCATAATGGTATGGACATTTATCATTGTTAATAGTCGCATGCCACTACATGTCTGAGATTATTACTACTGTGAGATATATTGTTTACGTTCTGCTGCCACATATTTCCCTTTTTCGAGCTATATTCGGTAAAAGTTTCATGTTCTTTGATGACAATGCGAGATATCTCCGCATTAACTCTGTAGATGATAATTTGTACAGCGCAGGTATTTATCACATCATGTGATCAGCTTGTTTATGTGATCTGAATTCAAGAGGGAATTCGATATCTTGGAATCAAATTTTATTATTCATCCTTAGTTTTCTACAAGCAAAACGTTCTTAACAGAATGTGTTGAAAAAGAAATTATAGGAAGACTCATTATGGATAGTAATTTTAACACAATATTACCATATCCTGGAAATTTTAAAATAATAAAAAAAAAAATGATGGAAAAGATTTTTACTCTTTTACCAACTGTTTGAAGATGCTTTTAACTTTTGTGACAGCTGTTTTCTTATGCGAAAATTTGGACAGTTAATGAGCATAACAGCTAATCACAATAAGCCCGGTTTATACGGCTTGGTTCTTTGGAAACAAGGTGACTGGCAGTTATTAAAACAAAGCAAAACGTTCCTTATTCGTGTAGCAAAAAATGATTGGGAAAAGTTATCTCAACACTTCCTGATCGTATTCAAAGTTTGATATTTTATGTGAAAAGTCGCATGGTACAATGAGAATAATTACTTTCACATATCTTTGGATAATTGCCATGCGTAATCTACATTCTTTGTATTATTATGTTTCTAGATTATACACAAAACTATACAGAAACCTGTTTCATGAACAAGTGGCGTTGAAATAAATTGCAAGTTTGAAACCTTTTTTAAATCTTGTTGTAGATGCAAAAAACTCAATATAAAATAATAAATTTTGATTTCAATTATATCTCATATTATGTATTACATTTAAAATGTATTACAGAGGGAATTTCTTGGAATAAGATCATTTGTTTGTTATCTATCATTTGTTACTGGTGTACTTTATTTGTTTTTGAATATAATTGCTTACAAATAATGCTGTATTTTCCACCACTATTTAAATACTGCAATTAATTAAAACATTTAAACGCAAACTTGTCAAGCTAAGGAGGGCGTGGCTTTTCCAAAAAACTGGACCGAACCCCATGTCAACGTCTTTTTGCGATGCAATAAATAATTTCCGGGCAACTGCTCCGCACGCAAAAATGTTTCATTCATAATTTATTATTCGGAAACGATCGAAGAACAGTTTTTCTTTCCTAACTGGACACATAGCAATCTAGATTTAATTTTTTTGTTGTTGTTGTTATCGAGATTTTTGAGAGTGCATATTCTTATATGTTTTATGCTTTTAATGTGGAATTTCTTAACTACTGCGTCATTCGACCCCAGAATCTGACGAATTATAACAGTTGAAACATAACCTGGAATTCATAAGCGTATGATTTACAACATTGTTTTTCTTGTTTAATTTTTCTTACATTACAAAGAATTACCTTGAACAACTTAAAATTTCAACAGCATAAAGTTTATATAACAACTAAAAGCGTTTCAAAATATGCTACTTCAAGTCGAGCTTTCCTTTCCCCTGCAGAATAATATTAATTAATTGTTTAAAAAGCAAAAAATTAAATAATTTTGATTAAAATTTTAAAATATCGAGGCACGAATAAGAAAATAATGAGCAGGGGGGAATCAAATAAGCAAAAAATATTTGAAACAATTTCTCATCTGATAGTTATCATTTTTATTTACTTTTCAAATTTAAATTCACACGCTTAATTGACAGTTACCAGCGAAATTTAATCAGAAGGTTTGTATCAAAAATTCAAAAAAAAATAGTAAATACATGTCAAATGCTTGCATTAGCTTTAGAAACAACGCGGATTGTTTTATGAGAATTTATCTAGAATTCTTGAATTAATACATTTGCGAAAAGATATTGCCAAAAGAAGTATTAATTTTGTATTTATTATTGTATTCACTATATACAAAACACAAACTACGTACAACGCACATTCTACAAAACGCATTTTTGAACAAAAATGACAATTCTGAATGCTAACAGATAACTATACAAACGTAAACGACACATATTATAAAAAGTTATTGATAAAATTCTTTGCTTTGTCTGGAGGTAATATTACTTTTCATTGCTACTGAGGAATTTTTTAATTTTAATAAACTTTTAAGGTTATTATTTCCTATAAAAGTAAATGAAAAATTATACAAATTTAAATACAATGACTTGAGAAAGTATAGTAATCATGAGCTATTCACCTCACAGTTTCCGCTGGAAATCTCATTTTCTTATAAAGTTAAATTTTGTACGTTTAATTAGAAGATGTCAGATTTCTTTAATGTTTTCCATATGCATTAAGTTTATTTTATGAGAATATAAGGGAAAAAAAGCCTTTTTTAAATTTCAATGAAGTCAAAAATTTTAAAAATATAATACATAATTGTTCTACAATTAACATCTAAATTCAAATGAATTAATTGCATTTTCAAAACTAATCGTTGCCTAGTTTATAGAATGTAATCGTTGCCTAGTTTATAGAAGAAGAATGTAAAAAGATGAAGTATTCGAAGAATAAGTACGAAAATCAAGCATAATATAAATTAATTGTAATGGTAAAATTAAATCTTAAAAAATTGTCTATCTTCAAAAAATGTGTAGTAGCAATATTTTTTTTTAATTTTTGAAAATAATTTGTATTTTTTTGAGAGATTAAAATTTTAAAAATATTTTTTAAAAAAATCAAAGTATTTTTTGTTAAAAGGGTTTTAGGAAGCTTAATCTGTGCGAAATTCATGATATGAAATCAAAGAAGTTACACAGGAAATGATTTAAATTCTTTGTTAAGGAATTCAAGACAATTTCCACGGAGTCTGGTAAATATAAAATGCGAAAAATTCAAAAAAAAATCAAAAAAATCAACACAACTGCCTTATGTTAGCTTAGATGTTACTTTATTCATAAAATAAATAATCAGTATTAAATTATTAAAACTGTTTCAAAACACAATTTCAAGTGACGAGGAAACGGTTATTCTACACTTAATAAAATGTTAAATATTTTACATCGCATAAGAAAATTCGAGAACCGAGTATTCATGGAAAAAAATTCTTATACAGAAATTATAGCATGTAATAATTTTTTTCATATTATACTATTGCATTATTTATATCACTCAATTTTTTTATAGTTCTTAATTATATTTATAATTTTTAAAAGGTATTTATACTTGCTAAAACTTTTTAAATATCGTTATATATTTTTATATTGGCATCTAAGCTTGTAAATGAGGAGATAAAAATCTATAATTTGAAAAATATTATTTACCTGTGGCATAAGGCTATTTTTTCTACTGTAAACCACCGATTTTCGTTCTTTAGCCGTTGCTGAGGCACTATCAATATCATCAATAACAAGTTTAACTCCTGGTTTGCGAGGACTGGGAAGAGGTGTCTGTTGTGAATTAACATGATTAAGATTGGGCGATTCAACACTATCGCCCTTTAAGCTCGATTTTAAACACATGGGCCGGTGTCGAATGGTTGGAGGATTCTCCGTTCCATTAGTAACGGACGGAGGTTTAGAATCGTTATCCAAAGACATGCACTGTCTTTTAATTCCTCTTGGAATATAATCATCATCCTGAGGACATGAGTAGCTTTTAAGCGGTTTCTTGTGCCCTGCTGACAAAAAGGCAGCAAGTCGACCCCTCACAACTTTCAACGGTTGTGAAGACTGGTCACTTTTGTCCGTAGATGGAGCTGGTTCGAGTTTATTATCTACTGGAGAATGTTTTTCCACGTGTGGCTGCTTTTGCAGCATTCTTTTTTTGCTGGGGATTCCAGAAGAGACGCTGCCATTGCTTTCAATTGCCACATCCTCTTTGACATTGCTCTGACGCTTCAAGGGTCCTTTGATTCCAATGTCAGGTACTTCATTGTTTTTGTTGATATCCAAGTTTAGATTATCATTTCTGTTGCTTTCATCATCATCTGTAGCTGGATCTATTTCAATCGACACACAAGCTACTCGGCTATTTTTTACAACCAAAGCTTCACTTTTAGGCCGGTTTCTAATAGGCTCTACAAATTCATCTCGCACTGCCAATAAAACTTCTGAACGGTTTTTGCGAATTCGCTGTTGAGAATTGTTAGTTTCAGGCTCTTTAGTGCCTTCCACTTCTTTTTTATAGTTATCTTGCTTGTCTTCTTCGTACTCCTGACTGTGTCCCATATTCGTCCAGTTAGGGTCAGGATCGCCCATGTCCCGCCAGGACCCTTTGGAATGGGTATTATTTATGGCAAGATTTAATCAAATCCCAAATCACATCGTTTCTTCCATTCTAGGTCCCATCCTTCTGCGAACCATATTTCCTGTTCATCCGCTTCGCGTCTCCCACTTCTGGACTTCCAGGTATGAAATAAGAATCACGCTCATGGAGAGAAAGTGGAAGGGAAGAATAAAAAAAAGATCTAGCAAACAATAAGAAAGCCCCTCATCACGTGATGGCCGCTTCTCCTGGTATCCATGGAAACGCATTTCTCCACCCACAAGGTCACGTGACAACAACACGCCCTTTTCGGGTTGCCCCTAGCGACCATTGTGTCTCGGGATATGGACCGGACCCTCCTTATTCATAAAGTGTCGATAGTCCGGAAGAATGCGTTAAACACTTTTAAAGAAATACTATTTTAATATCATAGTAGAAAGAACCAATAATTTTGAAAGATGCAATATTGATCAAAAATAGATTTACAGTGAAAATATTACTTTGTCAAATCATTTTACTACTTAATTACTTTGTTTTTTACTGTTTTTTAAAATTTCATTATTTTATTTATTATTAAAATATTAAATTAGTATATAATTTAATTTTTATAATGACAAGAAAATGAATTTATAAAAAAGAACAAACAAAAAAATGATATGTTTTAAAGATGATAGCATTATTTATGCATTATCAGAAAAAAATTGTAAAAACAACAAAAAATCATGGTGAGAATTATTCAAATTTATTCTTTAGTTGGAAATAAACTTAAAACCTGGAGATTATTCCGAATAACAAAAGCATATAAAAAAGATTAAGTAAGTTATATATTTTTATGTCTTTTTAAGAATTAAATCCACAAAAGTAATTTTATATCCTGATTTCATTATCTAGTTCTCGTGCAACCAATTTTTAAATCAATTCAAAAGTTACAGAGGAATTACTCGCTTCTGGTAGAAATCACAACTCGTTATCCATAAAATGATGAATGTTCGAAAAAAGTATTTAAAATAAATGGAAACGAAGTAAAAGAAAATGATACTGACTTTAAAAGAATAATTTTCTTTCCTGACAATGATATCGCTTGGTGAACTGCAAACGATAAAATATCGAAACGAAAATAACAGAAAATGATAAAGATTTAAATAAAAAGAGGAAAACAATGGAACTGGAAAGCCCGTTACAAATAATTATATTGGAATTTAAATTATATAAAGCTAATTTTCATTGTTTCTGATATCTTAATTTGGCCCCTTAACCCAATTAGCTGAAGATAAACTTCCCCCCTCGAATCTTCTTTTTATATTTCAGAACATCAAAAAAAAAAAAAAAAAACTTTGAATTTTTCAGAATAACAAATCATTTATTAAAATTGTATTATGATCGTTCTTGTTTTAAATTAGAGAGAAATCAGTAGAAAACGAGTTAAAAATTTTAAAAAAAGAATATGGAATTAAAATGATGCAATAATTTCAGTTTAATGCAATAATTTCAGTTTAAATTTTTAAAATAGTTCGGTATAAGTGGCTATTTAAAAAATTTCTCGAAATTCTATAGATTATGATAGAGGAACTAAACGAATTTCTTTAAAAGGGCGATTTTTTTTTTGTCTTTCTTGACCGCGCAAAGAGATTTCCTTATAATTATTATGAATAATACTACGGATAACTATGTGCGAAAAATCAATCAAAATAATTCTAAATATTAAATAGAAAATGTCTCTACAAAATTTAAAATTCGGACTTCAATATGTATTGAAACATTATTACTATTATTTACTAGTGTGATGTTAATCGTAGAAACACACGCAAACACACAATTACTTTCTTTTATCATTGGGCATGGTCTCCCTGAAACTTTCTTGCATACTCTCTAATAAATGCCATTGGGAATTTTGGGTTAGACCATGAATATCTTGCATTGCATTGGTGAACGACAGTTTCGAAATACAAATCTTTGTCGTGAATCTAGCACTTTTATTGAATCTATCACGCGTATATGTATTTTGGATGCCCCCCCCCGATATTAGCTAACATTTGACATGAAACTGCAGTTGTAGTCACAAGATAACATACCGAATTTAATCGATTTAAATCAATGCTCTTGCATGCATCTGAAAGTATAGACCAACAGACGGTTAATCACAAGACGGATTTAGTTCAAAATTTAAAATGTATCTATATTTTAGATACTAAACGTCGCTTTGAAATTTTATCTACCCTTTGTATTAAATATAATGAATTTAGTGCTACAAGCTAATGAGATTTCATAGTTGACGTTGAATTGATTCATTTGAAATTAATACAAATCATATTTTTTTACTCAGATCAAAGCCCTCTAGATGTTTTGATTTATTAAGACTCGTTGGTATTTGATTTTTTGAAATCAACGTATAGACAAAAAACCCAAAATATTCCATTACTATATTAATCATTGATTTAAGATAAATAAATTTAACATAGCATATATATCTTTTAGGTTTTAATGAACTTTTTTGAACCAGGGATATTCTGAATTATTTTTAGACCCGAACATTGACAATTTTGAAAGAAACTCGCATTGGCAATATTTTCGTTACCGAAAAAGGTATGAGCACAGTATCAACCAGATGGGACGGAAGCCAGCGTTAACAGGCTCTTGGCTCTTTCCTGCAGCTAAAACCTTCAGACCAGATACAAAGCCACCATCATGGATAAAATCAATTGTTTTGTCAGAAGTTTTATGCTTTCGCTCCAAACTGTAACCTCGAAATGTGAAATCGACCAGTCTACTAAATATGGCCTAGCAAAGAAGTAGGTCAATGGAATTAAAAGTGGTTTTAGGGTAATAGAATAGAATCAACTTTTTTTGTTGCTTTGAGGAATTATTGCTCATTAAAATAGAATCCCGATAGAAAAAATTTCAGCTCACGGATAAATTATTCGCACATCACGGATTTGTACGGATATGAAATTAAATCGAATAGCATTTTTATCGTTTATTTACTTATTTATTTTGATGCAAGGGATTGAGCCTTCTCAAAAAACGAGAGAAACGCCATAGTAAATGCAAAATACTTATTTATAATTAAAAAAAAAGATTTTTTCTTTACGAATTGCATGGAATCATTTGAATGTTTATGCACAAAATACTCAATAATTACTTCACGCAGTTTAAAAGAAAACGGCCTAAAATAATAAATGTATATCAAACAATTAAATTTTTATATTCAGTTTTCTGAATAGGTAGGTTAGAGAATTGTGACTATTGATGTCTTAGAATTAAAAAGCATCTAATTCCTAAAAGTGTGGATAAAAGATATTGCTCAAATTTTATATTATTCTCCACGATTCAGCTCTTAATTGTGCTCTTGGATAAATACAAATAAAGCATTTTTCCTTATTCTTGCATTATTTAAATTCAGATGTAATATGGTAATTTCTTTTCTTTGGAGGAACATTTCTAGGGAAATTTTTGTGGCTTATAATCGATTAAATCAAACATCAGAAAAATGTAGTGAAATTAAGAAAATTTAACTACATTAAGTATAAATTTTTACAAACCAGTCTTTTTAGAACTCGAGAAATGTTCAACTAAGTTAAATATATGGGTAGTAAAAATTCATATTTAATGAGAAATTTTTATATAAAATTTTTTTAACATTCTAAAAAATATATCGACATTATATATAACATTCTAAAAAATATTCACGAAGCATAAATACCATTATACGACAAGAATATTTAAACGAAATTTAGCTATTGCAAACTAAATTATATTTATTCCTGATTTGTAACTGAAAGAAACTGATACCATAATTCTAATTTTATCCAACCTTAAAGTTTTTGTTTGTTAGAAATAAGAAATGTGAATGTAAACAAACTGAAAAGATAAATTGAAAATATTAAATGTAATGTTTTAATCATAAACTCAATTTTATTTATGACGAATAAAAAGCACAAAAGCATATTCAGAACACAAGTGCAATATAATAAATCATATTTACTTTTACTCTAATTCTGCAACTATAGAAATAACCGAAATATTTGTCAAAAAGTGTTAGTGATCTTTTGACAAATCTTACCAATCTTACCATCACATACAAAAAAAAAAAAAAAAAAAAAAAAAAGTGAAGGAGGGGAAAAGCTTTTAAGAGTAACAATATCCTGCTGAGAGTGACTGCACGAATTGGAAGTTTCGAACGCCAAGGATGCTGACATCTCCATGTAATTATGATTGTCACGAAGTTTCAATATCGCTGCTACCAGATGCAAAAAAGTGAAAAGAAACGCATTTGGTATTTTTAGATTCGTTTTCAATTCAAATGCTTTTCTTTTTGTGCTTCAGAGTTTTTGACGCGAAAGGTTATTCGTATAGAAGAGTAAAAAAATGTGGTTTCTATTTTTATCGGTTTTTATGATAGCATGTATTTACGGAATAGTACGGCATAATTTTAATGTTAAGGTTTATCGTAAACATTTCAGTACATTAGCGATTTATATAATAAAGGGTATAACGAGATGGATTTTATTATTTTACAATGAAATTTAAAGTAATTTATGTGTTGATTAATTTTTTTATGATTCTAAAATCTGTTCATGAGTGCATTTCACTTGATTCTAATAATATATCTATATATGTTAACATATATATTGTCCGTTTACATCGTGATAAGAGAGCAGAAGAACAAAAGAGGTCAAAATTTTACATTTCCATCATTTTACAATGAGATTTTGATAAAGATTTATTTTACAAGTGTCGATTTACCCAAGGGAATTTTAGGTATCTTTAAAAGAAATTACTAAGCATAACAGATTTTTATCCTTTCACTTGGATCGTGTGCTGATTAAAGCAGTTTTGCTGCACTCATGTAGAATTAGATAAAAAAAAAAGGTGGAATTGGATCAGGAAATAAGAGAACATTTTAGAATAAAGTTAATATGCGTTAAATTAAGATAAAAATAAAAAAAATAGAATTTAAATTAGATTAAGAGATATCATTACATATATGTAATTACTGCGCCTAACTTCTGTATCTGATTTGCCATTTTCATCAATTAGGAAACCGATTTTGATAACTCGAGAAATGCATTATTTAATTATCATGAAATTTAAGGATGTTAAATCCATTACTTTAGTAATTTATTGCTACTAGATGCTTTTGGCAGCCAGCTTGTTTGTGGCTTGTGGTGTGCAATTTTTTCTGTTACTTGATATCCATGATTCCATCAAAGTATTTTTTAAGTAACAAATTGTAGCAGAATTAAAACTTGATATTTTAATACTTTTATATTTCTTTTATTTATACATGAACGCTTTTAATGGAATATAATCCCATGACACCATGGTGCTTTTAGAAACATTGATTGCCGCACTGAATTTCTTACAATTTATAAGATTCCAATGGTCACCGGTGACCTCCCCCCCACACACATGGCAGTCAAGGTGTTAAAACATATCTATCCGTGGAATTTATCTTCTAGTTCCACATTATCTTTCGTGGTATAGAAATTTTTCTTTCTCGTTCTTCATTTAAACTGCGGAAAAAGGCAGACGCTTGCTTCCTTAGTATACGATAGTGGAAGAAAATCACGCGATTAAATTCTAAGGTCAATAGCTCCTAAACAAAATGTTTTTTGTTTTCATTTGGTATTGTGCGCAATATTTGCACGTGCAGACAATTTGCAATTTATTACAGACTAATTCCACGAAATTCATATTTCCTTATCTTATCAAATGGCAAAGCGAGATTTTAAATAAATGTACTCCGTATGGTAATGGTTAAGCCTATATTCCGAGCGATGAACTGGTCGTCATGGCTGCGATATTGGGTTGCTGATACAGTGGTTGAATTGCATTATGTTGTTTTAGATATTTTTCATTTTTAGGATTTTTAGTAAATATATTTAACTGAAAGCAAAATTTCTGAAATTTTGTAACTTTTTCAAGAAAAGCAAATAATGAAATTAAATTAAGAATGGATTCAGCAAAGAAACATCTTAACCAAAAGTCTTGCAAATATATAAAAACTTAGGAGAGTGAGGAAAACACGTTGAAAAATTGCTAAAAGTTAGCCAATGATGTCTAAATTTAATTACTTTTACAAGGCGTTTCAAAAACTATTTTTTTTAGATTCTCTCGCGTTTTTTTTTATTGGTTTTGCAATTTTTATTCTCTTAATTTTTTATTGCGATTAGATGGCAAAAATTATTTCTGGTCTGCACACCAAATCCCCATTCCACTCCGATTATTGAAGGTTAGTGTGGGAGTCACCGGCAGATTTCTTAGAAATTTTTTTTTAAAAATATTATTTTATTAACTAAAAAGGAGAAAGAGAGGGGGAAAAAATCATTATTTTATATGGCACCGTGTAGTGCATATAAGTTATTTTTTTGCAAAAGTGCCTGAATCACAAAATTTGTATTTACAAACTTTTAGACTGTATCAGATTTACTGATATATGTTGATATTTTTTTTAAAGTGTGGAAATAAAAGCTCTTGAATTTATGTCAAATATTTCTCAATAAACACTATTCAAAACAGCTGTACATCGGGAAGAGCTAGAGTATTATGTGACATTATTTAATAAAGAAAAAAACCCCAACAAAACACAACTCAATTCCAATTTTATTTTAATTTATCAAGTTTTTTTTATAATAATGTTACTTTAAGGATTTCCTCCTTTTGACTATCGCGATCTAATAATAATCTGTAGAAATTTGTATACAACTTTTAGTAAATAACTGAAGCGACTTTAAATTCGTATTGGTACAGAAAAGCGAACCATAATATTTACACATTATTCGTATGCTGAATTCGTTCGTTGCATACAACTCGAATGTCTGTCGTACTTGAATAAACAATTTACTATTGCAAAATTCACTGTTAATGGAGTTGATAAGCACGAAGCAATGAATGCATTAATCAATGCCTTTAAGATTTCAAGAGTTAATATACATTAATTAAACTAAACTTAAATATTTTTGTGCTCGGTTGAAATCTATACTATAGAACCTCTTTACTTCAACTTTTCTCACAAATAGTATGAAACGTAACGAATGTTTAGTGATAAACAAACGTTGTAGCTGCGCCCATGTTTTGTGTCGAGAACTGCTGCTTGCTTAAAGAATTGGCAAAATATGGGGAACATTGATATTTAAATGATTTTTTTATTTTGTTGATATTGAAAAATATTTCCTTAACTTCGAATATGTGGTTTCCTATTCTTTAAAAATTGATTCAAAATTTGAATACTAGCTTTTAATGGTCAATGTAGATCTTAATGCATCATTCAAAATGGACCATTTTCATAAACTATGGTGTAAATACATATTTAGACACAAAGTCTTCAGTTAAATTTTACATCATTTAAAATAATTATTAACAGGGGGAAATGACCTTCTGCAGTTTTTAAGTTATTTTTGACGGACTTTAATTTTTGCGGGAGGTGTGATTTTCTCATTTTAATTAAAAATGAGGTTGCAGATAATAGAGATACCTTTTTTTGCATATTTTGATTTATGATAATAAAAGAAATGATTCCCTTATTTACGGTTGCATTGGGAATCTAAGAAAGGCTAATGTTAAATGCATTTTCAGTTTTTCGAATCAGACGTCTATACTACGTTTATTTCAGCAGGTAATTTGCTATGTGGTTACATAATTTTTTGCTATAAGTATTAATCATATATGTACATCGAATTTTGCCCACACTGAAGTAAAGCAAATTTTTTTTATAAAAATTTCGAGTAAACAATGATTTAATTAATATTTACTTAATACAGAACATGGGAATGATATTTAAAAATAACTCAGCGTATATTAATTGGTTATAAATAAAGACCACAACATTACATAGTCTGTTATGAAAATGTGCACTGGTCGTCAAATGGTTGAGTTCCTCATAATATCTATAATACCTCATATTCCCCTATCATTTTCAATTTCTCAGTATAACATTGTTTGGCCATACATTACAATCCATACACATTAACATCTGTTATTTTATTTTCGTAGAGGATTCGTTTCTATTATCTTTATGCAAATTCCCAGATAACGAATATAAAAAGATTGTCACAGTCTATGTTTCATCCAAAGCAAAGAATATTCTCTCGCTATTAATAAATAAGTTGACATAAGAGGACCAAATAATAACAAGCTAGGAACGCATAACACGATTATCTCACCTCGGATACTGCTCGAGTTCTAAGAGCTGCTGCTAGCCGATATTGCAGAATTCACAAAGCGACCCTAATAAATCAAGTTGACATTTGAAGAACGATATAATGATAGGGGTATAAAAAGGCTCTTCCATAACGAGAGCCATTTATGATGCAATTTATTCCCTTCTTCCACGATAAACGTCTGCTTATATACTTATCGAATCGATGCCCGAACTGTGAAAGGTACAAGAGAAATTCGATTGTTGATTAAATTGTGGGAAAGGTAAAGTTATGTGTTTTTGTGAGACGGGTAAACAATTTTGGTTGGCCTTAATTTATTCGAAATTTCATTTTCAGTGAATATTTGTTACATATTTGAAGGGACAATGTACAGAATAATTATACAAATTTCTATAGAAAAATGATTGAAAATGCTTAATAGAAAGATATGATTCATATGTTGAACTTAATATATGGAATAATATCATTGTGAAATACCATTTTGGCGCTTGCAGGTGTGATTTTTGAAAGCTAAGAATCTAAATATTAAAGCAGTAAATAAGAAAAATTACTATTATGAAAATGTACGAATGAACTATAGATTATTTTGAATTCAAAAAGATACTATTAAAGTCGTAGTAATATCTCAGTGAATGTCCTAGGTAGATTTGAGTATATTAGAAATAAAATAGATTCAAAAGTTGTAAATGCAAAAATGTTTACTTTGAAATACTGCTTTTAAAAGAAGTCAATCTAAAAAAAATCTAAATGAAAGGCTAATATTTTCCATCTATAGAAATCTAAACTATCCATTAAATTTTTATCGAAATTTACTCAGACATTGTGAAGCATAGAAAAAGTTTTATTAAAGATTTCGTAATTATTCATTAATGAATCATTTTCATATCAATGCAAAAAGTATGCTTCCATTACGCATGCGTAGGAATCAAGTATATGACATGGTAGAGCCCAAAATTTAAAAATTAATTTAGTAAACTGAATTTAAAGTAGCCAAATCAGGAAAAATAAAGGTATATAATTACGATTTATTTTACCGTAAAAGGAAGATAAAAAAGTATTCTTTAAAGTTGAGTTTTCTGTTATTTAAAAATTGAAGTAAAAACTTGACTAATTGCGTTGAACCTGCGATGAAGATTAAAATCCGCTATGAAAAATGTTATTTCAAATATATAAACTCCATTCACAATTTTTAATTAAATTTGCATAATTTGTGGAAATTTTGCATAAAATGTTTTACCTTTTCAGCCAATCACGAGATTAATTGCGAGATCTGTTCCAAAATAGTTCCAATATTACTTTAAAAAAAGGAATGTTAATTTAACTAATTAAACAAAACTCAGTAAGTGTATATGACTTACAGTTAAACTATCCTTCAAATATCTCTCAAATAATTCAGTGCCCATTTAAATTTTGTTTCTATAACTAATTTCTAAACCATTACAGATATAGATACATTTTCATATGGAAAAATGCTTTAAATGAAATTAAGAATTTTATGTCGGCTGAATCAATAAATGTTCCGATGAAAAAATGAACTAACATTTTATACAGTCCTTTTTATACATCATTATTTTAAATAAACTCTTTAGCAAATATTATTTTAGATTTAAATAAGATTTTAGATTTTTTAGCAATCTTCTCGTGGTGTATCTATTAATTGACGAATGAAGTTTCTTAAGCGACTCTTCATTTGCCTCTAATAATGATACTAAAGCTTCATAACTCGGTTTGTTTTAATCATAAAAGAATAAATAGCTTCTTAAATACGATTTTTCGCATTGAAAATTCTAGCATGTTAAAAATATATTACTAGATATGACTAACAGGACCTGTGAATTTTATAGAAGTTTAGACTTATTTATTTCAGTAGAAAATTTATTAGTACAAATGAATAAAATATAATTCTTTGCGTCATTTAAAGCATTTCTTTACTTGGAAATATACATTTATTTCTTAGAAAATAACAGCGGGCCTTGATTAAGATGGACATTTGGTATATTCAACATCTTTACTTTTACTTCAACAGATCTTTAATTGCTGCAACATTTAACTTTTTCTTGCACATGGTGATGTCAAAAATATAAGGAAAGTACCTTTTGAACAATCTTAAAAATATATTTTATAAAACATCAATATATTTCTAAAAGAACAATGTATACTATTTTACAATTTACTTCTTTTCAAGGATAAAAAAAAAGTGAACCCCCCAAAATACAATTGAATAATATGACCAATTTTTTTTAAGCAAAAGCACAACGTTAGAACAAAAATTTATGGAATGAAACGTAAACCATTTCCTTTATATTTGTTCCAGATATAAACAGAATAAATTAGAGAATGAAAATTTTATACAAAATCAATGTAAAGTTATGATTAATTAAGCTGTAATATTAATACACTTTTACACCTATCAATACTTCAAAAGGATAAATTGGGAGATATTTTACTTTATTATTGAAGAAATAAATAATGCCGAATAAAAAAGAAAAGTTTTAATCTTAATTCTGTTAGACGATGAAAAATATAAAAATTGTTTATCCCTATTCAAAATTGTTATTTTCGTAGAAAAACATTTAAAATTATAATCAGTGTATTGAACTTATAAAATTAAATGTAATTTAATTCAAACCAAACAGCTAACAGTTAAATTTTTGTTTCGTCATACAATTCAACATTCCAGATAATGCAACTTTAATAGTGAGTAAAAAAATGTTATGTTACCGATAATGTTTCTTTTCCTTTTCCAGACATATCGTTTAACTAGATATCAAGTTGGAATGTTTTTCTTATGTCCAGACATGAATCACACAAATGTGAGGAGTTCGTGAACTTCAGTTTGCTCATGAATTATTCAGAAGTAAGCATGCATGACAACTCAGTTACTTTAAAAAAAAGAATTTTTAACTGTAACTAAGTTTATCGATGATATTTCATTACTTAATACGCTTTCAACATCTTATTCTATAAACGTTGTACTTAGTGCATTGAATCCCAAACTATATGATAATTTATAATTTATTTAAAAAATAAATTATGAAATGTCACCTATGTTTTAAAATTCAATATGAAAGTATCATTTATTTAAAAGGATGCTTTCTTAAATAAAATGCACTTTCGCAAAGTGAGTTAGTACTTCAAAAAATATAACGATCATTTGTAGGTTTGACGAAATGCTAACGTAAGAAAAAAATTCTTCGACTTTTTTTCTAATAATAGCAATAAAAAAATAAGCTCATTGTTAGGAGTAGCATTTAATATGGATTGCTATGATTGTGCATTCTAAAGAAAATATATAACGTAATATTGTTTTATATAAATTTATTTCAAAGAATTGAATTTAAAAGATTCCTTTTTATTATATTCTGTTAACTACAGTAACATAAGATATTCTCTATTAAAACTGCAAGAAATATTAACGTACAATTCTTTTATTCTTTCTTAAAGCAAAGAATGATTTTATTTTACTTTAGGTGCATCCTTCTGATATACGCAGTGAACAATAGTTAAGATTTTTCTTTATAATTTGTTTTATTCTGAAAAGAGTTTTAAAATTTCAGAAAGAAATTGTGATATTACAAGCCAGAAAATTATTGTTTCATAAGTGAAAAATGTTTCTTATTTTAAGTAATGCTATAAGAAATGAATCATGCTTGTTTTTTCAATTTTAATCACATTTTTCTTATTTATTGGTGAAGAAAGAAAAAAAAATTAATTTGGCATTATATTCAAACAAATAAAACCCATTCAAAACTATAAAGCGAGTTATTGATAATTATCTGTTGTTCCTATCAATAAGTATGTCCTCTATTCATGGAATGAGTGAATCCTTTTCATATAAAATTCATCAAAATAAAACTATTTTGCGTTCATATCATGAACCGAATAGATAAAAACGTATACAAATTCCAAAGAAGTTGTAATATTGAAGAAATACTGATATTTCCAGTTATAATTCTTTAAGTATAAGCTGAGATTATTGCTCTGAGAGAATGCACCTGTATAATATTTGTCATATTTATGTTGTTGAGGAACGAGATTCCTTATAACTTCATTATGACGTAAATGAAAGTAATAGACGAGTTTCAGAAACAGTTATTTAATTGTTTTCTAAGTTCACATTTCACAAGACAAGAGAATCACAAACACGAAAAATGACGACGCTCACTTAGGATACAATCTAATAATGACCCCCCCCCCAAGAGGGATCATAAGAAATATACCTTGATGTTAATAAGGTAACGCCATCTGTTGCATCAAAAGAGAGGGCAGTAGAGTTACGTAACCGCTACATCATGAAATAGTAACGATATAGATAAAGTTTTTCCTGTATCTAAATTAACTTTTTATTCAATAAAATTCAATAAAGGATCGATTTGTTAATAATCATTTAATTAATTAATTACACAATTCTGCGACGGAATTATTGATAGTTTCATTTGTTACGTGCATTAATTATATGTAACTTTAAAAATTTTCTTTTCAATTAATAGACATATCTCAATTTTATTTAGTTATTAATGGATTAAAAATTCTTAATTCTGTTTACTCAGAACTGAGTAAGAATGCTTCGAAATTATTGATAGTAGCTTTTCTGTTACTTTCTTGCATCAAATAATGGTTTTAATTGCTGATCGAATACTTTTTAGCTCATTGAAACGTCTGAATGAAGTACGATATCCATGATATAGAAAGTAAGTTTAAAAATATCCGATAAAATTAAAAGACAGCTATTTGCTAGGGAAAAAAAAGAGAGAGAGAGAACGACTGACCTGTGCAACCTTCTCCCCCATGTAAAGCTTGTGCGAGTGCATTTCTTTGAGGAGCAACTTGGCCGAGTTGTTTTCCTTCTGCCGGGAGTGAGATTCAGAAATAACATTGCTAAGGGATGGGGACTTCCTCTGTTGTCGTACCCGTGACAGGTCCGAATCCGAGGACGCATTCGGAAGGGATTTGCTCAGATTGTTGGCTGCTATGGCTGCAATTATGAAAACAATCCGTCACTTGAACTGGTTTAAACCAAGACAAGCATGAAACATCAAGTTAAAACGAAAACAATCTTTCTCTAAATAACAGAAAATCACTGTAAGGCTGAAATTGTAATTATGTAATTAAAATATTTATTAAACACATTAAAACATGTATATGTTCTGTGATTGAAACAATTAATATTTTAATTTAGATGAAGTACGCAAATTAATTATTTTTGTTTTGCTTTGCTTTTATATACGCGCAGAATGTTAAAACTTGCAAAATAGAAGAGGTTGAATTTCATGCAGATATTACTTTTAAACTCAGATCCGTAACCCCAGTAAGAAAATCTTACAAAACTTTATTTGCAACCTTTTGAGATTTTTTTTTTATCTTAAAATTTTAGACAAACTGATTTTTTTAAAGTGATGAATGGGTATAAAAAATTACTAAATAGACAAATTTTTGCCTAAAATATTTTCCGAATATATGGCTTATTAATTAATTTGAAGAGAAATTAGAAATGCAAGTAATGTAAAATAAAATATTTCACATAAAAATATGAAGGTGCTATTGCATAAATGTATTGAACATTATGCTATCTTAGCGCAAATATTCATGTTTTGAAAAAAATAATTAGTTGACTCGAAATGAAATAATAAAACTTTAAATAATTATAACTCGCGAACTAAATTGTTTTATATTTCAGTGAATGCTGTTCTGATGGATGAATATTAACACTATAGCTATTTTCATCGATTATATGCAATTATCTATCGAATTATATGACAACTTGGGTTTCAAAAATCTGCTGTTCAAATGATTCAACAAGGAATTCAGGAGACAATAAGATATTTATGGAATTTTTGTATCGATTTTAGCATTTTCTAATGATTAGGATGCTAAGTTTATTCCGGTTGATTTAAATTTATTTCAGATACTTAACGCATATGAAATGAATGTCCAACAACTTTGGGATTTCTTTTAGAGAAATTTAAAACTTTCGACTATCTGAACCGTAACAATAAATTTCTCAAAAAAGCACTTTGGGCAGTTTTTACGTGATATTATTTTAAACCCTAAATTATGATTTTTAATATACACAATCAAATTCTCACATTATATAATGATTATCATTAAAATCTTAAATTAATAAAACTACTTGGATGATTTAACATCATGCAAATAATCGTAATGTTCTGGTATTATATTTTTAAAAATTGAATGTTTATGGCATGTTTAATAAATTTATATGAATAAAAACATAATTTACTATACACAAATTGATATTTAGCTTAAACTAAATTTGGTTTATATAATTTAATACTAGGCACATTATTATAAATACATAAAATTCAAATTTAAAAATGTCAGTATATTTAATCAAAATTTCGTATTTTTAGTTACATATTCATTTATGTTATTTACAATGAGAATGGATTTAAGACATCTGTATTGGTTTATCTCTTCTTTCAAGCTGCTTCAAATTCTTTTTTATAACCTTTATTGTGCAAATTTTCTTTGTGGTAAGATATACTAATCCTCTCCATTTTGAAGAAGTTGAAAGATTACACTTTTACTCCAAAATCATACCCAGACCAAAAACTTTTCTCTTTCTGCTTGCTTACTTTCTTCGACCTAAAGACGAAAAGCGCAAACTGTTTTCGTCTCAAGAATACCAGCTAAAAATCGTAAGGAGCTTTCTGAAAATCTCTTGCGCCTTTTTCGCGGGAAAATAAGAGAAACCAAAAGAAAATCTTGGGGTGGGAAAGGGAAAAAAAATAAGTGTGTACAATACCAATAATGGTTCTTCTTTGAGCTTATCTTAGCTAGAATCTACGAAATGGTTTTTTAGAGGGAAGAGCGGGCACTGAAAAAAATACATAGTAAAAGAAAAAATAAAAGTATAGTCTCTTCTCTTTGACTTTCGAGCGGATTTATTTTTCATTTATAACTGATGCGTACTTCTTAAGATTGCTTTTGAAGTCTATTGAAACGGAGATGCATTTAATTATAAATGTATGGAGTAAAAAAAAAATTCAAAGTTTGTGGTATATATTTCAAAGAAAACTTATAAGATTAAATGTTTCAATTTGATAACACATTGAAGGAATAAAAGACTGTACAAATTTTTAATACAGTTTTAATTAACGATTACATATTGTATTTAGACTGAGATTGTTCATTTTGTGAATTAAATTTGAAATGCATCATCTAAATGAGAGATCACTAAGTTTTTTTTTGTTTTATCCATTTAATGTTTGTTAACACATTTCAAAAATTTGCCTTAAGCCTTTTTGAAAAAAAAAACAGAATTTGTCAATCTGAGGTTTTCCTTATGAATATAAAGAATGACCTTCAATACCACGTATTATAATAATAAGGATTCTTAGTATTATATCTAGGCAACAAGATAATATTTTTTACTCCAGAAATAAAATACAGAATCGGTTTGGAGTTCTAAAACTGATCATGATATCAGTTGGAAATAATGGATTTTGAACAGGCAATTTATCTTAAAAATCATTAAACAACTGATCGATAAAAAATTAGAATTGCTTTTTGTTGATTGGAAATTTCAAACAAGCTATTATAGAAGTTAGTAATAGTTCCTGCTTTGTCAAAAGTATAAATATGTTTTTATATGTTTTTTATATGTTTTTATAAGTATTTTATATGTTTTTTTTATAAATTATAATAAACCATGAAAAATGGATACAAGAGTTCCTATAAATTTGTTGCAAAATCAACAGTTACCCAGGATTGCAAGTACACATTTCCGAGTTTTTTTTTTCGTGCATAATACTGTTGAATGGTTTTTGTGCTCTTTGATGTAATTCGAATATAATGTTTTTGTATACCGCAAATAGAAATATTATTTTATAGATTATTATCCTAAAATACAAAATAGACCATCTGAAAATAATTACAAAGCAATTTAATCTCTGATTAGTAGCGTATCTTTACAGAAAAATTTTTATATTCAAAAATTTGCAAAGTTGTAGATAGCGAAAATAATTACATGTTATTGATCTATAAACGATTGTGTTATAACAAATTTTTCAGCTTGATTTATGATTTTTTTTTATTTTATAAATAAAGGTACTGTATTTAAATGAAAAATGGTAATATACGAAATCGTACAATAATAAATATTGAATCTATGAATGGTGTTAAACAAAATAGTCAGCAATGTTATGTAAACTTCCATATACATATGCTTTTTTAAACATTTTTTTAATAATTTTTTAATAAAAATTTAATATTTAGATCACACAAACCTCTTAGCAAATTAGATTTTCTAAGCGATTACAAATATTTTTAAAGAAAAAAAAAATGTAAAATTTTCGGAGAATAATAACTTGCATGACTTAGTAAAAAAATCTTCAATATGTTTGCATGTTGTTGACATCTTTACTGTATTTGCTTTTAATTTATTTTCGCAGCATCATAAAGAATGTCATCAAAAATGAAAACAGGGATCAAGAGATAAGCGTTGCAGAACAATGTATCGTTAGATAAAATAAATGCAAATAAATCAAAGATTTGTTTTGAAAAACTATCAAATGTCATACGTTAATAAAGCTTAAAACAATTAATGTGTGAAAAATAATGCAATCCCATTACTTACTGGTGCGAAAAATAGAAACTATAAATGTGTCAGAGAAAAATTCAACATGCCAATATTTCTTTAATAGTTGTTTTTGAAACATACAAATGAAAAGTTTAAAAACATTGAAGCATAAACTGATAAAAAAAAAGATTATAATACGTAAATAATCAAATGGTAGCAAAATGTGTGAAATTTCTAAAAATAAGTCCCCATATTTCAAGGAATCTAGAGCTCAAAGTCTATCGATTAAATATTTTGAGACAAGAGAAAATTTGAAAGTGCCTTATTACTATAAATTTAAATTATTAATTATCTTCTCCTTAAATAACAGACCTTTTTTTAAAAAATCTATAATTCTCTTCTATAAATCTTTTATTTATATTAAATGCCTTATCTTAACATCTATTTTTAAAACGAAGCCATAGAAAGAAATCAGGATAATGAATTGATCTTTGAGAAATTATTTGAAATTCAATAACGAAGCACTATCTTTCATGTTGTTGACTGCAACACATTGTTTTGCATATACTTTTTAATGACTTAATTTTAAATTTATATGATATTAAATTTTTAACTCTTGGAAGTCACTAAATCCTTTAATCCTACCGTTAGTTATTTTTACAGTTAATTGTCTTTTTCTTTAGTTTATTTTCTCTGTACGTATTGGCATTAAATATTTTTATGTTTCTTACTTTCATCGAACTAAATAGCTGATTTTCAAAGGAATAAAGCCAATTTCTTATAGCTTAACTGATTGTTTTATTTTATGGAATTTAGTGGTGCAAGATCTATATTTTTATCATTCTATTCCAAACATATTGCCGCACAAATCAGAATAAGTAGCAACAGCCGTGGCTCAATCGACAAGCACCTCATTTCTGATGGGTTGATCCATGGTTCGAATCCCAACTACGATGTTTTATCGAAAGATTGGGATGTTTTTATATAAAACTATTTTTTATTTAAGCTCTGGAAGATTTCAGATCTTTCTTAATATTCAGATTAAATTGTTCTCGAACATTTATGTGCATAAATGCTGAATCCCATCTGTGATGGGTAAGTTCTGAATATCGTGTTGTTGCAAGTTGCTCCCCTGTAATAAATCTTATTGTTTGTTTAAACCAACGGCGTAGTTCTTCGTGACAATATTATGTTGAAAACACATTTAACTCAGTTTTAAAAAAAGTAGGAGAGATGGAAACTCAGAATGTCCAAAAATATTTTAGTTAAATCTTGAAATGATGCACTATAAGAAGGTAAAATCATTGATATAAACGAAAACCAAATCTACGACTATTCTGAATTCATATACTTACATTACACTTACTTATTTACTTTAATAAAGAGCCCTAAATGGCGCTTTATCAAAATAAAATATTTCGGAGTATTCTAGTTTAAGAGATATAATTAGTAGACCTTACTACACTAATGAGCTTTACTTTATCTATGATATTGAATTTTTGCATAACATTTACCACCTAATTGCATTTTACCTGTTTTTTTTACTTTACATATTCCAATTTTTCAAATCAAGGAATTATTGTATTTTAACCTTTGGCACTCGGATGGCGCATCTCACTCACCATTCAACATAGGGCATCATTTTAACGTTTTATTTATTTTTTAAATTTTGATTTTAAAAAAATACCTAGTGAATGGCAAGAAGATGTAGATTGAATTTTCGGCAAAAGTCAATTTAAAACTGTGATAAATATTACTTTTTTAATAGCAATAAACAAATCCTTGTGTTAGCAGAATAATTTTGCATTGAAATACTTTTCCGAGTCCAAGGGTTAAATTAGGATAAGTTTGGGTACAACTTGGCCAATATTGGGCTTTTGTACTTCAGAAAGAAAATAATCAATCAACCATTAATAAAGAGCAGATTTAGTTTTCGAACGATATTTGGATTCTACTTTGAACTCTAGATAACTTGAAACAAGGTTCCTTACTTTTCAATAATCTCGTACTTTTCTTTTGGAGCAAATCTAAACGCTATCATGCAAATAGAGACAGACTTTGAAAAAACCCTAACTACAGTCTGTTCGCAATGCAAGAAGTCAAAAAGGGGTGCTGTTTCTAGCAGCGCGAAGAGGTGCATCATCGAAGAATTGTGCATGGCGGTGCTCGGTGCACTTACCATTACCGAGGTCAAGGGTTAAGGCCCTTCTTCTGGAAGGCTCACTCCTACACCAATAGAGGTCGGGATGGCTAACCGCTGCAGGGGGAGGGATACAATACAGGTCATGCAAAGACACATATATCTAACACTGAAACGTACCACAACGCAAAAACCCCAAAGTTTCTGAATTAGATACCGATAACAATAAAACGACTAAAGGCAGGTTTACGCATGTAGTTTGTGTTCGACCTTTAAAAGCATTCTAAACAGTTTTTGACTGTAAAAATATTCATAATCGATACATGATTAATTAATTAATTAATTTTTTAATATGTGTGAAAATTTATTTCAAAATTATCTTAAGCGATATAATTACGGTAAAAATTTAGCACCAATATAATGAATTTGAAATGAGATTCTACCGGAATATTTTTAATTTTAGAACTACTTATTCTTTACATGTACTATTAATTTATTATTAATATTTGATGTTATACATGAAATAATATATTTTTATTTTTAAGGAAAAAAGAATAGTTATTTTATGTTACATATTAAATTTAAAAAATTAGCAAAAGCAGTTCACATGAGATGTAAATATGCTATTTTTATTTTTGTGTGTTATTTTAAAAACTTCCTATCTAAAAAAATCTATTCAAAAACAGGCATTAGATAATTAATTATTCATTAATAATCACAAAATAATATAATTAAGAAAATACAATGACCAATACAAATTTTAAATTCTGAGATGTTTTGATAGAATTTGAATCTTTCATATGAACATGGATGATAAATATTTACAAGGATAAAAGCAAATTAGATATTCATGAGACAATTTGCATTACGAATTTATTTTATCACTTAATTTCAGATTTTTTTAGATACTTTAGAATTGATTTTATTCATAAAGCTTTCTTTTTATAAAATTTTGTGATTTTAAAGTTTTTTAAAACTAACTTCTTAACAAATATTTGTTTTTGATTTTAAATTGTAGCGATTTTAATCTATTTTTGTGAGACTAAGAGAGATCAGTACATTTTAATATTAACACATTTCTGTATTCTTTTATGTGGTATCATTAGGATTTTAAGCAGTTATTATTCAAAATTAAAAACAATGGAATAATAAAAGTCATTATTCAAAATTAAAAGACAATAAAAATAATTTCAAAAAACAAATTTTTTTATAGTTTATTTTGTTTTTGTTGTTTTCCTTAATTTTTTTAACTAGTGCTCAAAAGCCCAGTATTAATTTAGAACAAGATTACAGAAATATGATTTATATTTATGTCCTGCTGTTACTATTTGTGAAAACACGCATCATGAAAAAGCAGAAAAAAAAATGTGAATCTTTACCTACAAGAAAGACCCCTATAGAATTTGGGGGTCTTGTTTATGGTACATAAAACATGACTTTTCTATACAATCATGCAAAATAATATATCAAGGATACACATGATAAGGCCATACTCGGTAATATTGCACCACACTACAGATATTAATAGGGCTAACATAATACGTAATGGTTAACCTAATTTAACAGGCAATAATGTAGATAAAATGTTGCATCATCTTTTATAATGGAATACATTTCAAAAATCCATTCCTTTTACAATATTTTAAATATTTTCGATCAAGTTTTTATTTAATTGTTGTATATTCCTTTATTTATCTTTGTCTGAAATTTTAGAGTTCCGGATTGAAATTATTTTATCGAAAAAAAATTCAAGGCAAATTACGAAAAAAAAATTTGATATGGAACTGAAAGTATGAAATTTGATGAGATAAAACCGGAATTTAAATTATTATAAATCAAAAACATTTGATTAATTTCATGGAAGACTTTCTTTACATGTTTAAGAAATGTCAATCTGTTTAGACGGTTAATTATTAAATTAAATGGTTAATTTAATAATTAACTTTTTTAACCACTTTTCTACAAATGAATTTCAGCTTTTTCCTTTGTGTGTGCTATAGAGAAATTATTTTAAATCAAACAACAAAATTATTGGAGAATAACTTATTATAACAAAATTTCCTATGTTAATCGAATTTTTCTCTCGTAAATTTTATATAATCATCGATTCCTTCTGTTTTGCTTTTATTTTTATAAATTTGTCGAACACCTTTAAATAAGTTAATTCAAGTTAGCTACAAATTCACAAAACAAATATTATTGCCCATGCAACTTAGTAACCCGTTGTCATATACTGTGCGGTGATTTCAAGTTCTTTCTCTAAACGAATAATGGATTAAAATAATGTTGCAGATTTCATATGTGTCACGCGAGGTTGGATTCAGTCCACAACAGTGGCGGTAAAACAAGCATTAGAGGTTCTCGCCTCGTGCCTCAAGTTCCTTTTCCTCAAAATATATTTTTCTGCTCAAAATTTGTTCATATATCGTAGTTCTTAGATAAATATGAATGTTCGATACTAGAAGAAGGGTGATTACCTAAAAAACAGTTTCAGCTTCATATTTTAAAAATCCGCCGTTGCTCAATTGTACAGAAACGGCTTACTACTTCATCGATTTGACAGTTAAAAATGAATTGACGAATGCATTGACAGATTCGATGTTTGAAGCATAATGATCATAAATTAACCGTTTCTAAAGCAAAAGATTATTAAATAAGATAAAAGTAGAGCAAAATAATATTTATTTAAAAGATGCAGCATTTCATCAACATTATTTTTTTTAGATGCAACACAGAAAAAGTAACATTGACACATCATATTAACATGCTAACTATCAAACAATTTACAACTTAACATGCCAACTTCAATAAAAATGAAGAAAATGCTTGGACAGAGAGTAAGCATACGCACAAACTCTAACACGAATACGCTGATTCAATTATTTAATTCTTAAGCTCATTTTAGAAATTCGTGCCTTTAGGCAGAAATTAAATGGCATAATATTTGATAATTTAGTTACGCTTTATATGTGTGCTCGTAAGCATATTTTAGGGCGTGCTACATCAGAATATTGCGCAATATTTTTCAAAATGAATTTAATATTAGAAGCAAATATATAGTTATTTAAATTTACCTTTTTTCTGTCCTTGCAATGCTGTTGAAATTAAGAGAAAAAAGATTATATAATTTCTTTTTGATTACATTTTTCATTTCAAATGTATCGTGTTTGATATTTGGCAATTTTTTTTTAAAAAAAAAGGTAATGAAAGTCAAATATTTAAAAACGAAAATGTTAACGAAACGCGGAATCAAATTACATTTTAATAAAACGATTCTATCAGATCAAACGATTTTTTTTATCAGAATATAATAACTAAATTATGTTGAAACATTTTTTATCACAGTTTAAAAACGAAGTAATTTTTAAAATTGGAACAATTCCAACTTTTTACGAATGGTGGCATTAGAAGTTAAGTACATTTATTTGTCATTTAAAAAATAATTGGAGGAAATAAACGTGATTTTTACGGAAAAGGAAGAATCTAAGTGTAAATTTGATTTACTATATTTCAAACATATATACAGATGTCAGGCATTTTTTCTATTTATTAAAAATCAAAGATTAAGTTTTTTTCCCCCGAAAGATAAACTTTTCAACAAATTAAAACATGATATAGGAGACATTTTCTATGTAAAATCGTCACTCATTATTTGCGATTTTAAATGAAACCGAACTATTATATCTTAATAACATTTAATAAAGCAATCATTAACTAATAATTTCTGTTCATACAATTTTTTTAATAAATAAATCATTTAGTAAAATTCAATAGAACAATGAAAATTTGTAAAATTTTGACGATAAATTGAAATTTATCAGAGTGAAACTGGAATTAATCAAGCTAAAAAGCAGCGATTTTTCAGTAATAAAAAAAGAATATACTAATATTATTGATTAACTGAAAAAATAAATGAAGTGAAATCAATTTAAAGGCCAAAAAGGTTACCCCATTAATTCTATATTCCTTTTTCTTATCTATCATCACAGACAGCATTATCTATCAAAATATGATTCACTGATATTACAGTAACAACAAATAAATGGTATAAAGTACTATTCTTTTTATGTAGAAAATAATAATTTAATTGGGAGAACGTCTAGAAATAGCAATATAACATCATTAAATTGTTTCAATTTGCGTCATATTTCGTATCATGCATTGACAAAAAGGTAGCTCCATCACAATGTAGCAAAAAGGATAGGGGCCGAAATAGTAATAAGTATTATTCAATTAGTAAATTTTAATATTTTTTTTCGGAATGAAGTAAAATTTTATTTTATATGAAAAAAATTTCATCACACACACACACACACACACACACACACACACACACACACACACAC
>JAPMOR010052024.1:114632-205484 GCA_026543865.1 Argiope aurantia | reverse complement strand
ACACACACACACACACACACACACACACACACACACACACACACACAGAGACACAGACACACACAAAAAAAAAAATCTGCTAGCTCTGCTATTTAAAAGATCCCAAAAAGATTGTAGTAAGAACATCGAATGATTTTTAAACGTCTAAAAAAATACAATCCCTATGTTAGTTCTAGAAGATACAAATAATTTTTATCACGTTGCTGTTGAAGATTGATTTCACTATTTCAATATTAATTTTACTAGTTTATCACTCATTACATACCTAGAAAGATTATTACTGTTGGATTCCGCTCAGGTTATGCCGGCAAGAAACTCCAAAAAGTCTTTTTTTAAACAAAAAATATCCAATTACATTTTACTTATATTTTATTTAGTACTCAATGTAATAGCTTAACTGTAGGGAGGCAAGAAGATTCCTTATAGTTAAGCAAAAATTATAGATCTTAATCGGGCAAATTCGCTGAGTGTTGTTTCAGTTACATAGACACTCATATCTTATACACCCCACGAGCGGAAAATTGGTTCTAACTTGAACATTGTCAAGGGCTTCAAATTGTCAAGTTGCCACAAAGAAAATTATTTTTCAGTTAGAAGGGCTTCTTCACGGAGAATTATGGATGCAACTATTGGGTGATTATGTAATGCTTCGCCAATTACGGAGATAAGGCAACAAGTGTACAAGCTGAAAGAACGAAAAGGGTCAGTACCTGCGGAGAGCGTTCCCTTTTCTTTAAAAGAAGAGGACGTCCTCCAGAGGGTGTCGGGTGGTCCTCCTTTATATGCGTCCGCTTCTTTCGATGGTGGGGGAGGGGCTGTGTAGTGGTCCATTTCGACAAGGCTCTGCCGCCGAAGCTCCAAAAGGTGCATGTGGGGATCGAATGTGTCCAGCGCCACAGTTTCAGCATCAGGGGTCAGCATCATACCCTCTTGATCTTTAACCTCCGACCCCCTTCGCAACAAGGAAGGCAACCATAACCGCAAGGACTTGCTCCTCGCGGCTGTGGATTGAAAAAAAAAACACCCCCAAAAAGAGTGAGAATTCATAAAAATGCATTATTTTCTTATCATGTAACATAGATTTTTGACTTATGAAATGACAGTAAACAGAGGACATGAAATCAAAATATATTTTTATTAGCACAATATATTCTACAATATCTCCTTTATGTTGCGCGATATTTTTAATGATGCACAGAATGGTGAATATACACTACAATATTGTAGAGTAACGTACGCTTATAAGATTTATTGTACTAATATGTTAAAAAAATAATAAAATATTTTCTAAAGAGTAATATGGAAAGGGAAATATTTTTTTTAACTTTTATATTTGGTACTTAAACATAAATCACTTTTTTTGTGACATCCACCAAGACTACAGTGGCGTAGCAGTCCGAGAACAAAGGGTTGAGAAGAAATTGTATTATATATTGTCTTGTGTCTAACTTTCACGTAGCTTTGACATACGACACATGTAATTGCCCATTTTAAAAGTCGAATATAATGAGGGGGAAATTATGGAAAATTCTATATCTCTTATTAAACTATTTAATTTTAACATAAGGATTATTTAACCCTATTAAACTACCGATGTTTGCGGAAGGCATAATAATCATACTATACCACCGGAATCGCATGACTTGACTACACCACTGCCAGATTGTTTTCAGGCGCATCTTGAACCGTTTCTTCATTGAAACTAAAATGTAATTTGTATAAATTCTCTGAACTTTTTTTTAATGAAATTATTTGGGAATTTGAATGAAATTCCCATCAATGATTTCTGACACTTTCCATTTCAGAATAAGGTTTATTTTACGTTTATCTTTTTAGTTTATTTATTTTATTTTCAAAACAAAAACCTAAATCTAAGAAATAACTAGCGAGATAAAACATTATAATGTAACCGTACGCATTATTTGAAATTTAGATACATTTTGCAAATGAAATGGAATTAAAAATATTTATTATTAGATTCGTATAAAAATTTCATTGCAAATACAAAAACTGGTCATTATAGAAATAAAGACACAGTCATATATGAAAATAAGATAGCTAATTAGATAACCTAGAAACACATTTTCCCAAGTAATATTATTAAAAGTTAAGAATAGTTTGTATAAGGAAGTTATGATGAAAAGTGGGTCAAATTCAATTATCCATGTCACTATTGAAGGACAAACGCTTAAAAAGTTTGAGAAATTTATAATGAGGTTTGTTAGAATAATGAATACTTCTAGATAAAAATTATATCAAGAGATTCTGCAAAACAATTCATTTTTCTTTTTGTCATATAATCCATGATACACGTTATATTACCATGGAAAACCGTAAATAGTTCTATGTCATATCTGATGAGACATTTCAAGTTGCACCGATTTTATTGAAGAATTAAGCTTACAATAATTCCAATAGTTAATTTTCATTTCTTTTGAATTTGGGTGCATTATGCAAGATTAGTAAATAAATGATTTAATTTTTAAAAACGTGCAAATTTGTTACAGAATTATAATTTTTTATGACTTACTGAATTATTTAACTATCTGATTAAAACATTATATTTATTATTCCTACTAAAGTTTTTTAAAACAATACTTTTTTTGTCAGATAAATCTTAAAAGAAATGTAATATGCACATATTTTCATCAAAAATCAAAATTAGAAGCAAAAATATTCTAAAGTATTTATTCCAAATGCAAAATGATAGCAATATTTTCATTTTAAAGAAATGTTTCATCAAAAATCAAAATAGATGGCAAAAAAAATGTATTAAAAATATTTATTCTATAAGAAAAAAGTGAAAATGCTACAAAAATGTGCAGCATGGAAATTTCTAAAGCAGAGTGAAAAATCTCAAATAGTGACGTGAGAAAGTAATACTGTAGGTAAAGGATTATTTCCTAGAAGAAACTAGTTGAAATTTAACATGCATTTTATGCTTTTAATTTGTTTAAGTAATTTTTTGCTCTAATTATTACATTTGTGAATTATTATTGCATTAAATCACGAAATACCAGTGGAGTGCATTTAATCCAAAAGGTAAACAATACTTCAATAAGGAATTTGTATTCTCATCTGCTGTCTAGATAAATGAATTTTCTTTTCCCCGCTTATTCGATCACGAATTTTTCGGAGGGGTTCAATATTTCTGGCTCTCCAGCAGATTTTGTGTGAGATTTTTTTTCAAGTGAGCTAATAATTCTTGTTTACCTTAACCGTCAGACTACAGGCGCAGGTTAGGTCAGATCCTGTCATAGTACATGCTCATTGCATCATTTTCGCGTTCACGCCGATCTCTTGGCTTTTTGGAGGGAATGTAGAACATTTAAGAGCGACATTACATTCTGTTGAACCAATTATATTTTGCTGCTAAATGAATTATGGCTGTATAATATATTATTGTAGTTCTTGTGTTCAGATTTTTAGAGATATTTTATTATTATACATTTGTAAAGTTTATATGAATATATATATGACAGTTTCAATAAATATTAATACCATCGCACGCCATTAAAAAACACTATTTATTTGAAACATTAATAGCTGCATAATTTTATATAAATTGGGTGAAAATAATCCTTAGTTTTGAATTTTATTCTTTGAGAATATAAAAACACAATTAGTATTTTATTTTTTCGTGCATTAGTTTTAGCAAAGCGTAATTTTTTTGACGAGCCGTTGCCAATACCCACCATGATGCTAATGGAATAATTTTATCATTAATGAGCATATATTATGTTTCTTTCTAGTAATATTCGCCGGCTAAATCGGAGTAATGTGTAGAAGGGCCACATCTGTCAGTTTATATAGAGAAATACATATAAAATTGGACCGGTGCCGCTCAACAATAACTCAAACATTAGTTTACTTTGTCAGTCTGCTTTAATCCCTACAGCACTATTGAGATAACCAGATATCAGTCCCAGTAACCTCCATGAAAACCAATGTATTAAACTTATTTCCTAAAGAAACTTAAATTCTAATAATACTATGGCTAATCTTCAAATTTATAGCATAAAACTTTCCAAAAACTTATATTTTAATCGATAGTTTTTAGACTATCAATATTTTTCATAAGATCCTTCGCATAAAAATTATATTAAGTGATCTGATTTATAAAAAGCCAATGAAGCAAGCTAATTTTTTTATAAGCAAAAGTGAATACTTCCAAGATATTTTTTATTCTACTGTATCATTTGAAGCGTGATATTCTTAGGCCTAAAGCACCAGTAGAAAAAAAATGGATGTGATATGAGATCTCGAGGTTGTGAGTGAAGGTTATTTCTATGCAATTTCATTCTAATCTACCAAAAGCGTGACAGCATATAAAGCTATTATGTGCATCAATGATAGAGAAGACACCTCGTGGACCGGCTTCGTTATTGGGGTAATCTTCGACGGATCGGATGCTGTTATGTAGCCTCGGACGCATTCGCTGGATTTGGCGGGATATTTGGGGAAATCTCTTGAAAACTGAAATAAAATACTTAGCAACATTTGTGGCATGATGATTGAAATAAAAGACTAAATTTTTAGTTCGATTCGAAACTAATTCATAGGGATAAAAGAGTTATAGATAAATGCATATATTTTTTATACATAAAATAACATTATTTGATGCATATTAAAGTGCGTGAAGAATTCAAGTATTTAAGACAAAAATAAAGCAGTTTTATCTGAAAAAACAATAAATTGTTCTAAAATATAAAAGTGTATCAATTAAGTAATAATTAAAAGTCATTTGAAATGATTCATAAAATATCATTTTACTGTGACAATAGAATATAAACTTTAAACACTGAAATGCAACAGGATATTAAAGATTATTAAATTTAGATGGACAAAATAAAATTAGAATACTGATATGATTATTGAGCAATATATAAACATAAAATATTAAAACATACATAAAGCATTCAACATTCGTAAGAAAAGCATGAAATACATTTATGTATAAGAATGTATGAAAATGTATAAATAAAACTCAGAAACATGATAATAAGAAATAAATCTTTCAGTCTGCAGCAAAAGTAATTGAAAATCGATGCTTCATCGAATTTAAGAGTTCCTTTAAAAAAATCAAATATAAATTTTATTAAATATTAATTTTCTTACAGCAGTTTGGGTAAGCAAATAATTCGAATACATTTTAAATGTTTATTTTCTATTTAAAGATTATTATTCACTTGGAGGAGAAATATGTCGTGCTTTATGAATTTATGAAAATTTTAATAATAACTGACAGATACCTGAAAAACATAAGATCAAAATAAATATTCATATAACGAAAAAAGACAAATGAGGAGTTATTTATAAACCACTATTTACTAAATAATTCTCTTTTCTCTCTCTGCAAATAATTCTATTTTCAAATAAATTCTCTTTCAAATAATTCTCTTATTCTTTTGAAATTCGAGAAAATTTACGCAGTTATGAAGGATTCATTTACAAACAGAATCAATTTATGAATAAAAGTTATAATTGTCACACAAAAAACAAATGATAAACATTTACGCTTTAGTTCATAAAAAGAGAAAAATTATTGCAAGCCACAATGCGATTTTTTAAATTTTTTTTTATTTATTTTAAAATTTTTGTTATAAATTTATGATATAACAGATATCAAATGAAGCAGAAATATCTTAAATTTAAGCTAGATTATATTAGAATTTACCATTTATTTAACTTTAAATTTTATTATTAAACACTTAAAATAAATAAAAAAATTAAAATTTGAAATAAAATTAATAGAAAGGGAAGTTGAATTCTAACATTTCTCTTTTTTAATCTAGAATTAACTAGATAGAAGAAAATAATAATTATTTTATTATTATTTTTGTGTATACTCGTAGAAACAGATTGTGGCATGAATAGTTTATAACAAAATAGTCTTTTTTTTTTTTTCGTTTATGAATTAAGATTCCTTACTCCATTCATTCTATCAAATATTATACTATCTTAGGAACAATCAAATATTCTTAAAGGAATATAAAACTAAAAGTAAATAAAAAATCAACATTTGATCATTGATAAATATTTAAAATAACTGAAAAGAAAGCAATATTTAACCATGATAAATTTGTGAAAAACATTATACTATTAATTAAAAATTGCTAAAAAGAAAAACTAAAGGTGTTGACATTTCACCAGTCTTTTAGATTCTGAGGCATCTTAATATGCATTACAAATTCACATCCTTTATTCCTGATTGGACGAAATAGCAAATGCAGCAGAATCTAATATTTGTGATTGAATTAATCATTGATACTGGTTCAAATTCATATTTGTATCAATTGAAAGACACAGCTATGAAATATGAAAATATTTTTACATGCAATGTGTTTTTTACTGACGATAATCATAATTTGATCTCTAATATAGTACAATGACTGAGGATTCATTTAAAAAATAAAAGGGGGGGGACCCTAAACGAAATAATTTTATATTCCGAGAATTTATGCATTGTATGATCAAAATTTTCAAGCCTGGTGAATATATTATCGGAGTCTTTCTAAAGATAATGGAATGTTTTACCAGAAAAGGACGAATAATAAAACTAATGACGAATTTAGGCATTTTGTAACTCTTGACAGTGCACATTATAAAGTAAATCTTTTAATGAATTTTCAACTCATTTTTAAGTTAATTAACATATTAATAATTCATTTCAGGTTGCTTTTTTATTTTTAAAGATTGTAACTTTATGAAAAATTAACATGGTTGTATTCATTAATTTATTATGATTCATGAGAGTGTAGCATTCACAGATGAACACAAAATTATTTATGTTGATGCTTTTCGTTTGTAAATACTGAAATAAACAAGTAAACGTGATGAAAAAGATAGAAGCCAGGCTAATTACCTTGACAAAGTGTTAACCTAATAATTTATAATTCATATATATATATAATTTGTAATATTTAAGTATTTATTTATTTAGCAATTAGGCTAATAACATTATTTTTATCATTCTGCAATTCCTTTTGGTCTAATGGCCCTTGGCAGTTGACTAGTTTGCCTAATGGAAAATCTGTCACTGAATAAATTTGTAAATGGTATCAAAACCGTTAAATATCGTGCAATTTTTCATTAAAATAAAATAATTGAAATATTTTAATAAATTTTTATGTAGTTCATTAAACGAAAATAGTCGATGACAGAAGCGATTGCAAAATATTGAAATTTGCCTTTTACTTTTTCGAAGACCAAATGTAGTAGAAATACAAAACTGATTTGGCATAGATATATAATTTTGGAGTGATAGAGCAGTATATTAAAACCTCCATTATTCTGAAATTACGTGGAGCATTCACAAATAGAAAATAAAATACAGATTAATAGTACAAGTAATACTGAATTATCTCATATTTATTCTTTTATTCCTCTGCTTTAATATGACTTTTTGATTGTTAAAAATCGTTATGACATTGAAACTGAATGCTCTGTGATTTTAAAACAAAACATGCAATCGATTATTGCGGATTATTTAGTCGTGGCGCCATCTACTGAACGAAAGACCTGCAAACGGGAAATTTTTCTTAATACAGTAATAGGTAATTAAAATTTCGGAAATTTATCAATATGTGACATTGATTCATTTCCGAAATATTTTAGTTTTAAGATTTCTTAATTATATATTTATATGGGAGAGCAATTTGACAACAAATGAATGGTAAACATAAGTAATTATTTAAATTTGTGCAACTTATTATTTTACTTCAATTATATAATTTTTTTTAACAACAATAATAATAGTACAAAAGGATTTTTTCCTTTTCAGAGGTTAGCTAATTAATAATGACCTTTCTTTTCAGTTATTTGCGTAGTATAAATTTAAAACTGATTGCATAAAAAAAAAACGAATTTCTTTAAAATTAGTTATTTTTGGAAACTGAACTTCAATTAGTTTTTTACAGTATTAGAACCGAATTGCAACTCATTTATTCTTAAATAGTATTTGATTTAATATTTTAACACATTTTGAAAAATTACTCTAAAAGTATTCAATTGACTTGAATAGTGTCGAAAAGGGCGTTTCTTAAAAATATATCCAAGTAGCACAGAATGTTGCACAATATTGTATAATATTATGCGATATTTTATTAAATTACACAATATAACCGATATTCTTTAATATCATACAGTATCATATAATATATGTGTGATGGTGCATATATTGTACAATATTAAGATATTGTTAGATACATTATGGCAATCTTAAAATGATAAATATTTGGAATAAGAATGAAACTTTCAAAGAATATCATTTCACTCTATGTATTAAAATATCAAATTACTATTGTTATTAGACAAATATTTAATGAAAAATACTACATAGCATTTATACAAAAGTTCCTAGATTTTTTTTTCTACATACAAATATTGAATATGTAATAAAATTTTTCATTCAGAGAGAATAATACTTCCAAACTAGAAATGGAATTTTAAATATTTCATGAAATTCATACGAGGTTTTTTTCTCTCTAAAGTTTCAAAACTTAATGTAAGAAATTTCGTTTCTAAATACTTACACATTAAAGGGCTAGTGCAAGGTGTCACCACTTCGTCTCTATACGGGGCATCCGTTATGTCCTCAAAGTTCATAATGAACATACTGATCTCTCCCTCCTCATTCTTAATAGGAGCTGTCACCTGGCTGCACAAAAATTTGGTCCCTGAGCATGAAAAAAAACCGAATAAATATTAAACCACATTAGATAAAATATGAAAATGAGCAAATTACAATGATTAACTATATATCAGAAAGGAATGCATAATTTACTATTTACATATCCTAATTAGCAAAACATATCGTACGATATTACCACGATTTTTCTCGATTTTCTGAATGTCAACCAATATTGTGAAGATATCGTAACAACTGTAGGCCATTTTGAGCTAAGAGGGGTATTGTAAGAATGAAAATGTACAGATATTTTTTCATTTCTCTACAAGCACATTTTTTAATTTAAATTTTAAAAAATTTAATTTAATATTTAACACTTATTTATATTTACTATATTGTAGGTATCAAATGTCAGGAGTATTCAGTGTATGGTTAATATGAACAAAAATCATTTCAGATTTTTTTTAATGTTTTAGATTTTTTCTACTCTAGAAATGAAATGTCGCTTTAAGTATTTTAGATATAAACAATTATGAGAGTTTTTACTACTAAGAGTATAAAAACTTTATTTTAAGAAATTGTACTCAAATTGCATTACACAAAATATCATTTATACTAAAAAAAGAAAAGTCTTTACATTTTCTTCACTGAATCGACTTAGCTTTTAAATCTGTTAAAATTGGTAAAATATATATTCGTTATTATAAAAAGTATATATGAGGAAAAAGATAAACTTCAAATCCAAATGTTGTCCGTTTTGTCAAATTAAGAGTAATTAATAACTTCTGTGAAAGCAATTTTTGAGTTTGTTTTCTGGTTTTCCAAGATCAGTATAGATATATGAATTATGCTACAATATTGTACAGTATAAAATAGCATAGATATCGTACAATATTATTGTTGCTAATATGTATTGCTAATTTGAGATCTCAAATTAAAATCTTCAGAAATCATGATTATTAATAATTTTAATTTAAGTTTAAAGCATATCGCCAACAAATAAATTTTCTGAAAATATATATACTTATTAGTAGAGAACATTTTATGAAAAATATTTTAATTCAATACTGTTAAAAAAAGAGTTCAAAATTATTTCGTTGCTATGTTAATTCTAATGAGATTTCAAGAAAATCTGCTATTTACAGAATTATTATATTCTTTATTTTTACCCTTTAAAGGGCCATTTTTTTCTTATCATATTATGTTAAAATATTTTTAGGCTTGAAATTAGAATAAGGAAAAGGATTCATTTAGCTTATTAGATAAATTTAATTTGATTAATTAATTTGGTTAATTAATAATTAAGTGACAAACCAAGACGCATCATTTTGTGTGAGATAAAGAACTGAGGCATCTAAGTTTCTGTCTTTCTAAAAAAAAATTGTCAGAACTTATGCCAACTTACATAATTTCATACAAAGATTGATAAATTTGGTGGGAAGCATACTTCCCACGGCCTTAGAAAGGGTTAAAGTATGTGAAGGGAATCTCTTTCATTGATAACAATTTAAAAAGAAATTACTTTTTTTTATTTTCTAAAAAATAAAGTATTTGTAGGCCTCAGTTCATTAAATATTTTTGTTTTTATTCTATATTAATAAAATTATATGCTATATTTTGATATTCTATGCTATACTGTTATTTCTGCTATTTTTAAGGCACCGGATAAACATTAAATATGGAAACATTTTTGCATTAATTCAGCCTTAAGCAATTCAAATATTTCAGCCTTTAATTTGAAAATAATTTTTTTCCTACCTTAAAATAAGAAATTTTATGCACACTGCGATATTTCTATTCTAATAAAATTCTTTCCTTATAGTTTTAATAAAAATATTTTGAGAATGTTATTACTCCATTAAAAATTATTTTATATTGTTTTAGTAAAAGAAAATGTCAATGCCTCCCCAAATTTTTATTCTATAAATTTTTAATAATATTATGATTAATATAGTGATTTGTAATAAAGTTTTATTTTATAAACAATTAAAATTAAAATATCAAAAAAATATTACTTAAGTACCGAAATTTCAATTGAAAGAATATTAGTTCCAAAAGCAACTCCCTGCAATAATGAGAAAGTATATCTCCGTTAAGAAGCAAAATTAAATTGAATTTATTGAAATAGAAGAATTAATATTGCATTTAGACATGAAATTTCAAGAGTAATTTTGAACACTATGAATTTATTTCAACTCATATTAATAAATTTTTAATCTCTAAATTAAAATGTCATTAATTTTTTAAGAGTACTGAAAATCGATGAAAGTTTAATTAAAAAAAGTTTTGCGAAAGATAAATAACTCATCACCATTTTAAAGCGATTTGATGTTTGTATATTTCATCAAAATATATCTAATTATTCTAGCTGATCAATAATAATTCAGAAAAATAAATAAGAACATTTCTAGAAATCTGAAAATGTTTACGATAAAATTGAAATCTTATTTTTCTGACAATATTTAGAATTATTTGCATATCCATCCATTTATTAATGCTTAATATTATATCTTTACTAAGTGCTAAATGTAGTAGATATTGAAGGTAAAAGTATTTATTGATGATAATCCTTTATTAATTAAAACATCTCATTTTTAAAATTAAAAGAAAATATCATGGAAAAATATTATTTAACAGAATAAAAAACTAAATTATCCATATAAAAATAATTTGCTCTACTTTAAAACAGTTCGTTATAATGTGTTGCGTACGTGTTGTCTTTAAGAAAATATGATAATAGATCGGATTCTACTTCCATTTATTTAGTTTCCATTCAATTAGAAATTTATGAAATATTGAAGTTTTCTACACACAAATTTGAAAGCGGTATTTTTTAAAATTTAAAATATGATTATCTGATAAATGTAATTCGATTTTTAAAAACATTTAAATTTTAAATATGAAAATAAGTCAGCAAGCTTTCCAGTTAAATATGACGCTATTCTTTTATCTTATAATTTGAATTAAAAAAGGAAATGTAAACAGAAGTAAGAACTTGTGAAATGCTTATATCTATTTTAAGTTTCTATAATTAGTGCATTTTTATTATAAAAATTGATGTTTATGCTTATTTCCAAACACTTAGTCAAGTATAAATTCAAATCTAAATGTATGCTGTTGCACAGATATCAAGAACTCGAAAATTTCAATTTCCAAGTGCCGATTTGGGATCTTTAGAAAAGTCACAATTTTTCACTCATAAGGTTCGATAGTTTTATATAAAATGCATACAATAAGCGAAAAATTGCTTGAAATTAACTGATTAATTAAGTTTAATACCAAGTTGAATATAATTACAAAAGCAATTATTATTGTGAATTAATGTTGTCTCATTTGAAATAAGTAGATATAACTTGAAAACATTGTTTTTTTTATCAAGGGCTTATAATTGAAAATATTGTTTTTCTTTAGAGATTCTGGAAGAAAATCAAACCATAAATATCAAAGAAGTGTAGAAAGTTTTCAAAAATTTCAATCGTTTCATTTAAAAAAAATTTAAGAATTAATTAATGATAAAGGACTTTTACTGTTTACTCTTTTTTAAATGCTACTGCTTTTTTTAAAAACAAACTTCGGAGTAAATAAATTTACTATCCTTGTTATTTTGAAGCTTTCATTTTTTTGTACTTCACTATCTCTAAGATGAATTTTGTATTGTATTTTGTATTATACTTAATAATTTTGTATTATGAATTTCTTGATTATTTTTAATGTTTTTAAGAGTGATGTTTGAATGATGATTTTATTGACGATGTTTTTATGTTGAATAATGATATTTTTGAATGACGTTTTTATGAGCATGTTTCAATTTACGAATCCCTTAATAAGTTTAATTGTACTGTTATTATTTTTGGTTCTCTGTTGAAGTTGAAAGTGTTACTGAAATCTCAACGGCAATTGCGGTAAATTTAAATACACTTTGCTAAAGAAATCATCAAGACCCAATAATACATAAGAGATTTAATTGAAATTAAACACAAAAAATGCTGCTGGCTAACAAGTTGACCATCAAAAGTTGTTAGTATAATTATAGGTTCAAATTCGAAAGCTTTAAATTTTAAGCTCGTACCTCTATTATAAACATGAAATCTCAGATATGACAAAATTTCTATAAAAGGGATGTTACTTACGAGTTAATTTCAAAAATATTTAGTTTTTTCTCATAATATACTTTTTTTTATTATCTAAGACTTGCTTGTTTATAAATGCAAATGATGGTGATTAAATGTTAAGTAAGCTGTTTGGTGATAAGATTATATGGGATTTATATTTTTTTCACCCATTTTGTTTTGAATTATTTTTAATTCACTTTTGTTTTGAATTTGATAATTTCAAATGATTTAAACTAAACTATTGATTTACAAGCAATTGGACGATGCATTATAGTTTCCTATTATAAGAATAACTTGATCATATTGCAGACAAAGAATTTAATATAATACAAAACAGCATTGGTCGCTGTAATTTTGAGGTATGTTACTATTTTCGGGATGAATTTTTCGGGGATATTTTCGAAAATAGGAATATTTTTGAATATTTGCATAAAAATAATTAAAAAAAACATCTATGAAAACAAAACGTTCCAGTTAAACAACAAAAGTTAAAAAAATTATGAAAAAAGAGAGCGATGTTTTTTTGGGCTAAAAAGACGCTATAAAGCAAAAATCTTCTAGCTTTGAGATTTTTTAAATGATTTACCTGAAATTTTTCAGAAAAATATATAAATTTACGAGGTTTTTTCATAAGAAAATTCTATGATTTGAATTAAGAATTATCTATTTAGAATTTGATTAATTAGCACCTAAAGATGTAAAAGCACTAGACCTTATATAAATACAAATATAAAGATCAGTGTAACCTCCCCCCAAAAAATAGAAATAAAATTCCAAAGATTTTATGAAAATAAAAATTGTTAAAATATTAAGAATATTAATACTGTATTTACTTTGTATTCTAAATGCTTTATTAAGAATATTAATAAAAAAATTTTGCAAAAAATCGACTTTTTAATGTAGTTATTTACCTTAAATAAGTGTTCTATATAATTTTTTTTATTACGATACTTTTTATGTGATAAAACTATTTTATTAGTTAATAACAGGATTACTAATTAATAATGATTTCATATAACTGATCATAAAATGAAATCTTTAACATCAATTAGAATAAATACAACCTAACATGCATCGAGTCATAAAAGATCCATGTAATGGTTTTCGGTTAATTTTGTCGTTGACCGGGTTGTTTACCGTCTTTCATTATAAGCCTCTTGGATTACAAAGGAAGGTGATAGAATAATAATCAAATTTATGTCAATCTTAACTTTTAAGGTTTACTAAAATTTGCACAACAAAGGAATATACACGTGTAAAAAAAGTTTAGAATTTCACAATAAATTAAATTTTCGTTATTGCTTTAATTTCTCGTATATCTCTAAAATAAAAGATTTAGTCATTCTTAATGAATGCAAGGTCAAGGACTTCTGGTATTGAAGACGATTTGGTGACAAAAAGGAAAGTCTAGAATTTCGATATCTCTATTAATAATAGAGACCTGAAGATTCTTCTAGAAAATACCATAATCTGTTGCGAAACCATAAAAGGCGAAGAGCTGCAACGAACATTCAATCTTTATCTGGAGTATATTGATTGCTCAGTGAGTTGTGCAGTTGCCCTCATGCTGAAGCGCTATTATGCTCTCTTATTATTTAAGTAGCTATTTGCAAATGTGTTTTCAACTCCTATAAATGCTGCTTTTATGGCTTTGGCTGTGTTTATGTCATTTGTGCTCCGTGTTTTCAGAAATAATCCTAAATTAACGCAGCATCTTTCATTATGTAGCTCATTAAAATCCTTTTACCTTATACCCAAACTATTAAGCTGGATGTTTTTCGTAACAATATATGTTTTCATTCGTTATATTACGAATAGAATATGCCATGTTGCGAAAAAAACAAAACTAGAGATTTTCAATGAGAGCATCCTTAATGGTTTTGTTAAAAACTTATAATTGGAAAACAACTGGAAATGAAGTTACTATTTACTCAAATCAGTTAAAAGTTGAAAATTTTCCACTATTTTTTCCTCCATGACAAGCATAAACAAAAGATATCCCTCTTTAACGCTTTCGACTCATATTCAACAATAAATTTGTCAAAGAAATAAAAATCAATTTTGTAATTTCCTCCAATAAATGCAAGAAGAGAACATGTTTAGTTGCTTATTTGTAATACCTATCTATCTAATTCGATTTTCTTACTTATGAAAACTATTTTAGCGATGCAATAATTATTAAAATTTGATTATTATACATTTTTGAGCTTTTGGAAATTTTAGAAACTGCTTGATTCCCTGAATTTTATCATTTTGAAAACAATATCAAATCAATGCAAATTTTATATTCATTTTTGAAATTTCCTTTATTTGAAATTCTGAAGTATAGTAATATCCACTTTTAAATTCGTTATTCATATATGGTAAATTTTTTTACATCAACCTTTAAGAATTCATATACATACGCAAAACATATTTTAGATGTGTTCACCAAAGCAATATATTCCCAAGAGAAATTTGTGGTGCAGGTTGTAAAATATCTTGCGACAGAAAGAATCAAAAGAGAATTCCAGAAGAAAAGCCCATCATGTAATATTTATTATTTGCCTATTTGTTTGGACAGAATATGCGATGCAATCCATCTCCTTCTTCGTTGTGTAAAAAAATATCCGACTTAATCTACCTAATGCTTTTCGAACTTCTCGTAAATTTAATCTTTAATAATGCTACATAATAAAACCTATTTTATATAGTTTTTTTTAAATTTATTTTTTCAAAAATAAATATGCATCTTGAAATAGAAAATTACCAAATTTTTTTTTGTTAAATTTTACTTATTTAAATAAATGAAAATTATTCTCTATTCAATATTTTTTTTAATTATACGTCCTATTATTTTGTTCATTTAAATATTTTTATTGGTGAAAATGTGCGATTCTCGCTTAGTTATTTCATAGAAAATTGTAAATAATTCTTCGACGGTCATTTTGGATAGATAAAAGTGTTTACAACGGCAATAGATTTATTTTTAGAATTCCATGATATGAAGTTAAAATATATATACTACCAGTTACTATTGTTAAAAAGAGAACAATAAATATCCTTTTTACTATTCTGAATAAAAAATTTTGAAATGAAAAATGTTAGGTAATGAAAAAGAATTTATATTAAATAAATTCAAATTTGTGTAAATTTTGAATTAATAGGAATTAGAGCTGAAGTCATGATGTATATTTTTAATGCAATTACATATTCAATAAATTTTTCTAAAATTAATTATAATAAAAACTTCTTTTGGCTTAATGCCGGCGATCTTTCTGCTGATCCTCGAGAGTTCGTGCATGAGCCAATTGCCTCGATTCTTCTGCGTTATTGATCAGATGACTAACGTAATCGCCTTCTTGGCTGAACTCGTTGGGGCAAAGAGAAAACATCGTATCCAACGGCGTTTCAGCTTCTCGCCCATGTAGGAGGTAGAAGGGCGTAAAACCTGTCGTGTCTTGCTTGGCAGTATTGTAGGCGAATGTGAGGAATGGCAATATCTGGTCCCAGTTCTTCTGTTCGACATCAACATACATAGAAAGCATATCTGCAAGCGTTTTGTTGAATATCTCTGTAAGGCCATTTGTTTGCGGATGATAGGCTGTTGTCATTCGATAAGTGATATTGCACAGTCGATTAATATCGGACACCAGCTTGGACTGAAAAACTTGCCCACGGTCTGTAATGACAACTCCTGGAGCTCCATGCTTCAGGATTATGTCCTCTAGTAGGAATTTGGCAATTTGTGTAGCTTCCGCCGTCGGTAAAGCTCTGGTGACTGCGTACCGTGTCAAATAATCGGTGCATACTACAATCCATTTGTTGCCGTCGTCAGATTTTGGAAATCGTCCTAGCAGGTCAATTCCGACGCGATGGAAAGGAGCGGCAGCTGGTGGAATAGGAACGAGACGACCTGGTGGCTTCTGAGGAATAGATTTTCTCCTTTGACATTCTCGGCAGTGCATCACATATCTTCGAACATTTCTGTACAAACCTGGCCAGCGGAATCGCTTTCTTATTCTATCATAAGTCCTGGTGAATCCTAGATGTCTGGCGGTAAGGTCATCACGGAGAGATTCTAGAATATTGAGCCGTAAATGCTTCGGGATCACTGGTAGAAATTTCTTTCAGGACGGATCAAAATTCTTCTTGTAGAGGACTCCTTCGACTACTTCAAAGTTTTCCAGCCTGCCTGCTTCGGTACTTTGTTGGTCTCTTATTATTATTATTGCCAATTCTGGATCTTTCATCAGTTTTTCTGAGAGATTAGTGAATAAAGTGGCACCTATAGAGTCCCCAGACCATGAAGCCTCGACTTTTAATGGGTTTATCGACAGACTATCAGCATCTTTGTGTTTCCTTCCACTTTTGTACACCACTGATACGTCGTATTCTTGGAGTCGCAGCCCCCATCTAGCGAGTCTTCCAGAGGGATCCTTCAGTCCTGTCAGCCAACACAGGGAATGATGGTAGTGATGATCTTGAAAGCCTTTCCAAAGAGATATGTCCGAAACTTAGTTATAGCCCATATAGTCGCAAGGCATTCTCTTTCAGTTGTGGAATAGTTTCTCTCAGCCTTCGTCAGAGTACGCGAGGCATAAGCTATTACTTTTTCCTTCCCATCTTGTATTTGAACTAATACTGAGCCGATTCCGTATCCACTCGCGTCAGTGTGAAGTTCCGTTGGTGCATTTTCGTCATAAAAACCTAAGACAGGATCGGAGGTAAGATCTTTCTTCAAGATATTAAAAGCTTCCAATTGTTCAATCCCCAATAGAATTTTGTGTCCCTCTTCATTAACAACTGTAGTGGTTCGGCTTTATGGCAAAAGTCCTTTATAAATGGGCGATAGTAAGAGCAAAGTCCTAGAAAGCTTCTGATGTCATGGATATTCCTAGGCACGGGAAAGTCGCACACGGCCTTTACTTTTTCTGGGTCCGGTCTCGTACGCCATCACTGTATACTAGGTGTCCCAAGATCTTTATCTCTTTTGCTCCAAAGCGACATTTTTTTGGATTAAGGATAAGGCCTGCGTTCTGTATACACTGAAGGACGGTATTCAACCTCTGAAGATGTTCACCGAATGTTTCTGAGAACACCACAATGTCATCTAAATAGCAAATGCACATTGTCCATTTTAAATGTCGCAGAAGATTATCCATCATCCTTTCAAAAGTTGCAGGAGCGTTGAATAAGCTAAATGGCATCACTTTGAACTCGTATAACCCCTCGGGTGTTAAAAAGCTGTTTTCTCACAATCGGTTTCATCAACTTCTATTTGCCAGTAACCGGAGTAGAGATCCACCGACGAAAAATATTTTGCCCTCTTCAGGCAATCCAAGGTGTCGTCAATACTCGGCAATGGATACAAGTCTTTCTTAGTAATTTTGTTTAGTCGGCGATAATCAACACAAAAACGCCAACTTCCATCTTTTTTCCTGACCAAGACGACTGGAGATGACCATGGACTTTCTGATGGTTGAATGATGTTTTTCTCTAACATTTTGGTTACCTCCTCACTGATAATGCGGCGCTCAGATGGGGACACTCTGTAAGCTCTCCGACTGATGGGTAATTTGTCGCCTGTGTTTATTCGGTGTTTAACATTGAGTTGGTTTCCGTTCTTGAAAGCTCTTTCTTGATCGAAAATATCTAAACTCTCTGGAGTAGGTGCAACATTCTTTTTGGTCGATTCTGAAATCCGGGGCTATCATCGTGGTACAGTAGATGACACTCAACTTTGCCTTTGCAGTGGTCGTGGAATAAAGCGATCCTTCGTCTATAGTATTGATGCAGTCTTCGAGTAAGGGTTCGGCATAGGGATGACGAATATTTTACGAGCGGTTATTACGTAACCAATATCATAAAGTCACAAATACCAGTGATCAATACTTTTCAAAAAGGGGTGTGATTCAAATCCTTAATTACTGGTTTTGGATCACGATAGAAAGTAACAATCGATACGATATCCCTGAAATTTATCGGAGCATTGACTTCACAGGAAAGTAACAATCGATACCATCTGTCCAATGAAAGCTCTCGAACAAAACAGAAAAGGAGAAATCTGTGAATGGATTGAAAAGTGAACGGGGCGGTTATTGGAAGTATCGTATCATTGAATTGCATATCACTGAAATCTATCGGAGCGGTGACTTCACTGGAAAGTGTGAAGTCGCCGCTCCATTTCCGATATTTGCATTTGATGCACTATTCCATACAAATCATTAATTGCTTTGACTTGACTCTGCATATACTCCGTTTACTGCTGGCGCCATCTATTGGTAGAATATAGAACAAAATTAAACAATTTAAAGAAATGACATATTTAATTCAAATTTTTCAGAAAATGGTTTACTCCAATAAAGAAATTAAATAGTTTTGAAAAAAAAAATCAAATTTAAGAAGTAAGCTGAAATAGATAAATTAATTCAATCACATGTTACTTAAATTAGTATATTAAGTATTAACTACAATTAATAAATTTAATATTTAATATTAAGTATTAATTTTTAATTAATATGATTGAAATAACAGATATTTGGAACAAATATTTAAAAATAACAATAGCAAGATTATTTGTTATTCAAAAAATTGTGGATTATGCATCTCTAGTTCGGCATACCCGATGAACAATCTTTTAGGGATGATCTGAGATTTCCCTTGTCCGTTGGCAACCCATAGTTCGGCTTTACCATTAAGGAGCCTAACTATAGTAGAAGGAATAGCAACTTCTTTGTTAAAGAGGAGCATCCTATTTCTCTCTACTATTACATCAATAGCTTGAAGGTTTTACAGCCCAAGACGGTGACCTTTTTGATAGAACGAGCAGGTACTGTATAATTTTCCAACATGAATAAACGACTGGAATCTGGAGTTTGGGACTCTCGAATGACGTCTTGAAACAAGAGCTCCGAACGGCCACAATCTATAACAGCTTGAGAAGCGCCCAAAAAGTCCCAAACTAAGGATGATATCGTGACTGCATTGCGACAAAACAATAAATTCAAAAGCTTGAGGTCGACCATTGATTTCGAGACGAATCGTACATTTTCCCACTGGTCTCACGTAATTTCCATCGGCGACTTTTAAAAGAACATTGTTAGTTGTGGGAAACATAACTTTCTTCAGTAGGCGAAGATACTTCTCCGAGATTATATAAAATGAGGCTCCAGAGTCCACAAGGGCAGGTACTGGCTCATTGTCGATGATTACTTCTATGTTGATTCCGGTCATCTTTGCGGCACAATGTTGCGGCATCCGAGGATTTTTGTCACTAGCGGCCTTACCCCCAAAGAAGGTTGCACCGCTTAGTTTTCCTCATTTCTCCGGCTAGGAGATTCACTGGATCTTCTATATCGCGACGGAGATCTATAGCGATCGTCATCGTGATGGGCTGTGCGACAAACGTCGGACTGCTGGTCGGCTGTATTCGTAGGCATAGTGTCCCTCATTCGACGGCGGACGGCTGAAATCTCTATTAGCCCGATATGCCTCAAAAATAGCTTTGCGATCTCGGCAGTATCGAACTACATGGCCAGGGCGGCCACAATGGAAACAGACGGGTCTTCTATCAGGGGTGCGCCAGACATCTGTCTTCCTCTGTGGTTGCTGTGCTACGGGCATAGGTTGTCTGGCAACGTCAGCATAGATAGGTTGGCGTCTTGGTTTGACCTTTGTCTACTCTGGTGTTGTCTGCGACAAAGGAGCTAAAGCATTTTCCACTTCCTCTCGAACAATGGCTTCAATGCCTTTGCCCTGGAGTTCGGGATCAACTACTGGAGATATAAGGCGCTGGACCTCCTCAAGTACTATTTGAAGTACCAGTGATACTAGATCCAGTTGGTGGTCAATTGCAGCCATTGGTACCACATTTGGGAGCCTTTCAGATTTCCTACCCCGGATCCTCTTTTGCTGCATCTCCTCGATCTTTCTACACCATTTAATAAAGTCTTCGGTAGTGGTTATTTCTTTCATAAGTAGTGCCTGGTAAACATCTTCGGCGACTCCTTGCATCAAATGAGACACTTTCTCTTCTTCTGACATATCAGGTTTGACTTGATGACACAATCCCAACACGCTTTGGTTGTATGACTGCGTGCTTTCGCCAGATTTTTGAGCTCGATACTTTAGCTCATCGGCTTTCTTTACATAGTGCTGTGTTTCCCCAAATGCCTCTTAACATTAATTTGAAAACATCCCAGGAAGTCAATTTATTTTCATTATTTTCAGACCATTGTTTCTCTGTGCGGTCCAGGAAGAACACATTTGCGAGACAAGTCATGTCATCCCATCCGTTGAATTTTGAGACTGTCATTGTTTTAACCATTTGTTTGGGTCCTGTCCCACGTCTCCTTTAAATACAGATTGATTCCTGTATTGGGGCTGTGCTGGTGTTCAGGATGACCGGTTTAGTTTCTTGTTCCATAGGCATTTTTCTTGTCTCTCTGGGTGGTGGATAATAAAGTTCAAATTCTGGTTCTAGGCCATTAAGGCGATCGCTTCTTCGTAAATGTTTCCAGGCTGACTGGAATCGTACCCGGCGCCTGCACCAAAGAATGTCACGTAGATATTCTAGTGTTGGACTCAATGACGCACACAAGAAGCAGAGTTAAACCAATTTATTAACTCAACTCAGAACTCAGAATACAGTAACTGACAAATCGTCTGCTTTTATTGAAGCAGAGAAAGTTCCAGAAGAAACAGTAAGAAAAGTCCAGAACACTTGTCTGGTAAACTAAAGAAATGTCCAGTATCTTTTGGAACATGAAATAAAGGAAAACATAAAATCGAGGAATTAAATATTTACATATACTATTAATTGCATTGTCTCTAGCGGGATTCGACTCGATCATGAGACCAGTGCCATGACCATTCGGCCATGGAGATTCGACTGTCTTTCTTCAATGCGGCAATATTTTTTCAAATAAAAAGGAGTTTTTTCTTCTTTTTTTGAGAATGTATATATATTAGAATACACAATATAAAGAAAAATAGATTTAATAATAAAACTACAGCTTTTTGGAAAAAATTTAAAGAAACGATAATTAATTGTAATTTTATAAAAAAGACAATGCAGTAGCTTCTTTGCTCAAATTTTTCATTTATTTTTCATTTCTATTTAATACGATTAGATAAAGAGGAATCAAAATGCACGAATTAAATATGAAAGTTTTAGAATTACAAATTTTCAGAAATCGTTTATTTACTTAACTTTAAAATAAAATGCAAAATTTTTACTTTCATTATATCTATAATTTTACTACTTTAATATTTCCTTATAATAAAACTTTTCATTTTTTCAAAATACTTGTAGGAGAAAAAAATAATAGCTTTTCATGTTTTTCAAAATACTTGTAGAAAAAAAATAGCTTTTTATAGTAAAGCTTTTCATGTTTTTCAAAATACTTGCAGGAAAAAACAAATACAGAGTGGTGAACTATATCAATGTGTGCTTACCATCTTTCCGATAGTATATAATTTCGAGTTGTTTCTCGAGGCAGGTCGTAAGGGACTCCCTGATCTGGGCCGTGGCTTGGGAGCTGGTGAGGGGTCCGTGCAGGAAGTCGCACGTCGCAGGCTTCTGCATGAGTTCGGCCCGCGAAAACCCCACCAGATCACAGAAGCCATCATTACAGTAGATGATAGGAAATTGTTCCACCTGTGCATTCGCCAGCAAGAAACGACGATCTGCAAAGAAAAAGAATGTTAGATTAGAAACGCACCACTATAAAACGAATTTAATAAATACAAATTAGATTGTATAAATATTGATGTGTGATTATAAATAGTTTCCTTAAGTCAAAAATTTAAAATAATTTCGATTAAGGTAGTTTATGTTTTAAATCCAACGTGCTGAATCAATATTTACTGCAAAGAAAAGTATTTAAATGAAATATTATAGAAGCAACAATAAATATTTTATCAAATCAATTATCAAAGCGAAGGTTAGTGGTGTCCGGGCCATAGTTTAATGTCTTTATTTCACCACTACCCCTCAGTCGATGATAGTGATTTTAGTAAACAGAAAGGATGGGCGAGAAATGGCATTGCTTTCTTCGCCCCTTTATTATAATTGTCTTCAAAAACTGGCAATTTCACTAATATTTTGTCTCCAACCCCCTTAGATTGAATCCCAAAGCATCAATACACCCTGCCCGCTGGCGTTACCTCACTGTATCAAATAATTATGAGTAAATAATAATATGTTAATTTAAACTAAGTGTGAGATATTTCTTATTCTCATATTAAAGGAGATAACTGAAATCTAAAGAGAGCGTTATTGTATTCCCTCCCCATTTTCATAGGTAATCGAACTCGTTACTTACTGTTTATTTAATATTTATTTAAGGAGCAAAAACATTACAATATTTCAAAAGAGCAATTCCAGCTAACATAATTTTCTTTATATAAAAGCAAGTATAATGCAGTAATAATTTTGTTAAGATTTGGTTTAAAATAATTTAGAAAATAAAGTGTCGTTTTTTGATGTGCAGTAAATTAATTCGTTAAAAGAAAACTTGCATTTCAAGTAAATATTATTCTTATAATAACAATTATTTAATGATCATTTCGCACTTTATACTTTACATATTTTAAATTCTCCAAATGAACATTATATTTTTAATTTAAAAATACTCTTTAAACACAATATAATTTTATTATTGTTGCTGACGTAAGAAGTAACCATACTCATAGGAAGCAAAATGAATAATAAGAAGGGGAATAAGGTATCTAAGTACTGAAATCTACTTAAGGTTATCGTATAGAATAGTAATTAAAATTTGACCACAATTTTAGGTTATCGAAATTCTTTATATTTTTATGATTCTGTTATTTTTAATCAAAGTTATTTTTTACAACTACCCTTATTTTTTTCAAGTTGAAATTTTTTTTGAAACTTTATGCATTCCAGTGATGTAATATTTGCTAATTTTAACTAACATATTCAAATTTTGCTTTAGAAGTTTGAAATTTTAAATATTAATTCTAGTGATGCAAACCATTTTATCCAATTACTCGTATATTATCTAATTATTATCCAACTAAATACATATGTACAAATGCTTATCTAAATAAAGATAAATGATCGTACATTTTTTTCACTTATTCACTTACGAGCAATGTTTTTAAATCTCTCCTCCTAAGTATGCTTGGGAGAAAACGTTCTAATGATAGCATTATTTAATAAACTGACTTACAGCGACTACATAAAATTTATACCAATTTATTTCTTATTTCATAGTAATAAAATAAAAGTGATAATTTAGTTTTAAGGGCAATAACAGATTAATTTGCATTTTTTTTTTTTTTTTTTGCTTAGCATAAAAACATTCATGTGCAATACTTATTATGTTAACAGTTGTTTTTATACCTCAAGAATAGTTTGTCTTTGTCAAAAAAAAAGAAACTAAAATCAAAAACGAATTCAGAGATTTCATATTCACTATCGTCTATTGTACCCAAGTGTGTGTATTGTATTAAATGCTATAATTATTATCGCCAAAATTTACATAATTATTTTCTGTACAACAAAATATTGAAATGAGATAATGAATTATGTAAAATCACCTATTGAAAGTTTTGCAATAGTTTAGCATCAATTGAATTTAAGACTGATATTTTGAAACTGCTTTCCCACTGCATAGCTAAGCCAACTTTTTTTCAATCACGTATAAAACGAAAACTTCAACTGTCCACAACAATATTATTTTCTGCACAAAACTCAGCTGACACGGCAAAAATTAAAATTCTCTTTGCAAGCAAAACAACTTTCGTATTCGGATAAAAAGATGCCGAAACTGATTTAGATTCAGACCCTCCACCCAATGTTTACTCCCTTTGATCCAATAAGAGAAAGCAGGCAATGCTCTTCCCTTCTTTATTATTATTAACTCGTTCCTCCGTCGGCTAAACTATCAAGACGAATGCCCAATCGCATTGATTAAAACCAATTTCTCACAGTCGCTCCTCCTCAGATCGCTGCAACTATTTTAGGAGTGGTTAGTTCCAAGGTCATTTTGGAACTATCCCGGCTCCTGATTTTTATGGCTTCGCCGCTATGAATAACATGATATTCAGAAGGTTCTAGCAAATGTATAATGCATCTTTTACTTCTAAAAGAATGAGAAGGTTGGGAGTTAAATGTATGCAGTAGATATTAAAAAAATTTGTTATATAATTATATTTTTACCAAAATTCATATCCAATATTTTAAATTTTTGAGATTGGGAAATGTTAATTAAATTGTCAGACAGAATTAAATAAGTTTTGGCACTGAGAGGAATTTTTTTTCTACTAAGAATTTTCTGAGTAGAAAAAAAGTCAACATAATTAATTCTTTGATTCACAAAATATTGAATATATATATTGAAAATATTGGATATATATATATAAAATTTTAAAAAACTATGAACATATATATTGGTTGATTTGTCTTATTTTTCTTTAGATTCTAAAAAAAAAGATATTAGAACTTGACAATAAATTCCCGCGTTTTTTTCACAGAAAGATAATTATTTTTATCATATTGAAATGTAATGATTAAAGAAAGGAAATATTTAAATATGTCTGGATACTTATTTATTAAAAGAGAAAAAAAAATTAGATTTTATCATTATATTCAGTTTATGTAACGACATTTATAATGATTTTTTTGATATAACTAAAAATTTATATATAAAATATTTATATTTATAGATATAAAATATTTATTTTTTCGATTGCAAAAAAGCCGTGAAACAAATCTAGAATTGGTGAAACCAAATGCGTTTAAAAACATAATTTAGTTAAAATTATGGAATTCTCAGGCAAAAAAAGAGATAAAAGCAAAAACCTTCTTTAGAAATTTATCAAAAAATGTGTTCAAAAATTTGAAGATAACTTTAGAATTGCATTACCTATCTTCTGAATTAAAAATTAAGATTTTCTTCAAAAAGTAAGCCAACAATAATACGGCAATGCCGCAAAGATAGTTATTTGGCAAAGAAACAAGTTTTACAATTTCATGAATTCAATCGCATTAACCTAATTCTACTTAGAAATATGATTTAATTTTTATTGTTACAAAATAATAATAATCAGATTACGTAATGTAATGGGTTTTTTTTTGCATCATTATCAGTTGATGAAGGCAGACATTTTATTCTGCGATAGATTTTACCATTATAAAGGAAAAACAACCCATACGAAAGTGGTGTAAGGTAGAATCTCACTCAAATGCCATTTATAGACTATTACAAATATGTATAAAAGCATCTGAAATGACAAATCTATAAATATGGAACTTCAAAGATTTCGTTATTGAAAAGTTATGGATGTGTCAGAAGATGCTCAAATATTACGGTAAATTTATTTCTACGATGTAGAAACCAGTCTGCCAAACTGTAACTTTTAATAAGAAAATATTTGTTTATTAAATACTATTTCCAAACTTTCGAAGCCTAAAACTGCGTTTTAAAAGGTACATTTATCAGTACTTTTTAAAAGAAAAAAAATACTGTTAAAGGAAAAAAACTGGATTTTTTTCAGCATGCACAGCTCTGCATTCTTCTTTTCAATCATAATCGATAACTCAGTTGCAACGTTCTTAATTTTTAAAAATAAATAATCCGGCGTTTGTTAGCTATTCTAGTTTTTAGTGAAGCCGTAAAATAATGAATGCATTTTACTTTATTAACGATGACAGCAAGCATGAGTTGAAAGAAAGCAATTCAAGAGTTTCTCTTAATTTAAAAATACTTTTAAAAATCTCTCCTACTTTCACATTTTCGTTCTATAACTAAAACGCTAAGTTAGCCCTTTTACCTCTTTCCATTTGAAAAGGGCTTAGTTATCACGCGAACGTAACGTCTTTAGAATAGCCTTGATATTTTATTAAGTGAAGTGAAAAAAAGCAATTGGAATTCGTACAGCTGACAATGAAATATTCATCCTTCTTTTAACAGCAATTTTGATGAATTATACGAAAAGAGCCGGAAACAAAGATGTTGTCAGATCTTTCATTGTGCAATGAGAAATGCTGACATTTTAGTTTTCACTTAAAATCTTATCATATTTTCATGTATAAATGGAATTGTTTGACTGATAGCATCAGAATGTTAGATTATAGAAGATATTGAGTTAAAAGTTGAGTTTCTGTGTATGATGTAATTGGCAATTTATTACCAAATTTGGAATGTTAAATAAAAAAAAAATTGGGAATTAAGAATATTTAAATTACTTTTTATTTATTATAAAAGCTTTTCTAGAAAATATGATTCTCTTAGGATTTTTAAATATTTATATTTATTAGGTTAAAAAAAGAAGAGTGAAATTAAATTCGATAATTATTGATCAGAAATTAGAAATAATATTCTGCTAACGGAATAGAATCATTAAAATATTACTTACAGAGATTAAATTCTTTTTATTTATTTATTGTTAATAATTGTTTCTACAAAAATCAATTATTACATTTGAAATAAAAATTACTCGCCCACTTTTTGTGAAATGTGACATGTTTTGAAGGGAAAGAAAACAGTGATTTTGAAAGAGGACCGTTTAAATTTTATGATTCAAAAGTAAAAAACTATGATGAAGAAATTATGAAGTTGTATATCGAAAATTTCTCCACAAACAATTCCGTATGAAGGTGCAGTAATATACCAAAAGAATAAATGTTTCAGAAATGTATTAAAGATCAGGAGAAAAGCTCTCATTTTGAATAATAATAGCTTATTTGTGTATATAACTTAATTTTTTTAAAAACTACTTTTAAAAATTGACAAAATAAATCTGTTTAACAAAATCAAAGCAAAAAATAACATTTTAAATGCTTTAAATGTAAGTTTTTTTTAAATAAATTTTTTTGAGGATACTTTTAAGAAATACCCAAACCCTCAACTGAAAAATATACATTTTATAAAATTTTGTTCTTAGTCAGTTGCATTTTTATTTTCATTTAAAAGCATATAACATCAATAGAATTTCCTTCTTAACACATATTTAAATCCTATTATTTTTATAAAAAATTCTTGATAATCATGTATTGTTTTTAGATTATGTTAGTAGAAATTTATAGCGTGTCTTGAATAATCAAAAATTCTAACAGATATTATGTTATGTTAGCATCAGCATATAAGTAAATAAAACTATTTCTAATAAAATTTCATTAAATATTTTTTCTACTATTTATTAATCAAACTAAGAATCTCTTTAAACACATTTCATAAACGTAATAAATTTGATACGAAAATACATTTAAGTATCAATCAATTTAATTAGTTAATATTATAATACTTCTTTCATCATTCGAGTTCCTAAAATAAAATGCTATCAATATTTAGTTGATTCTTAATCTCGTATTCCAAATTTGTTTATGGCAATTGAGATCAATTTATTTGAGATTGAAGATGAGATGAGAAGTGATATGTGAAACTTCGGTCAGATTCTATTTATTGGTACCGAATTCAAATACATTTATTTATATTCTATTGAAAAAAAACTTTTCCCTTAAATGAATAGTATAATTTAATTTCATTCATTCATTATTTCTTCAGATTTGGATACTAAAATGGAATTATTTATTATGTAAGAAAATATCTTGATAAGTTTATTTATAATTAAATAACAAACTTATAACTAAATCAGATGAACTATTTGAATTCGCGAAAACAAATAAGACAATAGTTCAAATTTCATATTTAATAATATCTCGAGACTTTCTTAAAAATAGAAAGTTTGAATTATTCAAAAATTGTTAGTTTCGGACATTGACATCTTCGAATATTGTATCTACTGATGGTGAATAATACAAAGATTAAAGTATGTTAAAAATGTTTCTTGCAAAAATATTTTAAATGTATAAAAAATAAAATTCAAATAATTTTTACCGCCACTCCAATATAAATAGATCTATATATCTATAGAGATTATAAAATTAAATGCCTTTTCGGAACAATAAAAGAATTTTAAGTAAACAATAGCAGATCAGTATACAGAGATTACATAAAACATTTTTTTAAACAATCAGAAAAAGTGGTTATAATGGTATGGTTGGTAGGACTTATATAAAGTTTTTGCACAGTATCTTATGCTAAAAAATCAAGACTAGAACGATTTTGCATTAATCTCGATTTGAATAGAAGCATTCGTAATACTAGAAGAATTGGAAATTTTATTTCTCACTCTACTTAGATTCTACTTGATTTATCAGAAATCTAATCTGGCAAGCCAACTTCTATGATTGTATGCTTTGAAATTTCAGAAAAGATGCTTTAAAACAGTTAACATCCTTCTTATTTGATCGTGGTTAAAAGTTATGAAATAAATGCCCAACTAATCTTCTTGAAAGATGCAACTTTCATTCAACAAATCAAACCAAATAAAATTCTTTTAGGTAGAAATAGAAACCTTTAGAAACAATTCTAAAAATATTGCTAGTAAGTTTTAAAGAGTTACCAATAAAAGTCAAGAGTAATCCTGCTTAATATAACAAAAACGAATTCTCCAAAGTCAAACCCATTAAGTCCTGTCGAAGTTTATAAGCATCCAAAAATTAAGTTAAATGATCTGGAATCCATTATATCATATTTTAGAGTTATTACTTTTACTTTCCCGAAAATATACCACTTTATATGAAATAAATGGAATGGAAAATATTTTCCGTTTTGTTTAAACTTTATTCTTGCTTTATATGTAGGTAGCTGAAACGAAGAAAAGATAGTCTCTTAATCTTTTTTCTAAAACATTAAACGATGTACAGAAAAAAAAGTACCTTCAGTTTTATAAATCGTTTCTCTGCTTTCAAGGAGTTTACCTATAATACCTAAACAATTTATATAAAGTGAAATCTTAAGAATCTCGAGAAATACGAATTGTTTTTTTTAAAATCAGTCTATATAAAGGAAGCAGATATATCCGATTATATATAGACATTATATTTTTATAATCACATCTTTGACATAAATAAATTTAGGATAAAAGAGAATGAAAGCAATGTACATATTAAAGAAATATTCCGGTGGCACTCAAACTCGTTGATGTTATTTCAAAATAAAACTACCATATTTTCTAACAATAAAATATCTTCTACATTATTCAATGATATTTACTTAAGATCTTCATTAGTAATTTAATTGCTAAAAGAATGGGCATAAAATACAAAATTTTATATTAATTCAGGTTGATATATTGGTTTACATTTCTTAGTTCAAATTTGTTTGAAAAAATAATACAGATTTTAAAAGTAAAACTACCATAAAACTTAATTTCGAATCTTATGCAAGTTATAAGCAGTGCTAAAAAGAAGCTCTAGTTTTCAAAATACATTTAATTAAGATGTTGTTCAAAGTTTTTTGACCTATTGCAACTTTATACTATTGTTCGAAATTTTAATCCTTGGCATAAAATATTTTTCTTGTCTATTAAATGAAATAACTTTATAATTCCTATAATTTTTAAACAAAACATAATGTATGCATTCTGTTTTCTCAAAATGATTAATATTTGCATAAAAGATCTTTAAAAGGAAATTTATAATCATGTAAATTAGAGGGAATTTTTGCATACTTTGTGATTTTGTAGGATTTCAAGCTTTTATGTTTCTTAATGAATTTCTCCTATTTCTTCGAATATATGCTATTAATGCAAAATTTCTGAACTGTTTAGAGTTTTAAAGCTTTTAATGAACTAAAATAAATTTTTACACTCACGTAATATTGAAATAAAAATTCTCAATATGCTTTATATGTTCTAAATTGAATCTTAAAAATTATCTTATTATGTTTTCATACCTTCGCTATTGACTAGATTGTGAATGCTCTATACTAATGATTCATTTTGGTGTCTATGCTTTAAACGAGAGGTGCAAGATTTCAAGAAAATTATTGTTTATGATGCCGTTACTTTACATTCTGAATTCTTAGCTTGGAAAAGAAACCGATTCAAAAACGACTCTTTGGCATGCAACTCTCATGTCCCGTTTAGGCTGGCTTAGTGATCAGAAGGCTAGTTAAAAAAATTTTTTTAAAGAGTTTCAATTTGATTTTGATGTTATTTTATATATTCAAAATATCATTCAGATCTCTCTTCTTAAATAGAAAATCTTTGAAGAAACACAATTCATCATATAAACGCGCATAAAAGGTAAAAAAAAAAAAACTGCATATAATTTATTTTATTAATGGATTTTAATAAAATGCATAATAAATTGAATAAATTAATAATTATTAAATTATTCAATATGGATAATATTTATTAATCAATTGATAATGGATAATCAATTAATGGATTTAGAAAAATGTATTACATATCTTAAAAATAATTATTATACAATAATTTCAGACCTATTTTATATTTTCTTTCCGATATTTATTATTTTGTTTTATTGGGAGTTAACGTACAAAATAACTCTTAATATCAGAAATCGTATTTTCTCCAAATCATATCAAAGAATGAACTGAACAAAAATTCACATAATTTATTTCAATACAAATTGAATTTTTTTCTAGCACCTTGAATCGATTTAATACATTTTCTCAAAATAAGACTATAACTGCGATTTTATTTCGAACGTTATTTTATAACTCCCGCTTTCCATTCTTTTATTCTACTGTCTATCTTGTAGCGTGCGAAAGAAAAATATTTGGAAGAGTAAACAGCCGGGGATGTGTACACTGACATGAGGGATAAAGAACACTGTCGCCTCTTTCATCTCTCCTGAAACCTAATTCGTCAAAATCACATAAATAAAAAATATTCCCAGGAAAATAGGCGACCCCGTAAAATCAATGGAAAAATCATTTTCCTTTTTCTAGGAAAAGGAGTGAATAAAATGGAATGTGTGGGTGATACTTTAATGCAATTATTTTTCGCTTACAAGGTCAATAAAATTTGGTAGGAAGATGAAAGGTATTTAGCCGAAAATTTTAGGAACATTTTGTTGCATCTGAAATAAAGAGTTGTTTCCCGTAAGAATTGATAAACGAATTAAATTAATTGAAAAGAATTTTAAATATACCTTTAACATCAAGAAAATAAATTTTAATGGATTAACTGCATAAATTTAATGACTTCTTATTAGCATCCTATTTTGCAATCTTTCTTTTTATAAAAAAATGCATAATAAATAAAAATTTATAATATTAAGATAAAATGAATGCGGAAATATGATAAGAGAGCTTTGAATTTTGAGTTTTATAAAAAATAAAACTTTTCACAGTTCATGCAATTGCATTAGAGAATCTTTATTGTTAATTGAAATTTTCTATCAAAATAATAGCAATAAGTTTTGTTGAAGATAATGCAGCGGATGTGGAAGTTATTTAACGTATTAAATGCAAGTAGCATCGGGAATTTATAATGGATAAATGTAATTAAAAATATTTAATAAAAACAAAAAGTTTTTATAGATTTGCTGATTTTTTAAAACCATTTTTCACTTAATTCGAGAAATTAGTTATTAAGAAATAAAATTATTTACTAATAACATCCTTCAATTTAAGGATTAAAGCAATTTTATAAAAAAATTAATATATCGAATAATACTTTTCAATCAATGTTAAAATAGTTTTAAACTCAAACTTTATTTTTCAAATTATGCTTTTCATACAGATATTTACCCGAATTAATGCATATTAAGGCGTATTTTGTAGAAAAATAAAATATAATAATGGAGTGCAAAATAAAATTGTGAAACAAACTCGGGTATAATAATCGTATTATCTGGGAATAATTATAAATTTCAATATAATATTTTACTAAAAATAATTTCCAAGAATTTTGCAATCATAAACATAAGGAGTTTGAGCTGTTAAAGCTTCCTTATTATTTAAATACAACAATATTGCTTGCTGATATTAAGAAAATTAATAGTTAGAGATTTAAATAAGAAAACAAAGCTTCTAAAACACTATGATAATATAGTTAATATGTCAAATCATTTTAAATATCACATTGAAAAAACTTTTTTGTTTGAAATATAGTAAAAATCTTAAACTATTCAGAAATATAGCAAAAATCTTAAACTATTCAATGCTTTTCTACAAATAAAAATATAAATTTAACACAGGCGAGATGCATATTTCTGAACTTGACAGAATAAATAAGCAAATCTTTCAGACAGAATTTTTGGAAAAAATTTTAACTATACTTAGTATTGATAATTAAATTTAAAATTTTACCTTTTAACATTTCTGAAATATTTCTGCGTTTTTAACAGTATTTCAATCGATTTCACAGTCATTTTTACTTTCAAACAATAACAGTTGTTCTTAAAACTGCACAATCATTAATAAAAAATAAGAATAGCAGATTTAAATAACAGCAGATAGTCGATTAAAAAAATCATTTTCAATAAAAATATAAAATGAATATTTCTACAAAAACAGAAGTTACCTTGAAATTTAATAAATGATTTGCTATGGAATTTATTGAAATTGCAAACATATTTGTTTAAATAAAATACGATACATGTTTTAATATAATATTCGGAAAAATTTTAAATTGTTAATATTTGTTACGATGTTATCAGATCAGTACAGAGTATGTTAATACAACAAAAAAAATATTAAATTTTTATTAATTTCTTAAAAATTATTTTGTTTTTCAAAAAATAGTTTCCTGGAAGAAATATAAAAATATGCCTTTAATAAATATTATTCATAAAAGAATTCCCATATTTAATATAAATTAATTTAGCCATTATTTTTTTACTCTATTTTTGTTGAAAAAATATAGCTTTGAATATTATTTCAATCATGAATATATTTTCACTACTTGAAAAATTTTATTTTGTAAATAATATTTGCAAAAGAAAATTTGCAGAATTTAAATTCAGAAATTTAAAATCTGTATTTATTTGATGAAAAACTGTTTTTCTAATATTTAAGTACATAAGCAAAGCTGTTTAAACAATATTTCTTTTGGGAAAATATAATATTACATTCTAGTTGCCACTGGAAAATTATTCTATTTCTATTAAAATAATCATTTGTATTTTCAAATAGATAAAAATAAATTAGTAAAAAAAATATAGAAATAAAGATAATTGCAGATACTTACAATTCAAAAAAAATTGCTACTATATATTTGTTTTATCCTATTTAATACTGTCTCAAACATTAAAATTTTTAATATTAACAGTTATTATACACAGCAAATTGACAAAAAGGACTTGTATTACTTCAAATGGTTTTTCGAAAAAATTCTCAATTTCAGACAAATTAACTTCCAATTGTTTTTCTTGAAATAAGTATGCATTTCAGAAAGCGAGTTTATTCGGTTTCAAAAATAAAAGCTGCAAGTATTCGTTAAATAAACAAATTTTAGATTTTAAATGAAAATATTCCTTCATTTATTGTATGATAATTTATTTATCCTCCATTTGTTTTAGCAATTATAAAATGTTCCTATTACTATATAATTATACAAATGATCTTTTAAATAAATTGCAGAATTTCTCATTTCTTTCATTTCCTAGAAACTTATATGCTACAATATAATTAAATAAAGAGATCTCCCAAGTAATTGTCTGAATTCTTTTAATAGAAGAATGATATTTAGTTACTTTTCTAAACGAAGAATTTGAAACAACCCAAATGAGATTAACTGTAAGGCAAATGAGTCAATTGTAATAACAAATGTTATTATAATTGATTGTCATAAAAGAGAATCTCTTTTCTGTAAATGAAGGAAAATACCTGACAATGACCTGAGGGAATCACTTTCATTAGGAGACTTTTCAACGAAAATTTATGAATTTATTTTCATTATATTCAATAAAATTTTACACTTTTAGTAAAATTCTATACCATCAGAAACTCATAACATCGGTTGACTTTCTTTATAATATTATTTGAACATATATTACTTTATATATTCTGCAATAAATTTATATTTTATCATTATAATATTTGTAGTATTTATTTCTGAGGGAAAAGGAAAATACATATAATTTTATAACATTGTTGAATCTGACTGATTTAAATATTACGAAGACCATTAAAAATTAGATTTATCCGAACATTTGAATTAGACGACTGGGCCCAAAAGAAAGTACAGTAAAGGCAACGACAATCTTTAAACCAAAAACGACAGAAAAGATTTATTTTTAATAATTCTTTGTTTAATTAAATGTATATAAGTAAAACTGAAACGTTAATTTTTTTGCATTATAAAAATTTAAACTGATGAATTTTTTTTCAAATTTTGATTATAAATGCTAGGAAGTATGTGAAAGGCTATTAGGAAAGTTTTGTGACAAATAATTGAATAATTATTTTCTTATTATATTTCTTTCGGAAAACTATATTTCCATTGTATATTCGCAGTATTGCATAAGCAAGCAATACTGCGGCTCCAAGATTTGTTTATCAAACAGAATTTAAAGAAGTAGAAAAATCATAAACTTAAGTGTTTAATATAATTTATTTTACATTGATAATGCCAAAGAATGTTTCTTTTACTTGATAATCGTTCTGAGGTTTTCCGTTTACGTAAACATTTACGCAAGACTTTACTACTGATTTTCAACGTCTGATGAAGATTGAATTGATTGTTGAAAATGGCTGCTTAAGAATTCCGTGTTATAAGTACTGACTTAAATTTTCCCTCATTAGGTTTAACTAAACGTTTTTACCATTTTTAAAAATTTACTGAAAATACAGTTTTTTTTGTATTGTTTAAAAATCTTTTGGAACAGTCCGTTATTTTATGAATTTTCAAAGAACTACGCTATATTAAAATTATTTTAGTGAATTTTTTTTTCTTTTCAAGTAAAAATAAATCTGCAAACGATAGAAAGATTTTGTGTTTCATAATATTTTATATAAAAGAATCTCTTGCATAAAAATATTATTTAAGTTGATATAACTTGAAATTTTGCAATAAATATTTGCTATTTTAAAATAATTTCAAATTTTACTTTCAAAAACTGAAATATCGGAAACATTTATGCTACAGTTTTATAGTAATTCATCTGACGATTGAATTTTTGTTGGTAAAAATTTTGAAAATAATTTTATTTAAAAAATGCTAGGTAATATTGTGGTAATGCATAATTAAAGTATTTATACACCAATTATTATTCTTTTAAAATTTAAAATACATTTGAAATAATACATTTATTCATTTTGCCAACAGATAATAAATGCTAAATATTTCCTATTTCTCCTTTCACCGGATTTAATTTTTAAGACTATGATAAGTTAAGATTCCACTGAATGGGTGACTTTCGACATTCTGATTGACAAAAGAATATGCAGTTTTAAAACCTTAAATTAATGAAAATGATTTTAAATCACATAAATTGAATTTTATTTCATTGGATTCCTTTCTTATTGTCATCTACATAATAAAATATAGGACGCTATATGTGAGAATAACCTATCCCAAAGAATTTTAGAGTAAAGCAAAAACACCAATACCTCAATTGAGAGTTAAGTTATCTGAATGATTTAATGCAATAAGAATTTTCCACTGATTATATCTAAAAATGAAAACCTTTCAACAGTATTGAAGTAAATCTTATATTGAAACAAATTTTACTTATTCGGTAAAATATTTTTAAAAATAAAGAAATCTGCAAGTATGGTCAAAAATTGCTTCAAATATTCAGAATAATAAATACTTTTAATGACATACTACTTAAACTAGCCCTTAAAAGACAAATTGACAAGTATATATAGAATGTTTGAAAATTAAGTATTTGCATAAATTGCCAAGTGAGAGTTTTGATTTGAGCAATGATGTTTGAAATAATTATACTTGTAATGATTTAATCCTTCATATGGAACATTATTTTATTATCTTTTTACCCGCAATTACTAAATAGTTTTCACAAATTCTTAAAACTCTTCGGATGGCAATATATTCTAAAACTTTTTGCAATCAGTACTGCATTTACTGCTTCAGATCTCTGCAATTAGCATTGCATTTCATTACAATGATATTTTACTAATAAGGCAATCAGCAAACTTTAAAATAAATCATTCGTCACATATTAAATTTAAATTTTTTATACAGTTTAGAGAAATATTATTTCATATTTTGAAATACTCAATACGATGTGCAATTCTTTTTCAGAAATAAGGTCAAAGAATTTGTAAAACTGGACGAATGGAATTTTAGAAAGAAAAATAAATTCTAAAATTCCACTCGTCTCTTAAAAAAAGTGAAAAATATTTCTGAAATTGTTAAGAATAATATTACAAATTTTAAGCTTCTTAACTGGCAGTATATTAAAATTAAACATACTTCATTAAATTAATGCTTATTATAGTAATTAATGTTAAGTTGATTTTATTAATACTAATGATAAAATCATTGGCAGAAAGAATGTTTAATCCAATTGATTGTTTTCTTGAACATCAGCATCATTATATTTTGCAAAAATTTCATTATAACATCAAGACATTGGTATACAAATACATATCAAATAACCTGACTGATATTGAATATGTATTGTGTATATCTTGGCTGATGCATATTGTATATGCCTCTCTGATATTGCCTTCAATTATAAAATATGAATTTATATACTACTTAGATTCAAAATATAAAGTTAGATACATGAATTTTTTTACATTTTATCTTCTAAGTTAACAATATTATATACTTAAGCTAACTAATATTTAAAGGAAGTTGTTTAGTAGAATAACTGCCAAAAATAATGGTATTTTAACATGAGCATTATGTGAATAGATGAGCTAAAATCCCATACTCAAGCTATGCGGAAACAAAAGTTTACTTTCAAGCGAAATTTTTATTTGAATCAGATTTCTTTTACTTTTTTTTTTACACAATATTAGAATATTTATTATTTTAAACAGAAAAATAGAATATTTTTATTGGATATAGAATAGTAATGAACTATTGCAAGGTAAAATGTTATTAAAATTTTGCCTTTAATACGTTTCACAAAAAATAAAGTAGTGCTTGTTTGTGACTGGAGAAATAATATATCTTAAAATATAAAAATCACTAACTATCACAAGATTTATACATCTCTTTATTTAAATGCAATCAATAATACTCTTATATTACAAGGCGATTATAATACTTCTTTAGAATCGGAATTTATAGGAATAATGCATGGATAGGATACCCTTGTCTATATAGATTAATACACCTACCTGCACCATCTTAACCTTAATACAATCTAACACGTGTTATACACTCTAAGCAGCATGTCACTGCTCATGAAACCCTTCTTAGAATACATTAAATATATAGAATCGCTTCTTTGAAATGAGTCTCCCGTTACTAGTATGCAAGTACTAGTATTAAACAGAACTCAACCATCATGTTCCACCATTGATAATTTAATAAAATTTAATTTGATTAGAATTTTAACATACAAGGAATAAAAAAAAATTAATGAATATTTCAAAAGAGGATGATTATAGCATTGAATTTTTGCAATTTCGCATAAATAGATTGCAAATTTTCATCTTTATATGATAAAAAATGTTTGTTTTACGTAGAAAATATCAGTAATTTAATATTCAAAATTTATTTGAGATAAATAAAGTGCAGAAATAGAATATTTTATGTTAATTTATTTAATTTGTTTCTATTTCAATTTGTCATAATTTAATTTTGGAATGAAAACTTATCTCCAAGTGTTTTAAATTTAGCTAAATTCTTGCAACATGAGAAAACATTAAGTACTAAAAATGATGAGATAATTATGATATAAGCTGTTTTTTAATATAAATTTAGTATTTTCCATTTCTTTGTTCATTTAATTTTTCCAAACTAATTGTATTAAATAAAATCAATAATTATTCGATCGTATATTAAGATATAATTTTTAATAATTAAACAAAAACTATTAAAAACTATAGTAATTCTTGGTAGTTATTCGCACAGCTAATTCCTAATTTATTGTATATTCTTATTAAAGATTAAATATTCGCTTTCATTTCATAAATTTTCAAACAGTTTAAAAAATGAATAATATATTAACTAAATAGGAAACTAACTGTTAAAATAATTTTACTGATACTAATAGTAATAATAATTTTACTACTAATAATAATTTTTATAACAATAAAATTCCCAAACTAATAAATAAGAATTCCTCTAAGGAAATTATAATTCTAATAACTTTATGGGTACATCTTCTAAGATTGTTTCCATTTACGATTATCAATGTGAAATTTTTTTAAGAAATACATTTATTTATTTATTTTGCCTGAAAATGGTGAATGTTAGGTATATCTTCGAGTATACAATTCATTTAAGTTTAGTATCCTTGTTTACGAATCCATATCGATACAATAAATGAAATAACTCATTTTCTGCAGTACGAAAAAAAAAATCTGAATGTAAAGCATAACAAAAACATTAAAAAAACATATTTGCTCAAATCGAACAAAAATATGTTCATTATTAAAATACTAAGCCAAATAAATCTAAGTTTAATTCGACTAAGTCGAATAAGAATTTAAATTAAGTATTAATATAATGTATTTTCAAACTCAAGAAACACGATAAATTTTTCTAATTTTTTTTCTTCCAATTTCTATTTCTAAATTTTTTTAAAGGACATCCTCATCAAGCAAATTTAATTTAACACAAAGATCAATTCATCAAATTTTCAACATATAGATATGAAAATAAATTAATTTAAATTGACTTAAACTTTAAAATATAAACCATACATAATTTTTGCGATAAGAATTTTTAAAGAAACTTCAAAACAATGCTGCTTTTAGTTCTTATGTATTATGTAATCGGAAATTATCTTCAACTTTAAGGACTTCAAGTATATAATGAAAACTATATTTAGTTATATATAGTTTGCTATTAAAAGTTCACAATTTCTAATCTAACACCCAACAGATTACTTATGAAGACAAATAATTCTTTCAATTCATAATATTTGAATTTTCGAAAGCAGTTCAGTCGCATATTATATACTTAGGAGAAGCGTCTCAATCGTGCAACAGTGTCCATTTTTTAGGCAGATGTTAAACATTTATGAGCTAACAGTCTATAAAGAAATTTAACCGTATGAACTTCCACAGTGTAATCCCACGAACAATCCCCTTTATGGAATCATTTTATAAGACATTCACTATTTTTTCATCAATCCTTTCAAATGACAATGAAATTCAGTTCTCGTCTCCAGGACATATAGTCCATTACAAAATTAAAAAATAACTTATTTTTCTCCCCGAAGTGCCCGTTTATTTTACAGCAACCCACAAAAGCTGTCCCAATACATAACACGATGACACAGCATAAAAAGTATTTCAAAATCCCTCCTTTTTAAAAAAGTCCGGCTGCAATTACGATCGAGTGAAGAAATAACAACCCTTTCGATTTAAAAACGTTCAAATTCCGATCGAACCATTTTCGATCCACCATTCATCACATTGCCGCTGTGGCACTCTGATGGTGTCACTTCCGAAAATTGGAACGAACGAGTTAAAGGCAGCGTTTGTTCCCACTCATTTTTCAATTGGGGAAAGAGTAGGGCTGAGGGGGGGGGGGAGTAATGTGACGCCGAGTATCGACTTTACCATTGTTGTGGCAAGGCAGAAGTAGGTGGAAAGGGTAAAGTGTTTTCTTCCAGCTCGCGCTGATTTAGCGAAAATGATAGTTTTTACAGGCATGGTTATTATTGACAGCTTGAATTGGAGGCAGATACAACAAGCTGATATAAAATTTTGGTTTTGTGTTTTAATAGAATATCGTCAAAATTGCTTTTTGTGTTTTAAGTACATAAATTAAACTTTTTACTACCATTTGTAAGATTTTCTTACAAGTTTTACAAATGCAGTACGAACAAAATATTTTTTCCTCTTTTTAAGGATTTGTAAAATTATTGCATCTTTCATAATCGAATATTGGTAGCACTCATTTTAAATTTTTAAAACATATGGCACCAATTATAGCAATAAAATACTGAGTAAAAAGAATTTTAAAATAGAAAGCTTAAAAGTCTTTCAGCTTAATTTATACAGCACCATAATGCAAAATATATTGATGCCCTTAATTTCAAACACAAAATATGTGATAATCTAAATAGTAGTAATCGATTTATTGCAATGATGTTTTGTTCAACTGTGCCAATACTAATATATTCCTAACAGTAAAATAACAAAAAATTGAACATTAAAAATATTCAAATGCGATTATAAACAATCAGAACACGATTTGATATTTCCAGAATCGTTCAATCTATAAAGACTGAGGTCATTCAGGACATATTTACAGAGAACTTTCCCGTTGAAAATAAGATAAATGATCAAAGTTTTTAACCGTTTTAAGATCTGGATATTTCTGGAGGGTGTTTGACTTCGCGAAATGATTCTTCTTACAGCATTCGTAACAAGTTCTCAGAGAACGTTATACGCGCCCTTTCACAAAATTCCCTACGACCAAATATTCATTCACAAGCTGAATGCGTTGCTTTGTTTGCCTTGCATAATTATGAAATTGTCGTCATAATTCCCTCATTAAAGGTTTATATGAAATAAAACTTCCTCATCTCTAACTCTATGATATCAAAACTTTCGCAACAAAGGCATGCTAAGGCACATGAATTTTCGTTGTCCAACCCCCAGTACCACTGGGCATCACATTTTGGGTGAACAGGTCTACTATCCAATACCACTGGACATAAATTTCCTCATTTAGCCTCCCTAAACTTTATATTGTATTGTGTTTTCCCATTTATTCAAATGATATAGTCCATTCTATAAATTAACTCAAACGCGGTTGCCAATATTTAAAAAAATGAATAAACGCAAGAGGTTAGCATGTTTCCTCCACACATAACAATTGTCCATCTATTGAAATCCTTGAATTCCCATTACTTTGAGGGGGATTGAAACGGCCATTACATTTTATACAAATGATTCATATAGCCCATAATTAAAGAATCTTACCGTAATCAAGAATGGTGTTCTTGCCTGTTGTAGGAAAGGTCTTTGATCTGCGTTTGAAAAAAGGAGCACTGAATGAACGTCGAAGAGAAAGATATAAAAGAAAGAACTAGCCCTTCTCAACTAGCCATCTGTAAATGGCCTTCTTAGAAATTATTTTTCCTCTCCTTAGCATCGTTCATTTGATGTCATGCATCGATCATATGCAGATAGCTTATATCTTGTGAGAATTCGGACGGCATTCCTAGTGATAAATGTAGATTAGATTGATTCCATAGTCTGGAAATGGGTGCTTGAAAAACTCAACTACTTAGCGACGTCTGCTTGAGATGGGCTTGCAAAAAGCTTACCAACAACCCACTACTTTAATCTGTCATTTAAATTGAAACTTATAACATAACCTTTACTGAGACATTTTTAAATGTTGAATTTCGTTATTTGTATATTACTTTGATTTTGTGAATACACGCCATATGAATTGTGATGGAATTGCCTACAATCACAGTTTATACCAATCATTGCTTTATCTGACTAATTTGACAATCAATTTAATATCCCCAGTATATATGAATTAATTTAAGTCTGAATTCATCTAGACTATACGCCAATAATCCGGATAAATTAGAGTGAATTTGGCGCTTAGCGAATTTAGGGAAATTCATATTAACCAAGGTATATTATACATTAAAAGATTAGAATTATAGTATTAGCAAGAATTAAATTTGACTGTACGCTTAGATTATTGTAGATTAGTGAAATTTGGACAGTTCAAATTAGATTATTCCATTTCATGCTGTTCATGAATTTGTGTATAATAGAAATATCAACTACAATATATTTATGGCTGAACATATTTAACTGACCCAAAAGAATTAACGAAAATGGTCACCTTTTGTGACAAAAGCTAAATTGAGCGTTAAAAGGTCTATAATTACATTTTGTAATGCGAAATTTGCGTGTGAAAAGCCACCCAGGAGGAGGAGATCTCCGTCATTCACGTTTAAAAATAAAAATGGCTTTTCACTCAAAGAATTTGCATCTCTTTGAAAGGTGCATGATGAACAAGATGATCATCAATTCAAGGCATTAACAATGGTAGTAGTAGTAATGCATTTTAAGAAGCACATGCCCATGTTTTTTTTATTGAGGTTTTTAAATTTTTTATCAGGTTTTTGTTTTCGTGATGATTATTTTGAAATTAACTTGAACTCTGCGTATATGTATATTATATCAACACACACACTTTATATAAAATGAGTGTGTAATGATATCCCCTTAATCTATTAATATATTAATTTTTATCTTAATTTAGCCCATATTAAAACATTCTTCTAATATGCGCTGTTATTTCTTGATCCCACTTTTTATTTAATTATTTTCAACAAGCGCTCGAGAAAACTGAAGGCTGTAGCATTTTATCTACCAACCAAGCTAAGAAATAAAAATCCTTAATGTTTAGAACATTCTTTTAAAGATACCCAAGATTCCTTTTCCTAAGTCGGAACATGTAAAATAAATCCTTATCAAAACCTCATTGTAAAATCACAGAAGGGAAAAATTTGTTTCTATTTTGCTCTTGTGTCGCGATGTAGACTGACTCATCTCCTACGGTCTTTTCTATGTACAAATTATGCCTCCCAGGGTGAAATAAATTGAATTTAAAATTCCAAAAGTACCATCATTTCGACCATATACTGATAAAATATGTTTATATTACATATATACGACAAATAAATTTTGAAAATGCAAATTAATTTCATAATGATGCTAATATTTTCTTCATCAAAATTGTAAGTTTTATATACAGTTTATAAAAAGTTCGAGATAAAGCGATAGAACAAATCAAATTCATATTAACCACCACATTAATAAAAGTGCGGAGAATAAAATATGCAAAAGTTACATTATATATGGAAAATACAATTTCACTTCAAAATGACTCCACTTTAATGAATAAAGCAAACAATTAGGGAATTAGTGGTTCCATTTAATGTTCGAAACATTAAATGCGAGGCATTAAAGTAACGGAAGCACTATTAATTCCTTTTTCAAGGAACTAAAGTACATCTTAACGATAATAAAACTATTATACAAAATGACGCATATATAAGATATATAATCAAAATCTAAATAAAACAACAAGGTTTATTGCAAATGCAATTTTAATAAGCAAGTTAATTTGAAATTGCTAATTATAAAGTTATTCAAGATAGTATAAGTACATTAAAAAATAGTATTATATGTAAAAATTAAATTGCACGTTTATCAAATTGAGAGCATTATATTTTTATTACTTATTTAGTCCTTAACACTTTCTTACTGATCAAAAGCTAACTGGATGCTTATAATGCTTTGTTGATCGCATTTTTCGATTCAATTTTTTAATAGGCAATAAAATTCATTTTAATAGCAATCAAAACTAGTATTTGGGTTCTCAGTAAATGTCCATAAAATTGTTTGATTAAAAAAAACATTGTATTATATGTGTTTTAACCCTTAAACATGCATGCAACCCAATATCTTAACGGTGTCAGTAGTGTGCAAAGGTTAGATTATTAATTATATATTATTTTATACAATTTATATATAAGCAGACAAAGTTAAAAAAAATTAAGTACTGACTGACCCGTTGACTATTAGCTAATATTAAAAACACATAAATCAAATTAATTTTATTCAATAATTTTTATTACAGTGTCGACCAATAAAATAATTCATATTTTTTTAGTAGAGCAGTAGTAGATATCTTGAAAGGGAAATGTTATAGCGTCTTCACATTCTTTAATATTACCCAAATTATTATTTCGTAATTGCTTACTTATTAAATCATCAATTTTGATTAATTTAAAATGATGAAATCGATGTCAGAGCTCACATGTATCTCAAAAATGATTTCAGCTCTCTGGCGATTTTAGTTTTTTAGCACTAAAAATGATGCATAACTGGAATTTTTCTTCGCATAAAATACACAATATCTGGAAAATCAGCTTCACTCAATATATATATTTTTGTAAAATCATGTTTATACGGAGAAAATATATAAATGCGAATCACATACTGATTACATATGAATACTTTTTATCTTACTTACATATGAACTAGTCATTTAAATCAAAAAATATAATTTCACCAAGTTTAACATTTAATTCGAAACAATCTGTTACATTAATCATTTTACAATTTATCTATCATTATTTATATATTTGAAATTACTCTTAGTTTTGCCATGGTTAAATCGGTTTCGAAATGGCGCTATGTGGCATTGTTAACATGAGAGCAGATAGAAAAAGGCTTTAATAGATAGTTATAAAAAATGTTTTGTGTTAAGAATCGCATTTTTTCAGGAAAGTAAAAAGCAAAAAGCGCGTTAGAATCGAGGAACCACATCACACGCATCATTCATGTTGTTCTGACCACTGTACTACAGAGCCCACACTTCGAAGCGGAAGTTGAATATATTTATTCTATCAGTTAGTTATAAAAAAATTGTGTGTAAAATCGCATTTTTTCGAGGAAAGGCATAAGATATATAAATAAATAGAAGATATATATGGAGATAAACTTAAGAAGCAAAACTTTATCTAAATATAAAATTTGATCCAAATCCTTGAAGCTGTCTTCGAGATATCCGAAATAAACTTATATACACTGGTGCGCAAAACAAGCAAAAATGTAAATTTTGAGCAGTTAGTCATGAAATTGCAGAAAAGGTTTTATTGCGATCAGTACAATGAATACACAATTTAGTAGAAAGGTGATGTGTATGCAAATATCAGGAATAAAGTATCATAGGTGACGTGAGTGTATGCAAAACGCTCGCGCAGCTCAAAATTACAAGGAAAGGAAGGACGGAGGTGCAATTAAAGACATTGCAGCAAATGCAAGTGGGGCACGTGAAATATGGCTTGTAATAACCTGGACGTCTTCACACGTGGAAGAAGAATCGGAAACCTGGAGGAGGGGCGCAGTTTGACCAGTGTATCTGAAGAGTTAGGAATCAACAAAAGTGTCATTTCGCGAGCTTGGAAAGCCTTCCAAATCATAGGTACAGTTCTTAGAAAGGTTGGTGGTGGCCGCCCTAGGAACACAACTGTAGTGGATGACCAATATATCGTCCTGCAGGCGAAAAGAGACCTTTACCAGTTAGCAAGCGCTACTGCTCAGCAACTGTGTACAGCAACAGGGCGACAAGTGTCGCGGTTTACTGTGACCAAACGCCTTCAAGGTGGCCTATTCGCCCACCATCTTGAATGCCGCTTCTCTTTGAAAATTGGCCATCGGTGGCATCGTTTAGAATGGTGTACGGAGCACAAAAGCTGGAACCTCATCAATGGAATCGTGTCCTCTTTACGGATGAGAGTCGTTTCAGTGCCACAAGTGATTCTCAAAGCCAGTTGATTTAGAAAGAGGTCGGGACACGGTTTCATCCCAATAACATCATGGAAAGAGACCGCTAGGGTTGTCCTGTTGTTGTCGGGGAGGCATTATGCTGAATAGGCGGGCTGAGCTCCACGTTTTCGACAGAGGTTCAGTAACCAGAGATCGCTATTGTAAGGAGGTGATCCTTCCCCATGTGCATCTGTTCCGAGGTGGTATAGGACCAGACTTCGTTTTTATGGATGATAATGCACGGCCACACCTCACTGCTGATGTTCAGCAACTATTGGAAAGTGAAGTTAAATACTCGATTGGATTCGCCAGAATTCTCTCCTGATTTAGAATAGTGTAGAACATGTGTAGGGTGCTTTGGGAAGACCCCTTGCGGCATGATTACATCCTCTGGGGAACACCCAACAACCGAAAAGATGCTGATTGAAGAATGGGCTCTCTTACCTCAAAAATTGTTGGACAGTCTTAGTATGGAGAGACAGTTTGAAGCAACCATTGCAGTAGGGGGAAGGCTTATTCCATACTAAGGAACATCTGCTTTTTCTTCCTCTTGGACAGACAATCATGTGTAGCGGTACTATGAGTTCAATAAAGACTTTTTTTGTTTGATTCCATACTATATGCATTGTATTCATTTATGGGAAACTATGCCTTTGCCATCGTTTAAGTACAAAATTCTGTTTCCCATTTCTGAATTTCATGTCTCTCAGATGATTTCACTTGGAGTTATAGCAAAAAAAGAACAAAAAACAACAACAAAAACGCACGTGGTACTCAAGTTTTGCGCACCAGTGTAGATACAAGAATTGCTCATTTATAATTATAAGATTTTTTTTGCAATGATATTCTGCAATTGTTACAAATGAGTATGATTTTAATGAAACAAAGTATAAGAGAAACCTGTAAATAGTACTTTACTATATTTCAAAATATACACAATGAATAGAGACAATTCTAATTAATAGAATTAAGCATAGTGTAAAATTACCTTTAAATTGTTCTGAATACGACCTCAAATTCAAAGTGATACAAAGTAATTAGTATAATGAAAAATATTTAGTTTTAAAACCAAACATTGAAAAATTGTACAATAGAAATCGACATTCCAAACAGAAATTTTTGAAAAAAGGTGCTAATTTAATAATCGCAAGAATCAGAAATATGCATTATGTGATTAACTGGATATTCATCTATTAGTTCCTTAACTCTTTGCTGCCATCTTGAGTTGCAAGTAACTCGAGTGTCATTTTCTTTACAATCTAATGTAATAACAATAAATGGTCAGTGATCTGATAAATATTAGTTCAGAGGACTATCAGATCAACAAAAGCGTTGGATTAGTAGAAATTCCTCAAGCAACAAATTTTTATAGATACGCGTTACGCAAATTTTTATAGATACGCGTTATTTATTGCAAAAATTAGAAATTATAATTATAAAAATAGAAAAATGCAAAAAATTATGCTATATATTAAATATTATAAAGAATAATTCAAAATCCTATTGTTCATATCGTATCAAATTCACTAAAATTTACATGCAATGACCCATTTTCTGTTTTATGTATTCTTCTAATAATGCCGGATTATAAGATGAATCGGATTGGTTGAGTTCTGGACTATGAAGGTCTCATGTTTATAGAAAGGTATTTTGTATATTTCAATAAATTATAAAAAATTATCAATATACAATTTTTAATAAATTATGCAAATTATTAAATGAACAAATTTTAACCTTTATTAACAAGCATAAATGCTTGAATTTCAATAGATATTAATAGGTTCAAATTTTTTTGGTACATTTCATAAAGCTCATAGAAATTATTAATAAAAGTTGAAAAATGTATCCAAATTTTAAATCTATAAATTTCAACTACTTTAAACTTTATGTGGGAAAAGCGAGTTTAAAATCCGTAATTCATCCGTAATTAAATACATCTTTATCATGATAATTAAGATTTCAGAAAGGTTCTTGGAATAATTAAATTTTTGACACAGATTTAGGCATTTTATAAGCTAAAACTACACAAGAGAAAAATTTCGGCATCACGATTGCTAATGAATGTCATTCTCTTTCCTGGATAAATTGTTTAAAGTTAAGGATAAAAGTCTTTATTATTCTTGCAATATTTTAGTTTCTTTGCAAGTTTTTATGTTCCTTAAAAAATGTCAACGCAAGAAAAAAAGTTAAAAACGCTTTTTTCAAACAAATAAAAAATTTTATGTCTTGTCTTGCCTTACTTTTTTTATGTCTTCTCTCAACGAACTTTTTTTATTTTGAGTTTTTGACTCACCAAAAAATATAATCAAAATAATTTATAGTCTTCTTTGTATTTACACAATTTGTCAATTTGACCAAACTATATATTGTTTAAACTATGTAAAATGTAGGGATTCATTTGGATGTGATTTTTTAATATATTTAATACTAATTCCAGTCTATTAATCGTATTTATTTTTTTCTCGGGAACAAAAAATCTTGAATTTATAGTACCGGCATAGTTTTAAATGTTCTAAACCGGAAATAAAAAAGATACTTAGAAAATGTTTCACAGTGATTTCAAATATAACTCAATATATTCTATTAGAAAATTGGAGTTTTTCATCCAGTTTTTTTCAAGGCTTCCATCAGTCATAAAAGCATACTTATGTTCTACTAAAATAATTTAAAATTCTAAATATAGAAATGAACCTCTTAAGCTGTGAAAAATGCATATACAGAGGCTCAAAAAAAATTGAGAGTATACCTTACTTTTATTTGATAAATCCGACTTTCAATATAAATAACACATTATTGTACTAACGTTCAATAAACTAATTCTTAAACAGTATATTTCGCATTAACAGATATCATTTCAATTCTTTTTGTTCTTAAACAGCAACTTTATTATTGGAGTTTATGCAGAATGTTGCATAAATTCCATACTAAACAAATGCATATCTTTCTAAAGGAATTGTTTTACATTTTCATTTCCCTTTCACATTACTTTATTAAAATGAATATTGCGAAAAATAATTTATTCAATTTTTGTGTCTCGATTTCCAGCATATTTAAAGTATTTAGCGCAAAAACAAAATGCAGAAGTCCTCTTTGCAATTTAAAGCTTATAAAAAAACAGGACTTTTTTTTATAAATCTTAGTAAAATAGAAATTTTTGCAACTAATTTGGGAATTCTGTTTACCTTAGAACTCAAACAAATATACGAATATCTAAGAGTCCATTGCTGCAGAAACAATTTTTATCAATTTGCAATCATGACAATTCTGCATTCTCTAATGAAATAAAATTTGAACTAAAATTGATAGTTTCTCATAAACAAAATTCTCATAAAATAACATACAATAAATTCAAATACAAATTTTTACTTAAATAAAATAAATTTCTCCGAAATAAATTTTATCTTAAAAAAGAATATTAAAAATATATAATATTTCGATACAATAAAGCATTTAAGAAATCGCGTATTATTGTATTTTTCTGTTCTTGCAATATATGTCCTCGCTTCAAATTTTTTGGAATGTAGCGATAATAAATATATTATTGCTACATTACTATTTTAAAATATTAAAATCTTAAGATTTATTGTGTACATTTATTGCTCTTATACTTTATTTTACTACTATTTCCATTTCTTATAATTCAGACATTTTGTTTGTTTTATATAAGAATTTTATAGTAAAGCGATATTATATTCTGATAATTCACTAAACACATCACTTTCATTGAAAAAAAATGAACAAAAATATAGCTACTATTAAAAATTTAAAGCGATAAAAATGTTCATACAAAATTCTTATTTCTTATGGCTGAAATGGAAATAATAAATTTCTATAACTATCTACACATTTGTCTAATTTGAATGAATACAAAATAAGAGTAACCAAAAATAAGAAACGGTTATCTCTAATTGACAGTCTTGGACTAATATTGTTTTTCTAGTCTTTCTATATTTATATACATACATGTCATTTGAATGAATACAGAATAAGAAAAACCAAATATAAGAAATGGCTATTTCTAATTCAATATTTCGGACTTTTCTAGTCGATTCAGATATCAATTTTTATTTCATTAAATCAAACTTTAACAAATAAATTTAATTTAAATATTAAATATTTAACGTCGCATCTTTCAATAATTTCACGTGATCATTCTATTTTTTTCCAGCTAAATGCTATTGGTTAAAATATTTGGCCAACTTTACATTAGTTATCGAAGTCTGGCAACAATTACGATCTGAATAATTAATCAAGTTTATTACTACTTAAGTAAAATGAGTACATAATTAGAAAATTTTAGAAACTGAAAATAAAGGGCAAATTTTTTTGTAGCTTCTTGAAAATTCCTGATCACTTCACCGAGAACCATCCACTTCATGCCATGTGAATGAATTCAGATCTCAAATTTGAAATACTTCTTGAATTTTATAGAAGTCATTAATCTTGATAAATTAAAAGCTTATTGAGATTCTCAGAAAACAAAAGGCTATGAGTGAGCGTAATCGTTGTGTAAGATGGCTCAGAAAGGCAGCATGGGGAAAACTGAGTCATTCCGATAAAAAGGATCTTCACAATAATTACGAAAAGGGTTGTAAAATTTGTCAGAATAGATAAGGCGCTATAAAATTAAGTACTTCTAACAAAGCTTTCATTAGGAGAGCGGAAAAGTAGAGATATTAAATTTTATAGAAATCATGAAACTTGTTACAAGTTCTCTATTTCTCGATTTTTTCGAGACAATTGAAATTAACAAAATTTTCTCTTCCGTAGAAAAATCCGATGAACTGATTCTTGTCATGTACCCGAGACTTGAGAAAAACTCTATTCTCCCTGTTTTGATTCCATTAATGCGTTTCCTTCCTTGATTCAGTTTTTTCGTAATAAAAGGTGTCCAAAAATTAAGATTTGAATTTGATAACATTCGGGCAGTAAATTGTTAGCAACCCTATTCAAGAAAGCATTTGATAGCTGATAGTTTAAGGTTAATAAAAAGGGAGCATTACACGATGAAACAATGTGTTAATACAAGATTTGAATTAAATAAAAAGCACAACTTTTTTCTCTTTAAATTGTTATATTTTTTTATTGAATCGTAAAATACACAGAATAAGGATAACACATAGGGCAAACGGCGGTCACTGTGTTCCTGGCACATTCGCACTTTTTTGTTGAAATTTTCCATGACCATTTTGCATAAATGTGGTTGAATTTCGTTCCCGCTGCTTTGAATTTCCTTCTTCAATGCACATGTGCTTGTGGGCTTGTTGGGATACATCTTTGACTTCAAATAACCCCATAAAAAAGATATATAATGGTGTTAAATTACGCGATCTAGGGGGCCAATTCTCAAATTTTCGAACTGTGTGCGCCAGACTTTCATTATTGAAATAGTGTTCAACAATGAAAATATGTTGTTCTATCGTGTAACGCTCCATTTTTACTAACCCTAAACTATCATCTGTCAAATAGGTTTTTAATAGAGTTGCCAACACTTAACTGCACGAATGTTGACAAATTCAAATCTTGCATTAATTTTGGAACACTTTTTGCAATCAGTTTCCATGTTTATGCAATCTCCCAAATAAAAGTTAACTAGTAAAAATGACTGAATTTAAAAACTTTTCCAAGTCAGACCCACATTTATTTTAAATGGAAGTAAGAAAATTTTAGAAGGTAATTCAGCAAAAATTATTTTTAGTTGATTTTTGTAGAATGCATTAAGATCCATTCATCGTTCACATCCAACATTTAGGATTTGAAATATAAGCTATAAAATGTCCTCTTAAATTACAAAATCAAATCAAAATAATTAACTGTAAAAATTATCTTGAGATAAATTCTAGGTAACTGAATTCTTAGAGACATGTACCCTTTAGCCCTCATTTTCGTACGACAAACATGCATTAAATTGTTACAAATCAACACATTTATAGATTTTAAAACTCTAAACAAAAGTGTGCGTGTTAATCCTTAAATGTAATCAATACATACTTCAAATATTTCAGTCATTCTTAGTTCAATTATTATAAGAATATGTCGCTGAATAAATGAAGTAATTTAGTATAGTAATATTTATAGCAATATTTTATTTACTTTAGTGTAGTACTTTTAATTTATTCTAGTACAGTACTATTTACAATAAACCAGCGGGAGTTGCATATATTCTAGTAAAGTTGTAATCCCAGAAAAAGTCTTGTTTAGCAATGAAATACTAATCTTTGGCCTGAATTTAGCATTTTTATTGAATCTATCGGGTCATCTTGGCGAGTTATTTGGTGATTAATTCTGGCATGCGGTTAATAACATTCGAAAGGGGAATTTGCTATTTAGATGCATTTTTCTCAACCGGTTGAAATAAAAAATTTGCAAAAAAACTACACTTGTAGTTACAAAATTCCATAATAAATTTAATATATTTAACTCACTGCGTTTTAGAATTATCGCGTTTATATGTTATATACAGACAGAAAGTCGGTCAACTCTTCATTAGATTTGGTTCAAAATTTGATAGATGTCTAGACAATAGATGTTAATTCTGCGTATCCAATTTTATTTATCTAGGTCTCTTCTTTTTGCAACTGTCATGTTAAATTATATTAGAACAACCGGCCAGATGGACTATCTCTGGACAGATTTTACTCAGAAGTCTGAAAATTTGGTTTAAGGACCGTATACCGAATTTCACCTATTTAACTCAAATCTTTTTCGAGTTATCTTTGTCACAGACAGACATTTTCCAAAAATGTGTCTTTCGAACTCAAGGAGGTCTAAAACGTGAAGATTCGCCAGAATCTCGAATTCGAATTTTTTGACGATTACTATACTTCCTCTACACTAGGTATACGAGAAAGTAAAAATGGAGTGGTTACTGACAAGCCCCTCGAAAAATTGTAGAACCACATATAAAGAACTGCCTATTAATTTATATAGCTCATAATCTAGTGTTGTTAAAATAAACTACGAAATGGGTCGCTTATAACTTTGATTTTAAATTATCATTCATTTGCGTTGTAACTGATTTACGAAACATTTTTTTCCTTCTATCTTTCTAAAAAATAATGAACAAAGTATGAATTTTAATCAGTTTCTTACATGCAATTTATTCAGAATTATTGATATAAAATTTTTTAAAGTATATAGATACTTAAAAAACCCCCACAAAATATGGGATTTATTAATATAACATGAATAAAATAAATTGTTTCCTTGCATTTCATAGTTGTATAGTTTCTAAATTTTTCAATTAAAGAAAATTTTGATAATGTTGAATATAGGTTCCATTTACATGTTTTTCGTCTGTATATACGTTTCGTGCGCAATGAAATAGATTTGAGAAAAGAAATTAACTTCAAAATTGGAAGAAAAGGGACTAGAAGGGATTTTATCGAAAGTGACAAAAAATTGGCAACTGAAAGAAAGAGGATCGAAAAAAAAGATATAGAATTAAATGCACAAACGTTATCTGATTTTGCAACTTTAAGAGATAATTTATTTGATGTAATATTTTTTATTTGATACTTCAGCTTTATGTTATTTTACAACATAAACAATTGCTCAGATTTATCTACAGTTGATAATAACTATTCTTTTCCTATTTCGGCTCGTATATTAGCTGGAAGAAAAGTCTCATTTGTATAAATTCAAAATTCTATCCAAAAAATAAAAATAAATACCATTAAATAAAGCCCTATAGTTACATGATTCTAAGCCTCATTTTTTTACAAATTCACTGGATTATAAAATTAACGGAGGGGGAATGTTCTAACCTTGACTTTTCCCATAATTTATGTGTTTTGTTCTAACGTTCGTCTTGAAATGCAAATAATCGAGTGCGCATTATGGTCATATTTCCATTAAATAAAGGGGTTTCTAATTTAATTTTAGTTAAAAAATCAGGCAACAAATTTCATTTACCTAACTCACTGCACTTTTGAATTATTGTATTTATATACATTCAGATACATATCCTTTGTCGCTGGATTTAGTGCAGAAGCTGGCATTGGACAATAAATTAGGTATAAATATTTAATAAATTTACTTTTTTAGTTTGCTGTGCAAGTTAAGAGTTAGTTACAAATAAGCAAATAAAAATGAATTAAGTTAATGATTAATAAGCAAACCTTAATAGAAATGGTCCAACATATGTTAAAGCTCTACATTTCTAGTGATAAAAATTCATATACTTAGTTTCATACATCTAGTTCGTTAAATTTTTCTTTTATCGTATTCACATGCTATTTGACGGACAGACAAATAAAATTCTTTCAAAAAAATTTGTCATAGCCATAAATAAAGACCACATTCAAAAATTTATTTGCCAAGATCCAACCGTTTTTTCATCACAACCACAGAACATAATTCCAAACTAGTTTTTCAAACTCAAGAGTAATTTAAAATGAAGAGATTTTTAAAAAATTTCGTTTCTTAATTACTTAGAAAATTTTAATACTGGTTTTGTAAATTCCGTATAAGAGAAAGTTTTATTTAGAAGTTCCACATATTTCTTTCTGTGTATATGCAACGACAGGTAAAATAAATGCAATATCAACTGCTTTAATGTACAGCTAGTTGTCTGCCAAAGAGCTTTGGAGTCTGAAAATAACCCCCTTTCTTCTCACTGTAAACTGAAGCACATTTATGCTCTCGTGATACAGTCAAATGCGACACATTATTTTTCAATTAAATCGCATTCAACAATCATTTGGTTCACTTGAAATATCAAAAATATTTCATTTTATATCCTTTAAAAGTAAATATTATGACTAAAATAATCCATTCAAATTAGGGTGAGCTTTAAAGTTTTATGTGCTTTTAAGAAAGAAAGGATTAATATGAATTGCAGTTGCAAATGCTAATCGTCAAAAGTTAAGTGCTACACAAGGACCGAAAGGTTTAAAGTAATTATAAATATATGCTTTCAAACAAATATTTCCAGTGTCAAAATGTATTGAAGGGAATTATTTATCGTTTACTTTTATTTGATAGTATTCTTATGTAAGGTATAACAATTTGATTTATCTAATGAGTTGAGTAAAAAGGAAAGTGTTTTATTTATTTTCTCAATAAAACTACAAAGTTATTCCGCAAATCAGCTGAATTCTGAAATGATTATTTTCAAAGAATGAGTTACGAATATAATGTCCTTTCCGAGAATATAAGAAGGACATTAACAATATTTTCTTTCCGTTACTAATCGAGATCGGAATTTTTAGTAACAAATCTCAATTGAAAGAAAACAGATATCAATCAAAATTTCATAGAACATACAACTATATTTTGTGATTTTTGTAACATCTTAACACTTTCTTTAAGAGAAACTTATCTCCCCAACTCAAAATATTACTTGCTAGTAAAATAAATTCAATAAGAGCAGGTAAATTTTCAATTATAAAAACCATTTTTTAGGGAAAAAATTTGATAATTTAAAGCTAAGATTCACAAGTTCAATTAAACTCTACTTTAAATTTTCATTTATAAGCGTCCTATAATAACAAAGTTGCAACTATTTTGTTCTCGGATAATAAAATATTGTTTACGATACTATAATGTCTGAAAAACAATTAAAATGTGAACTTACATAATTATAGCTTTAACCCATCGTATTATAAAAATTATTGGAAATACTTGATGTTAAAAATGATTCATTTCATACATATTAATTGAATTGAACCATTTGGGTTTCATTTCTATCCAAAAGCTGTAATCCTTTAGAAACATGCAAGTGTAAAATAAAGTAAGTTATGACATCTGTTGTTTATTAAAAAGAGTGTGATGCTAAATGATTCGACAGGTATGAAAATTTCATGAAGAAATAAGACAAAAATTCCAGAAACAATCAGGCGCCTGGTAAGTTTATGTTACATAATTAATTAAAATAATATTTAGCCGTTAAAGATAATAGTTCTAAGTATTCTTCATAGCATTTAATTTTTCTTGAGTAATTCATATTAGATTTCTTAACTCGCAGTTCATAATCTGCAAGCATGACTACAATGACTCGTTATTATACGATAACTATTCATTAACTAATTTATTAACTTTATATTTAGAACTACTTTCCTACAAATTGTCCTTTGATCCTACCAATGTTTATATTGATTTTAATTTTTCAAAAAAATATAATTATCACGATTATTTCTAGAAAGATGAATTTCGTAGTTTTAAATAATTAAAATATGAAATAAAAATTTAATAAAAAAAACACCATGGTTACGACTATTTACAGAGTACATGAGCTAAAATCACACAGAACACAAATCGCTAAGCAAATTAAAGCACATAAAAAAGGTAACAGAGAATACAGAACTAAATAGGCTCCAAAGCCAAAAATAGATAGCATGCAAACAAATTGGAAGAATCAAAAAGTAAAACACATATAAACACAATACGAAAACATAAGCACGAGCAGCTAACTAAACATATTACTATGTATAGTTAATTATAATAATTAATCAGGCATTTAAAATAATATAGTTAAGTCAATTAAAAAAAGCAAGGTCATGTAGGTAAAAGTTGAGAGCAAGTCACTTTTAAGTGCAAAAAGTGTTTGTCAAGTTGCTTTCAAAACCTATTAAAAGTCTTATAAAAGTTATACAGAGTGAATCTGTTAATATAATTAAATTTAGAATAAACACTTAAGAAAAAGGTTTAGAATAAACACTTAAAAATCTTACATGCATAACGATGGCCATAGAGGTCAGCATATCAGTGCAATCGATCGAATCATTGATAGTCTTATAAAAGAACAGAAGAAGCATATGGTTTACAACACGAACCAGGCGAATGCAGACAAAATTAAATATATCATGCAGACAAGAAGAACATATATCTTGAGAGAAAATCCATTTTTCTTGTAAAGCAAATATCCCAAGAAATTCGTTTGCATACGCTCAATAATTTGAATTTTCTTACGATAATTAGCATTCAAAATAATGCTACAATATTCCAGACAAAATCTAACTTCAGGACAATAATGAGGAATTCAGATACAATAGAAAAAAACCGAATACAATGAAAAAAGAATGTCATAAAATTATTTTAAATTCATGAATAAAGATGCGTACATTTACATACATTATATTTTAAGATATTTAATTATTTTGCTTTTACAGATATTAGAAAAATAAAAATAATAAATGTGTCTTACGTTTGACAGACTAAACTAAATAGAAGCAGATATTCAATCAACAATCCCTTACATGATAAACTTAAAGTTCTAAAATAACTAGATAAATTAATCTAGTTTGCTTTTTCAAAACCTCGTGGAAAACATTTAATGCGACATTTTTTCAAACATAATTCCTTTATTTCTAGAATATATAACTGCATTTTAATGTTCATCTTTTGATATACTTTTATAATTTATCATGCATTAATAGAAAAAGTATATTTTTGAAATGTATTTATTATATGTAATATTCCTCTTTATTTTTCAAAGTATTTTACAAGCCAATATTATTTTATTATATAATTAGAAATATTATTGAATCTTAAAACCGATTTTTCTTAAATTCAATCTTGAATTATTTAAACTGAAATCAAAATAAGTTCATTGATGGTTCAATTCTAAAAATATTAAACTAGTTTATACAGTTAAAGTTTAGGATTCTAGTACTTAAGAATATACATAACACCTCTCCATACCCCTGCAACTATAATCTTTGAGATTATTTACACAGTTGATTCGATATGGAGAAGTAAAAATATACAGTAAAAGTTTAAGATTCTGCTACGGAAAAATATACAGTAAAAGTTTAGGATTTTAGTATGCAAGTTTTTACTCTCTACAACAGATGCTTGGCAAATGTCACTCATTCTGTATTCCCTGACAATTGTCTATTTACTTTATAGTCTAGGTATACGAGATGTTTACACATGAAATGCATATTATAAAATTATCACCTGGTCATGAGAAAATGAGTGAAAATCCTACGTTATTAAGTTACTATAGACATGAAACAAGCGGAGTTAATTAAAAAGTTTATATAAAATATATAAACCCTTTTGTTTCATTAAATTCTTTTCACTGACTTTGTTTCCGTTTTAATTGTCCGATAGTTTAATAATGCAGAACAACATATTGTTACGAAATCTTCTACCGGGGTTCGTTTGGATAGTGGAAGTGATATGGTGTAAAGAACGCTCAATCAGCAGGCAGAAGTAGAATATAAAACAACGACGTTTATTTACACGAAGACACACAGGACAGCACAAAAACGACAACTATATACAGCACAGAAGACGATTATCTTCACCCGAGACGTGTAGCATACAACCAGAATCTACTGCAGACAGTAGCGCACAGCTCAGTTCAGCACGAGCTTGACTCCGTCGCTGCTCACCGTCGTTTCCGCCTCTTCCACTCCGTCTTCCGACTTGGATTACTGACTTCTGCCTTCGCTGCTCTCGAACTCGGACTCCCCTGTCGTCTACCTTCCTCTGGCAGCTGCGGCTGCTTCCTTTTATAGGTCTCGGGAGGCGGGGCTAGAAGCCTCTCAACCAATCAGGAACGTTCGAGGCGTATCTCGGTTCCTACTGGACGGATCGGGAAAAGTCTCGGGTATAATCTATTTTGGCACCAAAGTTGCCAAATGGTCGCCAAGCTCTGGGAACTCCGACGTAAACCTGGACTCCGTCCCATTCAGATGACTGTAAAACTTTCTTTCTGTTGATGGAACAAACTATGCTGGGAAGCCGAATTGCTGGTTTGTAAAAATATTTTACTTTTAAAACCTGCCAGTTAAATTTCCCATACCGAATAGATAAAAAAAATATTAAATTGTATTTAATAAATCTAATTTTGTTGATTTAACTAATCGTATGAACATATTGCGACTGAATATTCTGAATCAAAAATCATACATATAAAATGTGCACAACTCCCTTCAATATATTTAAACGCAATGTCCAGGAAACATATATTAAGTTAAAAGATATTAATCTTGCTACGATTTGTTCTTAAAATCAAAAAGCATATTGGTGATATTTGAGTTCAAACATGGCGCTGAATATAGACTTAACACATGGAAATAAAGTATAGAATTCCCGTGCATAAAGAATGGGTGACTTTTTTATTTACTTTTCTCGCTTCAACGTGGAGGAATGAAAGAATGAACAAATAGACAGATGGATGCATGGACGCACGAGCTCGGACAGTGAGGAAACCGACTTTTTTTTTTCGTTTGCGAATCCTTTCTTTACCGTAGGGAGAAACAGATGAAGAAAAAAAAATGAAGAAGCAGAAAATAGCTTTTTCCCAGCAGCGGCGGGGCCTTTTACATATTGCATGAGAAAAGAAAGAAACATTTTCATTTCTATTATATCAAAGTACAATAAAATAAATGAGAAAAATTTAAATGCATGGTAATTTTTCACGCCTTTAGACTTTGCTAACGCATAGAGCTTATTGCAGAACAGTTACAAGAATAAAATTTGGATATTTGTTTCTCAAAAAACTATTTTATAATAAAAACAAAGATTTTTTTCGTAGAGATGTAAAAGATAAATCTATTTTCTTAGCTCAGAGTAAGACATTGTTATTTGGTCTGAGAAAATATCTAAAAGGAAATTTTGAAAACAACGTTTACTTTTAAAATATTAGAGTCAAAAAAGAAAAGGTTGATTTTTGAATCTCATACTTTTCCAAATATAAACATGCTTTAATAAGTTTTTATTTGCTTAATATACTCTATGTTCTAGCAACACTGGCCAGCTCAGGTGTCGTCCTCGTCATCTGATCGCGGTTCAAAATTACGAGGTCTGTCCCAAAATAGCCCTAGTGTTGCTTTAAAACGGACGTTAATGTAACTAAACTTGTATTTATAATTAAGTTGTAATAAATACTGTAGATCTTTTTTTTTAATTCACCATACCTATGCCACTGGATGGACCAGAATACCTTGAAAAAAATTAGAAATAGCCTGTACCCTGGAAAATTCTTCCCACCCCTGGTTTATATGAAGGTAACCCACGTAATAATATAACGCTCGGAAACCATAAAATATCAAACTATCCTCTAAACCTGAAGTATTTTCAGCGAATATAAAACGGTTATACATCTTTGAAGCAAGGGAAAAAAACGTAATATTGAAGAAAAAAAATGGAATGTATTGCATCCGAGACAGTTTTCGATAGCTTTTCAACATAAACGTAGGTAAATGGAAAGCCAAGTTATAAATTTTTCGTTCAAAAACGTTAAGTTTTAGTCACTTGGAAGTAAATAGTTTAAAAATATTATTCATGCATTTTTCATACTAGTAAGCCAAAATAGAAATTTATAGATTTGAAGTAAAATTCTCAATGTACCTCGATTCAATTGAGTATATTGTTTTATATGAATTAAAATTTAGAATTTAAAATTATTGAAAAAATTTCTACACATCGAATATTAGTCTTTATTTCCCTCCACTTAAAATATTTTTCATTAAATATTTTTTTTTGGATGAACACTTATTTTTAGAATGCGAAATAAAGATTTTGAATCAAATCAGTGAAAGGATTAAACGCCTATTGTTCGGTATTTCGCATGTATGAAAATGTAATGTCAATAAATTAATAAGGTATACAAGCGCAATGATTTAAATAAAAGAAATTTTGTATATGATCTTGCTAAAAATAATTCTGTGTGAAATTTTGGTTTTTATAAATTGAAAAAAGTATCGAAAATACGTATTCGATTTTCTTTGTTATATGGCGAAGAATAAATTATTGTTGTGCGAGTCTTAAAATAAAAATCTGAGCTCTCCTGGAGTTCATATCCTTGCCCAAAGTTCACAATTTTAAAGAGAGTATGCGATAATGTTACGAGAAGATACTCTCACTGATTTAATTCTCCGAGACGTCTGCACCAAGAAACAAAAAATGAACTAACAATTCAAACACTATCTGATCACCAAGAAAAAAATTAATATTTAATTATCCAGAATATTCAAGAAAAAAATCTGGATTCAAATGATTTGGAGCGTTGGTAGTCACTAAACCGTTTTCAAGATTTTAATGAGACCTAATTAAGCCCACTATAGAAATAATAATACTTGCAACCTTTGAAAATGAAGAAATACGACTCTTTCTAAGATAGTCATTGGTATGACACTGTATCCCAAGGCATCTCGGTAACATTCATTCTAGCTTACGCAGCCGATTCAATCAAAAGGCATCGTCAGATTTAAGTGATTTTTCTACCATTTTGGTTAGATAAGGTCTGCTATTATTGATTATCTAGCAGAAAGGGATGGGTTAAACTATGGAAAATCTCAACGAAGCAGTTTTAGCCCACTAATTGGGTATTTGATCAGTTCGCTGCCTGTTCGTTTCTTTATAATGATGGTCAAATATGATAACCAAAAAAGGCATTTTGATTCTTGTGTCGGAAAATGTATTTCTGTTTAGTAAAAATTTGTAGATTTTGATACTTAGATCTTAAAAGTCACTAAATAACATAACTCAAAAACGCTTTGCACTAAACTGATATAATTTGGCATTCGAATTTAAGACCGGTTTGTAAATTTTTTAATTAAATTTTGAACAAAATACATTAAGAAAAAGGATCTGCCTCGCTGTTCAAATACAAGTAAACTGCCCAACTATGAAACATAAAAAACTCGATTTATCTCTCAGTATTTTCACAAACATGTAAATGCACGGTGATTTAAATATATGGAATTTAATATGAAATCTTGTGACTAAATTTTGGTATCAAATAGTTGGAAAAAAAAAATCAGGCATTAATCGATAAGGATCGTACAATAGTTAGACGTTCGACAATTGAATTAAAATATGGCTTCTTTCTCAAAGGGGAAAAACTTGTAAAATAAATATTTCTGATTATTGATAGAAGAGTTGTAGCATAACACGATTCGTGCATTTAATATCTTCTAAGAAAGATGTTAAAATGGGAATTATTAGATACAGTGCAAAGTTCTAAACATAATTTATTACCATCGATGATACCTATGAATATTAATACTTATGGAAAATATGCATCATTCCTTAGCCAATGCATCAATTTTATAATTACTTCCTAAATCAAATAGATAACTCACCGTCTACAGAATTTTGTATGATAGCAAATAATTTATAAAGGGCAGAAAATTTGAGTTATAAGAAGAGTACTTCCCTCAATAATCGTTAGACGCCCGAATCTGTTCCTTCAACAACGAATACCTTGTAAAGCATTCTGGGAAGGTAAGAGAGGATTATCCCCGTATCCTAATAGGCATTTAAAAGCTATTTGCTTAAACATTCTGCTCATAATATAGTGTTTCAGGTTTCCGTTTCAAGATTTTGATCAAACTGCGTTTAGCGTAGATGGATTTCATTAAAGGATTAGCAACTGTTTATGCTCAAACTTTATTTAATCCTCCATTAGATAGAATTTCCAACCAATTAAGGAGGAAAACAATATAAATAAGAACTTTTGTGTACTCAAGCATATTAATACATATAACTTACTATTCCACTTACTTAAATATTGCCTGGGAAAAATTAGCACCCACGTATTATAAGATTGAAGTTAAATTTTTTATGTCAAAAATTCTTTAAAATGAATAAGCCTTATAAAAAATATCAATTCTTTTTAAATAACTATTAGGTATCCATTATTTCATACCAGCAGTTGATGTGAAATAGTATCAGTTGTGTTGTATAAAAACCAAATATTACATAAACATCATAATGAATCGCAAGGCAAATTTATAAGATTTATTTTTTATAATAAAGTATTTTTTTCATTGAAATATTGTAAAATTTTAAATAGGTAATCAATTTTATTTTTTGATGGCATTGCTTTAATCTATTATTGGCCTTTTTAATAAAAAGTTTAAATCAAGGAGATAAAGAGTAAGAAAATGAGTAAATCTTTTCTCTATGGCATTAAATCAATATAAAGAATGGACTAGAAGTTAATATATATGTTTATCAATAAAAATGAAAATAATTGATAGAATATTTATGAATGAGTTCTCTTTAATCATTCATATAAATATTCTATCAATTATTTTAATATAACATTTTTAATTATTTGTATACAGGCCAAATAATATTGCAATAATTGTGTTATAATTTACAGGCAATTTTTGTTTATAAAAACTATTATGCCTATTTTTTTTTCAAGTAAATGAATAAACACATAACAAATATATCAAGTAAATGAATAAACATATTGGATATTAAAAGCTTACTTATTTTTTAAAAAAAACAATTAGGATTGACGTAGTAGCTGAATGCTTTCATTCAAAAATAATTTATATACAATAATTCAAAGCTGGTGCTGTTTTCATTTTAAGCAAAGAAGGACAATATTTAAGAATTTTTTTTCCTTTTCTGTCTCTCGTCATGACTATGTTTCTACATTTATGGTTGATAAATGTAAAAAAGTATTAAGATGGCAGTCCAATAAATTTGATAACTAGTTCCCTTTACTAAATTGAATAAATAATAATTGATAAAAAATGCTAAAACCCACAATTAACTTGCTTGTAATAAAATAAACTGAAAAATAGCAAGCCATCATTTATCAGTATAAATTACCTGATACTACATTTAAGAGCTCACTTTTTGCGACAGTTTCTAACTAAAGTTTTTCGCTACTCAAAATTTAAATTTGTTTCGTTTGAGTAATTATTATTGTTTATTACTTTTCAATGTTTTTAATTTCCTGGTAAGAGAGTAGAATCTATCCATTACAGAAAAGATTTTGTAATACACATTCACATCTTAAAGATGTAAAATTTTTACCATAATAAAATTTATTATTAGAGATTTAATTAATTTTTAGATAAATTAATTAAATATAATAATGAGCTCTAATTTTCTTAACTCATCAAAACAATTATCTTAAATTCAGTATATTTGATTTTTTTTCCCCGGCCACAAAGTACGATTCTTACATAATGATTGGCAATTAGATGCAAAGTAAATTTCTAAGAATCGCAATACGATTAGAATACAATTCTATTTTGAATAACAAATTTATATAAAATACCGGGTTTTTTTTGTTGTTGTTATCTTATTCATATACGAACCATTTTCGCTAATGCCTATAATATCACGATATTCGCGGAGTTTTTTTTATATTTATTCGCATTTCTATTACTTAATCTGCATAACATTTTTCTCATAAATCTTATTTTTTTAAAATTAAAATCTCTTAAACTGAGTTGTATTTCTATAAACTTTAAGAAGAGCCACATAATTTTATTACTTTTGATTATATAATATCTTTATTATTAATAAATACTGTCAAGTTGAAGAATGATTTGAATGCAAACGAAAATTAACTATGCTGTATAAAATGATTACGTATTCGATAATTTCTGTCAAAACCACTTGCATAAATACTAAGGTTGAGCAAAAATATTTAATAAAGAGATTACAAATAATAATAGAGATAATATATTGCATAAGAAAAAATAATTAGATACTGCCATGGTTTAAAATAATATCGAAGTAACTTTTTGTTATTAAATAAATAAGCAAATAAAATGGCAGACTTCTCCATTTTTCAAACATACTAGTCTTTCATTTCTTGGTTGTTTACTAATGTGTACCTTGTAAAGAATGTAATGCATTTAAAAAGAAAACTTAAGGAATTCTTTTTAATCTCATTCCTAGCACAAAAGAAATGATTTTAAAGAAGATTAAGGTATAATAAAAAACGCTTCTTCTAATTTCATATTAAGAATAGGACTTAATATCTCAATGCATTAAATATTTTCAAGTCAAATATTGCAGAAAAATATTTGATTCAGTGAATTCATCTCTATTTGAACGATATTGTTTATTTAAAACTTTGTTATTCATTATCTTGCAGAAATTTATTTTTAATAAACATATACATTTGAAATTTACAATCGTCTGTTTATTCCCAAATTTGCTTTTTCTGAAAATATTTAAAAAAATTGAATTTCATTTTGATGTTATTTAAAAAATCGTTATATGAATAAGAAAATCTGGCTTTTCAAATAACTCATGTTTGAACACTTAAATTCGTTTTGTTTGCTAAAAGATGGTTATTATTACTGACTTCATTTTTGCTCAACTGTGAATTTGATATCAACAGAATAGTGATCATAATTTCACTTCCGAATTGCTCAACGACACTTACATATCGATTCTTCAGACGATCCATAATTTGAGGTCTAATTTTTACAGTATCAATAGGTAAAATTAAATCTTAATCATAATTTAATAGTTTTAATTTCAAGTACGTAGACGATAGTATCATGAGAAAACGAGGTAATTCCAGTAACTACAAATTAATAATATAACACATAGAGAAACATTATAAAATCTACATATTTTGACTTTACAGGAGAAAAAAATTAATAGACCATTAACTGAAATCCTGAATTCGAGTTATTAGGAATCACTCTAGTTAAATTTAACATCTGAACTGCGCGTACTTGTATTTTTCCACGGTGACACTTTTGTGCTATAGCCCAAATTGCTTTCTTATGCAAAAATTTCATTTTAATCTATATAAATTCCGATTGCTTTCACAGGTCTCTTTTTCAATCTTCTGTCTATTCGGACTATGGAATGGACATGGTCCTAATGAATAAATTTTCAAACACTTCTTAAAAACTGAAATCCTTCCTTAATCATGAATAATAATGAAAATTCAATTTTTATTATTATTTATGATTTAGAAATTAGCTACATTTATCCTCTTTTCCTAAGAAAAGCATATATATTTATATAAACTAATTAGTAATAAGTACCAAGTTAAAAGGAAAAATAGAATCAAAATTAAGCCAAATAAAATATGAATCCGGTCTGAAGACTTTCTCAAGGGTCACCCTCAGGCAGGGATTCAAAATAAGAGATTTTTTTCTGTGAGGAATCAGACTTTAGTCCAACAGTATTGACTCCTCGTGACCCGAAAATCACCTGAAATTAAGGCCTAAGAGATACACCATTTTTTACAGAAAAGAAAACAAATTAAAAGAATACGACCACCTATAAGCAAAATTCAATAACATAAAATAAACTATATAAGAACTCTTATAACCAATTATTAAAAAAAGAAAAGAGCATACCAGCAGCATTTTTTTTTTTACAAAAAGTGTCCTATGTTGTTTATTCTTGTTTCTCGGGCCTTATACTGTTTCTGCTAACGCCATTCAAGGTAAAAATAATTGGAGGATCTCAACGCGATCTATTAAGTTAGTTTATATGAATGGAAAGTATTTTTATTTTGGGAAAAGGATTACTCCCAAATCATCTTTTTATAAATTAAAATATCAATATTGCAGTAGTTTCTGGAAAATTCATTATTAGTTAAATTTTTAATGAGATTATATTGTGTATATATCTATATATTGGTTTCTCAATACCACAGAATGAAAAGTTAGTAGAAATGAAAATCTTTCAGTCTGAAGGTCACATTCAGAATGTCGAAGGAAAAAAATATATGTCACTTAGAGCATATTTTTTAGATACATATATTAGTTTTAGATTATTCGTCGTGCTTCTGATACATAAGTAATTGCGATCATTTTAAGATATCGCTAAACATAACTCTTTAAAAGATATAAAAACTTAGTGTAGTAAAAAGTCTCCATTCAATTTATGCGTTTTGATATCGGAACTACATTCAAAAACTGCCCACTTGATAAAAACGTCCAATCCTCGAAATGATATTGCAAAAAAAGCGGTGCTTTTTTTATCAACGAAGTATTCTGCGCACACATGCATTAGCTCCCCATAAAGTAGCCGGAAGCGCTGCAAGAGTTTCTTATGGACCGTCCTTATCAATTTTTGCCCACGGTCGATGAATGAATTCGTTAAAAAGCTAAACTGGACCGATAACCAAAATCGGAACCTTAATTGTTATTTTGCCCTGAAGAAGATGGATGCATGCCTAGAAGAGCTATAAAAAGGGATTTTTTCCCCCAAAAGTTTATGCTTTCTATGAGGAAAAAACTGTTTGGAAGTTGATGTGAAACTTATATATATTTTGGAAACTATCAATTATCAGAGAAGTTACCCATCTTTAGATGTGTTGAGTTTAGAAGCAGCATTTTGATGAAATGAATAAAGATACATTTGAATTCAAACGAAAAATCAGATAATAAATTTTTAGAGAAGAATATTCACATTTTGCGTGTTCTTCAACTTATTTTATTCCATTATTCCTTTATGAGATTGTGTTATTGTACAATGCTACGAATTTGTAAAATTGCTTCCCGGCGAGGCAAGTCCCTTTACAAGGAAGATAGTTTTACAGACAATAGAATGGCTGTTGAATGGATTCCGAATCAATGACTTACGACCTTGGCGACAAACTTGGTGACTTTGGTAACATAAATCAAGGATCCGGAATATTTGAGAATTTTGGCGATAGCTCTGTTAGGACTTGAGTTTCGATGCTTGTTCTATAGCATTCTATATCCTGTTACGGAGGCTTTAATAATCTATGAGGCAGAGTTGGAGAGTAAAAATAAAATTTGTCTAAACTTCGAATGCTTCAATTGTATGATTGCTCCATTACATTAAATACCTTAGCAACCATATGCTTTTTTAGCATTGTCGGTTTAGCCGAATTGGCGATGTGAATGGTTACCGATTATAGCATTTCAACTAAATAGAATTTTTGATGAATGAGTTTTCGCACTTTCAGTAACAATGTGCATTTTTCTCCGTGTTTTTGTTCTCAACAATTTTTTTTTTCCTTTCTTACAGTATAGAAACTCATTTTGTTATCATAAACAGTTTGATTTTTTCTCTTTTTGATTGTGTACGTCTTATAGTATAATTTTTTTAACATAATATGTGTTGCCAGATATAAATTCTGTAAATTGTAAGATGTGACGTGAAAAAATACATTCAAAATGCACTACAGAGTAGATCTTTGGTCATAGACCTATCGAATTAAGCATATTATTGTTATTTTGGTAATAACAAAGATTACAAAATTAAAATTGTTCCTTATTTAAAAACGCTAATAACCGATTTATCATTTCTACTCAGTAACTTATAAATTATTGAACAAAACCCATTTTTTTAAAATCATTCTTTCCATTACTACGCCATTTAAAATCACAAAATAAGCTTTACAGCTAATCTTATTTTCACTAGATTTTTCTCCTCTAATTTTAATAAATATTTAAAAATGATTTTAGTACAGCAAACACTTTCATTATTTTGTTTACTTTTATATATACGCGAGCTATGATAATAATAAATGTATTTTTATGTGCATGTTATGTTATATAATTTAGAATAAATCTTAGAAATAACAATAGACGAATCAACCCTAAAACATAATCATGCTATGATGTTTTGGACCAAAAAGTTGGAAAGCCTTTTAAATGTAATAAAATTCGTCCATATGTAAATAACCATATAAAAAACCACATGCTTAAAATGTTAAGAATTCCTGTATTAAATTTCAGCATCTATATATTTCAATTAATTAGGAAACTCAAGAGAGCCAATTCCACAGCCCTAATCTATAGAATGATTTTAGCAAGTTTTTTTTTTCTTTTCGTATGAAAGCTTACGACCTCTCAATACGTTAACAATATTCATCATCTCTCCTTCACCCTCCGTTTCTAAGAGAAATTTCAGAAACATTTCTCCATTGTACATTCTCTATTTGGAATTACTGCGAAAGAGTTTCCCAGCCGTAACCGCAGTATCGAATTCGAAGCTATTTATTTCATTTGAAAGCTCGTAATACCTAGATATATCATCAGTGGTCGCCTGACCCCAATTTCAAGAGTTTTGAGATATAATGCAAAATAAAACCTTGATAGAGACTAACTATAATAACTGGATCATCCATTTTTTTTTCAATTTATCAGAATGCTATGTTTGTGGTTCAAATTTAATTTCAAATAGTTCTTTTGTTGAGATAAGAAATGTTTCATCAAAATTGATTGACATGGCTAGATTAATATTACTAATATGGGTGGCGAATAGCTGATTGCCAAAAGCTACAAATTAAAAAATATTTACGGATATAACCACATTTGTATGTTTTTAAAAAGAATTGATAAAAATCTTTGCTAAAAGAATAAGTCAGAATTCGTTAATTCTAAGCGTGTGTAATTAATATCCCGAGAGCGAACACTGATAAGTGATGTTTATTCAATGCATAATAAATTAGAATTTCGAGATATAAATATCCGAACTACCGCAGTAACTGAATACGCTTTCCCATTTATTATTCATTCAAGTCGAAATGTGAAGGCCATTTCTCATAACTGAATCAAGAATGCATAATTATTTGTTGAACTAAATTCCATCAACAGAATTTCCCACTCAAATATAATTTTCGATCAGTAATAATTTCTCAATAAATTAGAAATTCATTTGGAAATTTCGAAAGATAGAATTTCATATAAGTTAAGAAAGTTTAAAGTCAGAAATGTAAAAGAATTCCATTTGTTGTTTCAAAGGATTTGGATTTTTTTAAAGCGCAATATGGTCTCCATTTAACGAAATATTTTACAGGACTTGGATTCTAAATGACAAATTCTGGTTTCGTTTTTACCTCCTTACATTACGAAACAATTTCTATATAACAAAGGTTTTTTTTATCGTCAGTTTTTTTCAAACATTTTGCCACTTTATTTCTCGAAGTTGTACTAATATTATATATCAAAAAATAATATACTAAAAAACTACTGGGTGGTTCCAATTAAAGCGCAATTGTTTGAACGCCTCTACAGAAGAAAAGTTATTTTGAGGAATATAGAAAAAAAACTTAATAGTTATAATATTTAATTCATAATAAAAATAATTACTCAATAAAAAGTTTAATTCAATTTTTTCCTATCGGTAACATTGTAGCTTGTTAAAACCTTTCATTTATTAATTATATCAAAACAACTAACACTTCAATTTAAAAATAATTTTGATTATAAAAATAAAAAATCTTTGAAACGTTGTAATTGTAAAGAAAGAACGTGCTTTGTTAGCAAAGTGCTTTTATAAAAAGAATAGCAATGATACCGCAGCTTTGAAGGTACATCATCGTCTTAAAGATACGAGAAAAGGAGGAGAAACGGCTTGATGTTTGTGAAGTTACAAGAAAGTTTTGAAAGCTTCAAGGAAAGGAAATTTAAAGTTGCCAGAGAATGATTTGAAGAAACGGATTAGTAAATGTAAAGCTATATGAGAACTCGAGAAGCTTTCTAAACTAGAATACAAAGCATTGTGAATTAGACAGTTGTGAAAAAAATTAGAGAAAAAATTGGTTCCGATTCAATGAATCAGTGTTATTTGAAAGCTAGAAGGTCCTCATTAATAGCATGGACACTCGTATGCAAATTTCTGCGCTACATTTTATGACATTATCCTTGTAAAATTAAAATCTTGCAGAAGTTACAACTTGGAAATCCACAGCAAAGAATTGATTTTTCTCAACTTCATTTCAAAATTGATAATGGCGAATCACGGTTTCGATAGCCTTTATGGATTGTTTAATCGCATTTCACTTCATCAGGATAATTCAGCACAGAGAATTGCAGGATGTTTATTCAAGCGCATGCTATTTTGGAAAATGCTTTGTATTCAGCATTTGTTACAGTTTGATGTAGCAGCTGGCGACCTTATTATTGGTCTTTTTTCCTTCGAAAATCTTACAGCAACACCAGGCAGGCCCCTTAAATCCAATACTACAGTATATAATAGACCTTTTTCTTAGTCTATTAAAAAACTGCTTAATCAAACTTTTCCAGAGAATCAGGTAATTAGAGACGTTTCTGAAATACTTATCCAGTTCTTTCGACCAATATGAATTCAAGTAACGTCTAGTTGTGGGTATATTCGTATATTTAAAAACACGTCTATAATTCGGTTGCTAATTTAAAACGTCCCATTGCTAATTAACCTAAATGATCTTTAGATGCTACTGTGGATAATGCTATCTTGCGACTGTAGTATTGGATTGAACTTAAGGCTCATATATTGACCACATATTGTAACAATTAAATTCATAATTTTGATAAAGAAAATATACAATTACAATCTACAAAGCAATGCCAATAAAAAAACCATCTATCAAAGAAACTGAATTATTTTTTTTCAATTTTATATTTTGTAATTCATTATTAATTTCATGATACTGTAAATCTTATAAACCATTTCACTAGGATCATACAAATCTTAGAAATCCATCCATTCTTAAAATTCTTCAAATATTTTTTTTTCTTCTAGACTAGTTCAACACTTATAGTTTGATTATAACCAATCAGTATATAATAATTACCTAATCTAAATATTAATATCAAACGAAATACACTCCTATGAAAAATAGCAGCATCTTAAGAGTGGAAACTACTGAAGAAGTAAAGAGTTATCTATTTTCTTCATATTGATTAAGAAGTGATTGCTGAATATCCTACGGAGAATGGTATATCATAAAGTGTTGTATAAGACATGGCAAGATATGACGAATATTATAATAAGAAAGTAATTAAAAATTAACGCAAAAAGGGAATTAATATCATTTGATTCAATATGCAGAGGGTTGGAATTCCAATAAAATGTTATAGACGATGTGTTTTAAACTTTACAAAAATATTAAAACAATTATGAAAAAAGTGTTCTTTATAATTTGTAAGAAGCAGATTTTCGAATCTTTTCACAGTTTAGAGAGGTTTTTTGTCAATAAATTGGATAGTTAATTTCAATTTTTTTTTCTTTTTCATAAGCTAAAATAACATTTTCTAATCAACAAATTTTTTTATAACGTTTAAATGTAATAACTAAATTTCGTTAAACACAGGTTCGAATATATTTTAATATTTGCCGTTCTATAAGATATTATGAAAATAGTCTTGCTGTAACACTTTACTTAAAAGCTTAATTTTGAAAATGGGGTAAAATAAATAACATTAATACCTAGATGTTGTTAGAAAGAAAGCAGAAATATGTGTGATAGGCACTTAAGAAAACTTCGTATTTCTGAATGTTATGGATTTTATTTAAACTTTCATTTATACATTTTAAACGAGAACTTAGTACTTAAGAATACATATATTTCTCCGGTTAGTAGTTGCTAGAAATAAGTGCCTCAATTTTTTTTATCAATCTTTCTTTCACAGCATAATTTTATCACAATAAAATGTAATTAATAAATTTATTTAAAAAGTAAAAATAAACGAAATGCATTTATAAAATTATTTAAAAGCCTTTTTGTTAGTGCACTAAAATTTTTTTAAAGATTGTTTTTACTTTTGGAGTACTTAAATTATGAATCATTATTCCATATATTATGGAATCGTTATCGCAATTAAAAAAAATAACTACCAGATAGTGCCAGGCTAAGAAGTATAAAATTTATTAAATTAATCGATTAACTGATAGTTAAATTCAAAAATATATTGAAATAATTGTTATCAGTAACACACAGATGTAGAAAATTTCAAAACTCTACTACATCATAAAGTGAATAAGAAAATTGATAGCAAAATTCCATATTTATAATTATAAAAAAAATCATAAATAAAAAAAAGTACAAAGAGACTCAAAATATTGAGATTCACGAATAAATTCTTTCTATTCTGTAATGTCTGATACAAATGTTATACGAATAATTCTTTATACTCCCCTATTGAACTAAATTATTCTGGGGAACTTGTTTTATTGTGCCATAACGATTATGGTAGCTCTATTAATTGATAACGAGAAATAAAAATTAATATGCAGACGCATAAAACGATTTATATTCCAGTTGAAATGCATCTTTTTCTCGAGAAACATACATAACAAACTTTTTTTTTGTTTTAAGTTTGATATCCAGTATTTGACTTGAAGCTTGTATCCGGGTATATTAATAAATAGAGTGTAGAAATGTATTGAAAATTTTAATACTGATTTCTTTTCGATTAAATAAAAAATTAATCCCACGAGGAATGTTCAAGTTTAAAAGATGCAAGCACAAAAATTATAATATTCATTGTAAATTACTTTGTTAGCTAAGAATATGTATTGTAAATTTATTTTAGGTTCATTGACGCACTTCGAACCAAGGCTAGAGTTGTGTTATGACTTAATTTGACATTTCGATTCGCATTTAATTTTCAAAGGAGACACAAAAGCCAGTATCCCACTATTCAAATTTCCCTAGAGAAAAAAATGTAGGGTGGTCCATTTAATGTGACTCAAACCAGAGTCCACGGTGGCAGATTGATATCAACATTATTAAAATACCATCATGACCGAAACTGAGTTTAAAATTCAATTTTAAAGAAACAGTTTAAGATGAAATAATATTAGTTACAAATATTCAAGAAATTCTAAAACTCAGATCTGCTTAAAGATATATCCTGATTATTTGTCGCTTAATGATTCTATTATATTTATATCTATTAATAATGTATTAAAATGAGAAATTTTCAACAAATTATTTAAAACCATAGTTCATTCTAGGAAATATTTTCACAATTAAAAATGATATTTAGTGCAGTAAGTCATAGCTACAACAAATTTTGTTAAAAGAAACAAATTGAAACATTTAAATTCAAATTAAACATCAATCAATATCACCTTCTCGATTGCTGTTTGAAAAAAAAAGAAAAAAAAGAGCCAATTGGCGCCATTTTCAGAGGTTTAATTGCTTTCCATTCTCCTTTTAGGAAAACTGCTGTCTTCATTTGATTAATTTAACTGTCATGTCTCGTTTTCTTTTTTTCTCTTTCCGGCAGAAAAAAGGAGAACCAGCAGTGATCTCCAGGTCTTAGAAGCGTGACACGTCTAATCTGAACTGCGAAGAAGAGGCATTGATTTTGGTGTCAAAGTTGCCAGAGGGTTGCCCTTTTCTAACGATGCCATTCCTCATTTCGGCATTGGACTGCAGCACGGAAGCCACTTCGTGGATTTTGAATGTGTACTTAAATATTCAAGTCACTTCAGCTCGGAACTTCTGTTTAATCGATTCTTAAACGTCTGCTTGATCTTTTGACCATTTAGTGACGCAACCAGCTATCGAGTTTACTGCCATTTAAAGATGTCAGCGAACATTCGTCAGAATCAACAAAGTTGACGAACGTTTAGTAAGCAGATCTTGACAGAAGGAAATAACGATTTTTTTTATAATTTTACATAAGATGTAAAAGACGCTATTTGATTTACTCGTCCCGAAGACATAATAGCAGAATTTTATTTTTGGTATTGGAATTCTTCGCTACAATTACGCGCTACAATAGTTTCTGATTGGTAAAGATGACATATAAAACAGGTAGGTAAACTGAGGTGGCATCATCATTACTCGAATGCTATTTAAATCACGAGATCCCTCATTACAAATTATATCACGAATAAATGGCACAGAACAATATATATCCTTCACTATCCCCTAGTTTTTTTTATATGTGACACAATAAAAGCAGAACACTATAAAAGCAGAAATAACACAATAAAAGAAGAACACATTAAACGCAGAAATCGATGATGTCTGTTAAAAATATATCAAAGTGTTGGCAATAGAAGCATAGATATTTCTCAATACCACAATCAGGTTGATTTGAATCTCATCTAATACAAATTGATAGAAGATTAAGTTGCAGAATTGGGAAAAAAATGGAAAGGTTTATTTAGAAAAGCCGTGGTTTCGGGGTTATAAATCTTATTTTTCGTTATTTATGGTGGTTAGAATTAAAATTAAATTGTTTATTTCATTATTGTAGATTTTGGTTTATAATTGTGGCAATATGGGAGAACAATTATTTCGGAGAAATTTAATTTTAATTTGCCATTTTCTGAGCATTTCTGTGCATACTTGCTTAAACAACGCAAAAATCAATTTTTTTGTGAAGTTGTGGAAACTTGTAAGAGGTCCATTATTCGAAACACAAAATGCATGAATACCATAATACTACCTCTTTTCATACCAAACAGTAATAATTTTTAATAAATTTGAACAATAAATTTTATTATCTTGAATATTTAATTTTTTTGCATGTAAACAGAATTTTGACCTAATCTCTATATCTAATTTTCAAGGAATTTTTATTTATTAATCATAATAATGAAAAAGTTTAGCAATTAATATGACAAAAATATAAAGAAAATATACATAAAATTACGATTTTGGAGTTATGACATTCAAACAAAGACAAAAAATTTTCTAAAGAAAATTATTCATAGTATAATCTTTTATAAATTAAAGTAAATTCTCAACCTTTGAATCCCGAAATAAATAGTGAATCCTAAAGTTTTTATGAAAACTTTAGAAAAGCTTCCTTAAGTTTGAATATTTTTTCTTCGATAAATAAACGTAATAAATTGGATAAGTTTTAATTTCAAAACACGGTGTTCGCATCCATTATCTCAGATGTAATCTTTCCATTTCATCATTATACCACAAGCAGCATCCCTAATATTTGCCATCTGGGGTACATTATGCTATTTTAATTTATAATGCTAATTTGTATTGTTCTTATGCTGTATACGCTTCTTCATCAGTAGTAATTTAAAATAGTAATTTCAAATCTTCAAAAACAAAAAAACAAAATATCATAAGAATAAAAAGCATAAAAATAATTCAAAACAGATTGATTTAAAAACAAATTTCACATCTCGCAAGTTGTGGGATCAGTTATTTTCAGGTGACGGTGAATATTCAGAGCAAACGTTCTATTTCCGAAACGGACAAATCTGGAAGAATATTTCAAGGGAAAACTGGTTTCGCTCCGACGTTTTAAAGAGGTTTGTATAATGGTACTCTGAAAACTCGAAGCAGTTTTGAAGGAAGGGAATATTCTCAAGCTTTGAATGGGTGGGCAGAACGTTTACACTTTGGAAAATCGAGATTACTGCCATAGAAAAATAACTTTCCGTTTCAACAAGACACGAAATCTTAGTTTTGTTTATTTGTTAAATAAGACACCTTATATATCTTCAGGCATGCGAATTTCGAAAATTTATACTTTTGTTTTTGAGTGTAAAGGAATATGAGTAAGTAAACACTTTTTTGTGTATTTTGACTTCGATAGTACAGCTTTAGTAAGTACTTTTAAAAAGTGGCAATATAATTCTATTATAGAAATAAAAAAAAATCCAATTAATATGTTCAGGCCTTATATTCGAATTATTTTTCTAATTTGATGACACTTTCTCTGGTATAAGGAAGAAATAGAAAACTAATCTAATCATATGATTTGAAATAATTTTATTGAATAATTCAGTTCGTGCGATAATTAAAACAATTTAAAAAATGAAAATAGCAGGACCGTGTAAGTCAATTCTCTTCCTCTAATTTCAATACAAATTCTTTTTAGAAACATGTACGCAATTAAACTTTCTTCCATTCATGATCATATTTCGATTGTAAAAAGATTCCGAAATTCCATTTGGAAATATAAGTACTATGACTATGGTTGAAAATTATATATTTCTCAAACTGTCTAATGTTTATCTTCAAAACGCGACGGTGATTTAACTAAATTAGATTTAATTAACTCTCCAACTGCTTATCCCGCAGGTTGGCAATCAGTCTATTTTCTATTGCATCTTGCGTTTTTCGCGGTTTAATGTGTTTATCTTTTATAATTGCATATTTTTATTATATCGGGTCTATATATTTTATTATATTATACTATTCACGGGTATCTAACTGTTTGCTTTGTTTGAAAAATATCTGAACATGTTTACAAAATGTCACATCCAAATAGTGATTTCAAAAAATTACACAGTCAGAGGGTTAAATTATAAATTCTTCCTAGTCCTTATATACCCCAGTTTGCAATATATAGTATACGAAAGCAATACGAAAGCAACACGAAAATAATGTTGCATTTAATAATAAAAAAGTTGAAAGGGAAGTAATTTTTTGGGGGAAAGGAGTTTATTGAAATGTTTATTTTAATTTACAACATTCTTTACTAAAATAAGAGATTTTTTCCTATTATTTTTGATAATTGTCATGAAAGAATTTGATAGAACAAATCACTTGATTTCAGAGAGATGGAAATCGGTTATGTGACCCATTAGGAGGCGGGATCTACAGTTTAAGAAACACTTAATGATATTAAAATTAGTCAGTCATAATATCTAAAGTCATGAATTTGTAAAGATATGATATGAAGCTCCTATCAATCCACTATAAATGCAGTTACATAAATCTATTGATTATAAAGGCGCCTTCTAAGCAAAAATGAAATTGAGATTATGACAGGATTTATAAAAATCATAAAATTTTACATCAAGTTATATTGCAAAGCTTTACATAGAAAGGAAAATAATTTCCAAAAGTAATTTAAAAAACTATTAGCATAAAATTCAAACATGACAAATTCGAGTTTAAATTAGTAAAACGTTTTATTGAAATACTTTCATAAAAATACAATATTTATGTAAAAGTAGATTAGCTTTATATTCAAGTATGAAAATTTTCAATAAACTTATTATGTTTCTTTATAATTGATCCGTGATAAAAGCAGAGACACTTGATTGTTTCGGACACTATGTATACTGTAGTCTTTGTGGGAAAAATTATGTATGCACATGTAGAATAATAATGTAATCGCCAATAGTAATCATTGCCATAATTTTGTTTTACATGGTACAGTCACATTAATGTGACCACCTGTCAAAATCCAGAATAACCAGCTTTCGCAGAGTGTACAGCTGCGAGAAGTGCAGAAAGAGAGTGTTAGGTTCCTGAAGGTGTTCACTGGAATTTTGAGCCATGCGAACTCGAGCGCCGTGAACAACTGCGCTAGGTTACGCGGGTGAGGATCCAGAGCGTGAACAATGCGATCGAGATGGTCCCACAGATTCTCGGTTGAGTTCAAGTCCTTCGAATTTTCTGGCCAAGGGAGTACGGTAAATTCATCCTGGTGTTCTTTGAACCACGCAGGTACACTGCGAGCTTTATGACACGTCGCATTATTCTGCTGGTAGATGCTATCCTCATGAGGAAAAAAATTCGCATATAGGGGTGAGCATGGTTCGCAACGATAGATACATACTTGTATTGATCCATGGGGGCTTCTACAATGATGAGTGCACCCAGAGGATACCACGAAAACATTCCCCAGACCATAATGCTCCCTTCTCCAGCTTGGATCCTTCCGGCAATTGTTACTGGGTCTTTGCTTTCAGACATTTCACGCCATATACGCCAAAATCCATCTGTCCGATGGAGCATAAAACATGATTCATTGGAAAAAGCCACCTGTCTCCACTCAGTGGAAGTCCAGTTTCTGTACTGGGGTTCAAATTCCACCCTTGGTCGTCGATGAGCAGGAGTCAGCATAGCTGCATTAACCAGGCGTCTGCAGCGGAGGCCCATACGCAACAACGTTCGCTGAACCGTCGTAGTGGAGACACTGTTGGTAGCCCCTTGGCTCATCTGTGAGGTCAGTTGCTCAACGGTTGCACGTCTATTCGCCCGAACACATCTCCACAGCCTTCGGTCACCTCTGTCATTTATGGCCCTTGGTGCACCACATTTGTCCCGTGGCTGATTTTGGATAGTGCCATTTTGTCATGCACGGTATACTTTTACCACGGCGGCCCGCGAAGAGTTTACAAAATTAATCGTTTCGGAAAGGCTTCCGCTCTTGGCCCGAAAGCCAATGATCATGCCCTTTTGGACGTCGGATAAATCGTTCTGTTTCAGCATCTGCATCTTTTAAATGTTTTCCGAATGCCTACAACACTTTATATATCCACCAAACTTACCGATAACACGTGCCTTCCGAGATCGGTAATTTAACGTTGACATCAAAAGTAGGTGGTGGTCACATTAATATGATTGGACTGTATTTAATTTATTTCATGTTTTCAGATCGAATTTTGTAATCAATTCCTACGTCAATACTCAAATCAAAATTTATGTTACTAATAACACTGTTTAAAATTTTCAGAAATTATCAATTTCATTCAACTTATTTATTCAATTCTAAATTCATATATGTGGTGCCATCTAGGAGAGAATTTGAGAAACAAAGATATTAATACACTATAATAAATATGGTATTGGATTATATATGAAATATTAAAAAGTAAAATAATTAAAATTAAAAACTGCCTTTAAGTACACATATAAGAATGTGCTTTTATTAAAATAATAAATATTTGTTACAATTTATTATTTCAGATTTATAAAAGGGTCCAAGCACTAAAAGAAACAATGAAAATTAGAATTTTGTTAATCCTTCAGCTGCTTATCCCATGATTTCCGCGGGTTGACAATCAGTCCATTTTCTGTTGCATCCCGCGTTTTTCGCAGTTTAGTGTTTTTATTCTTAGGATTACAGATTTTTATTACATCATTATTATCGTGTAACATAGTATCAGTTCGCTTTGTTTGAAAAATATTTGAACGTATTTGCAAACAACGCATCTAAATAGTGATTTTTAAAAATTACAAAATCAGAGGGTTAATCCTCTTTTTTTCCTAAATATACCCATTTTTTAAATTTCGAGCTATTAAACGTCTATAATAATGTGTTCGACTTTTGCATTGAATTCTAGAATATTTTGTATTTAAATTAATGACAATCGTACAAATCAATGTTAAAAATCTGGAGTGCCCCTTACATCTTTATTCGGGAAGAAATAACTTCTCAGAATATATTGTCTAGTTTGGCCATTAAATAATTTTTACTCAACAGCTTAATGCTATTCAAAGGATTCATTTTTTTTGCAGCATTTTAATACACAAACATCTTTATTTTCAAAGTTTACACCATTGCACTTGAAGCTCCATATATATTTCAGAATTCTCAAGGTTCACGTGGCTTTCAAGAAACATAAAACGTAAAATGGTTGAAATATTTCTCTGGGAAATAGTAGATGGAGCAAATTTCAAGCTTGAATGGTATTTTCTCCGAAAATATATACGTTGTACCTTCTCGTAAGAAGTAGAAATTCGTCTCGAAATTCTCTAGAATTTCTCTATTCAACCAAAAACTTCCTTTACTCCTTTTTTTCTTCTCGCTCAGTACATCAGCGTGTATTTGGATAAGTTAACATCGATCGAAATATTTTTTTTCAGGCTACCAAACCTGCTGATATTTTGGAGCATATTGGATAATTCGTTAGGTTCCCCAAACAAAACAAATGGAACGATGATATTAAACGACTCATTATTTGAGTCATTAACTTTGTTTCTAATAGGCTCAACAATTGGGTGAAAATGTGAAAAATTTGTATCAAATGTTTTATTGAAATAAATTGCACTATTTTTCAAAAATTATTAACACTTCTAATTTTTTTTGAAATATTAACACTTATGAGGAACAATTTATCACTAATCCATTGAATATTGAGAAATTTATAATCTATTTAATATTTTATATATTAAAATATATCTTTATCGTGTAATTTATTTCAGCTAATTATAGTTACGCATCTCAATAGAGGACGTCACATATATGGGGATGAAAAAGTTCCGGTATGATGGATGGTTCTCGCTTCCCAGGTGATTACATTAATGGTATGAGGTCGAGTTACCTCCTCTTCTTTGATGGAACCTACTTCTGAAGGGGTGATACGTACCGTGGTCATTAATACTTAGCCGCATTTGCCATATCCATGTTGTTACAACAATGATCATTCAGATTTCTTAGGAAACACAGACAGACAAATTTAAACTCGAGAGGGTTATCATTGAGAGGCATAACACCAGCAAGAGCTTCTCAGATATTGGAATGAGTAACTTCTAACGTGGTAATTGGTTCTTTTTCCTCTGATGGGACAAAAATGGCGGAAGTTGCAATGCAGGTGGAAGTGGGCACATGAGCTGCACTTCGATTGGGTCTATTATGCATTTATCTAAGTTCCAGCGTTTTTGTTTTTCCCAAGGACTCGGTCAGATGATTACCTGAAATCTTAAGGCAGGAAAGGTTGATATTGCTTATAGTTAAATAGGATTGTTTCCATTATAGTTCATTAGTGGTTCCCATTATATTACTTCTTCTATCCCATAATGATAGCAGCAAGTGAATCGATAAACGAGAATTATTAACGAATGCAATTATAATGCTACGTTATGGCAAAAAATTGCGACTCTTTCAATCCAAATAAATATTTTACTAATCGATAATTTGTTTTAGCAAATCTTTCAACTTATAGGTAAAACTGACTATTAGGAATCATAATTATTTCTTTAATTTCATCTTTCATTTGAAATCATCAATCTATTGTATAATTGAAGTGAAAAAAAGAGAATTTTCAAGCAAAGATCTAGTTGGAAAAAAAAAAGAAAAATTACAAAAAAGTTTGTGTTGTAACTTATGGCAATTTACAAGGCCGTTGACAGTTATCTATCAGCGATTTAAGCCGAGTGAATTTTTCTTGTTTTTTCAATAGCACCAACTAGGGTCAAGAGTACGACTTAGCTACGTCAAGCATCACATTTGCTTGCACAACCCTTTTTTTACAGGTGGGCACATTCACACACCTCACAGATAGAACACAGATGATCAACCATGCCCGCACCATGACACCCAGATCACGGAGAAGACGAGCTACCCCTATGCCAGGACGCCGGAGAAAAAAAGTGCAATTACATTAGCTACAAACTATTAAAATGCAACAAAATGACCAAAAATGAATGTGAAAAAGTGAATTTCTGGGCAGATAATTGTCTTTTACTAATCCTGATCTTCTGATAAAGCAAAACTGTAGACATAAATGCAGAAATTATGAAAAATTTAGTTTAGTTGTATTAACGTCCCGTTTTGAAGCAGCATTGGGATTATTTTGGAATGGACCTCGTAATTTTGAGCCTCGGTGAGGTTACGAGGACCACTCCTGAGCTGACATTTAATTAATTACTTTAATAAACCAGCAGAAATGGTATACTAGAAGCTTCATCGCATATTTTTTAATGTATACAATTCTATATTGTTAACTGTATGCCACCGGCGACCAGTAGTTGCAAAAGAGCCAATTAAGGTATGGTTAACACAAAAATACAAAAAAAAAAAACTGAATATATGTTCAGAATACATTCTTGCAAAACTTTTTTTTATTCAATGGATTAAATTCCAAAATTTGATACGGATCTACCACTGTAGTCATAAAATCACATAGAAAATTCATTGCGTTTTTGAACTATCAATTTTTACATCCATGCAAAAGTAACGTCTGACGGATGGATTTAATTCCAAATTTAATACATATCTATTCTTCAGAAGTTTTTAAACTAACTCTCTTCATTTTATTATTGTATTCATTTAGATTTGGACAACCAGACAGATAAGTTTCCTTTGGTTTTCGTTCAAGATTTGATTGAAATCAACAAATTGAAAGAAAAGACTGCTTGCCAAATTTCACTCCTCCAGCTCAAAAGATTTTTTAAGCATCATTTTCACAGAAAGACAGATGGACGGAGAAACTGAATGAAATAATTACAAAAATACGCTTTTCGGATCTAGGGAGATCTGAAACGCGAAGATTCGTCAAAATATCGACTTCAATTTTTTTTTTTTGACGATTATAATATTTTCTTTTTCATTCCTCGTATATTAGAAAATAAAAAATAAATGGCTGCTAGTGAAGAAAATATATATATTTAATTTATCCATAAATGAACTGTTCCGTTTGCATGGAAAAATAATTAAATATTGTTAGCATAAAAATTCTTCGCTTATAAGTAAACATAATAATTTTTAAATTTTCTGTTGATGTGATATATAATTAGATATAAAATATTATTAGTTAATTCATTGCTATATTTCACCTTCTGTAATTTAAAACTATCATATTCCAAAGCTAATATAAAAAATCTTGATAATTTTTTAAACAATCACTGCTCGGATAATTAAATCTTACTTTAATAAAAGCTTACAGGAACTACCAAAATGTATTTCTAAATTCATATACTTGAAAAAAAATACAATTCAAAAGAACTTACATGCATGAAAGAATTGCTACATTTTCATTAGCTTCTCAAACAATTTCAAAAATATTTTAAACATTTAGATTCGTATGTCTTATTCTTGGTCTACTCAATTAAATTACTTTCTTGTCAAAAAAAAAAACATGTTACAATGTATCTGAGTTTAAATATGAAAGATAAGAAAGCCGTGTCAAGAAAATTGTGTTCACTTCATAAAAATCACTGAAATAAATCTTTTCAGTTTATCTTTCTCATTTAATAGCAAAGAAAGAAGATTTTGACTCATTAACAAACTAGAATTTTTTGTTGAACATGAAATATCGTCGCAGGTAATTTAATTATTTCACGAATAAATGCAAATCATTTTTATTTTGAATTCCCATGCCTCGTTTGCAAATGTCAGCGACCACCTGCTTCTTTGGGTTATTTCTGTAATGTCTTTAAAACCTTTTGTGCTCTTGATTTTTATGTTTGCCTTATATAGCATAATTTATTAAAAAAAGGGTTCTTTCGTTTATGTTTCTTTAGTATTATGTGAATAACAATATATTTAAAAGATTTTTGAATGAAATTGCCATATTAAAATGTCTGTCCCCCTTTTTCATCTATGCTATGATAAATTTTCTTTTATAAACAAATTTAAAAAGTAAGTTTTTTGTGTTGTCTATTGTTAGTACTAGACGAGATAACTATAAAACGAAAAGAGCTAGTTTGATAGCACTTGATACACAGATATAGCATCTAAAATGTAGATTCTTATCAAATTATGAACCAAATCTGTCAAAGAGTTGATTAGCTGTTGGTCTGTATTTTTACATGTAAGTAAAAGCAATGACTTAAATCAATGAAATTCCGTTGTGATCATATGACTACAACTATGATTTTTGTGTCAAATTTTAGTTACAATTCAATCGGGAAAAAAAGGTATCTAAAATACATGTTCTCACGCTAGATTAAAAAAAAATATTCCGGCCTCGGTGGCCTGGTGGTAAGGACCCGGCTTCGGAACCGAAGGGTTTCAGGTTCGAGATCCGATTCCACCGACGAACCGTCATGCACGTTAAACATCCGGGCCAAACGTCCTCCCTTTGGTGTGGTGTGGTGTGGTGTAGAGTGGTGAGGGGGATGCCAGCTCAGGTGTCGTCCTCGTCATCTGACTGTAGTTCAAAATTACGAGCTCCGTCCCAAAATAGCCCTAGTTTTGCTTTAAAACGGGTATTCGATCCTCTCCAAAGATTTATATTTTGCCAATACCATGCAAGGCCTTTGCAGTCCAAGGTTCACAATTTTAAGCAAAGGATGAGGAATCAAGCCTTATTTGAAAGTAAACTACAAAGTTTGGGGGAGACTACTCTCGCTAGTTAAAGAAATCTTCAAAACTCCTTATTACTTTCCTTGAACAATATACTTACTAAAAGAGTATTGTAATTATCAAAAAATTCACGCTTGATGTTTTGACAAATTTTTCTGTTTCATACCCCTGAAGTTGGAAATTTACATTTTTGGAATTGTTACCATATGCTTATAAACACGAAAACTCAAAAACGCTTTTCCCAAGATGTTTGAAATTTAGTATATGGAATTTATAGTAAAGTTTTAGATTTTTATGCACTTTTGAGCGAAATATATTCAGAGGAATGTCATCTGTATGAGTGTTCGAATATAAGTGAATGCGATAGGTGAAAAACGAAAAAAGCTATATATATAAAATCTGGTACAAATGTTGAACATCTCGCATGTAAATTTGTGTTCAATTGTGTTTTGAACTATATACGTCAAAGGAATGATCTCTTGCCGATCTGCACTTTTACATAAATGCGAACATTCAACTTAAATAAATAAAATTTAGTGTGTGATCATGCAACTTCAATTGTAATTCTATGTAGACTTTTGGTTCAGTTGATTCAGGGAGTTGGTTCAGGGAGGAAAAAAGTGTCCAAAATAAAAATTCGATTTTCGAGTGCTTATATATTAATAACAAGTGAGGATTAATCGCCAAAATCGCACGCAATGTTCCGAAGAAATGATAGATTCAAGCCAAAGATCCATATTTCTTAACTATTGCTTACCAATGCTATATAAGTTAGTTAGTTATATTAACGTCCCGTTTTAAACAACACTAGGGCTATTTTGGGACGGAACTTCGTAATTTTAAACCGCGGGCAGATGACGAGGACGACACTTGAGCTGCCCCCACCCTCTCCACATCACGCCACACCAGCGGGAGGACGTTTGGCCTTGACGGATTTAACGTGCAACAGACCCCCTTACACGACGGTTCTTCGGTGGAATCGGGTCTCGAACCTAAAACCCTACGGCTCACGAGCCAAGAACTTACCACCAGGCCACTAATGCTATATAAGACATTCACGGATTAATCCAATTTCCATAACTTTATCCGAATAATAGGGAATAACACTTTATTAGAGAACTGATCGCATCATGTGTTCAGTTGGTTTGTCAGAAATATCGGCTATATTTGTTTCCAGATAAATTGTTTAATATATAACTTCATGTCCATGATTGCGACAAGTTGTCTGACATCTACTCCGTATTATTTTAATTGCCTTACTTAAGTTCTATTCATTGTGTACATGAACCTTTCTAATGGACATTGTCTTATAACACTTCATAGCGCTTTTAGGAACGCAAATGTCCCGTCCATCCAAATTTTATGTAATTTTACTTTTTTCTTTTTCTGTTAAACTACATAAATATTAAACATAATCTTTTTTTCAACCCAGTTTTCAACAATGTAGGAAAAATGGAATTCACATTCTATCTAATAATCACATAATGACTATTCCAACCCGTACTGAGAAACATGGACAAATCTATATGAGCGGACAACCAAGACAGCATTTGCAGGAAATAAAGTTGAGTCCTAAGGGTCTTCAGTAGCCACGGTAAAACCTTTTCGTGGGAAGCACGTCCCGTAATTGGTTGGGGTTAGTCGAAGCCACACCATTACTGGGTGGCAAGAACCAACCACCATATTGGAAGCTTCTCATCCTCATATTTTAGGTATCCCCTGGTAAGATTCACTCTCTAATAAAAGTGTTATTCCCCTTCACAGGCATAAAATTCTTGATCTTGAACTAGACCGTGATTGGCTTTCATAGCTTCAGTAGCAAATAATAGCCACGAAATATGGATTTTTGACATAAATCAAACCTAGTTTACTAATTCCACCGTGTGAATGTGAGGACTTCGAAGATTTTTCATGAAGACGTGAAAAAGGCATCTAAAAATTTTAATAACATCCAACGGGAGTTGTATCGTCAGATCTTTCTCACATATTTGCAAATAAAGGTATTATTAAATTTTGGACCAGGAATTACAATGTGAATTTTTTGCATGCTACTGGCAAATAATCTTTAGATCATTGGCAAAATCCAGCATTTTCCCTGAATAGAGAGTACGATCATTAGGGATTTTTTTCTGGTGACTAATTTCTGACATCTGGTTAATAAACAAGCATCAAAAATTCGAATCTCAATTTTGAGAAATATTTTTAGCGACCGATTGAAACGGATATTTGACATAGAAGTAAGTTTTATTCACAATATGACATAATAAATTTGATTTCATCAAGTCGTTTTGTTTTTGAATATTACGTTTTCGAAAGTACTAACGATAGTTAATTAACTCCTTGTCAGATGCGATTTCAAATTTGATACGGATCTGCAATTTAGAAACTAAGCTTGTATGCTATATTTTATCTATCTAGCTTTTCACATTTTATAGCTATCGCATTCGCTTCTATTCGGACACCTGAGCTTCTTATAAATAGATTTCGTTCAAAATTTAATAGAAATTAAAGTACATATACCAAATTGCATCTGTCTAGTTCTAGGTATTTTTGAATTATCGTTTTATCAGATAAACGATAAAAATACCAAAATTGTATTTTTCGAGAGGTCTGAAACGATAAGAGTTGTCAAATTTTCAAGTTCGAAATGTTTGAGGATCACAATACTTTCGTTTTGTATTATTCTTACTGAAGAAAATAAAATGTATCTTTTCTGTAATATGAATTTATTTCTGTATAAATATTTATCTCTAATTTTATTTAATTTTACAAAATATTTTTAAATATATTTTACTCGAATTCTTTCTTTATTTCATTAAGAGGTTTTTTTTTTTTTTTTTTTTTTTTTAGTAAACAAGTTTTTTGTGAAGATGCTGAATACATTTTTAGTGGGTGGTTTACCATTGCTACATAATCTATATCTATACTTATAATAAAGCTCAATGTGTGTGTGTGTGTGTGTTGGCGCTCTACAGGCCAGACCATTCAACCTACAGCTACCAAATTTGGCACGTGTATACCTTGGAGGCCGGGAATGTGCACCTGGGGGTTATTTTTTCGAATTTTTAATTAGAATTGTATTTATTTAAAAATAAGCGAAATTTTGGCGTGTTTCTGCTATAACTTCCGAAAATATTACCGCACAAAAAAGATTTTTACATCAAGTTAAAGATCAAAAATTTATCTTTTAAATGCTATCAATGCTTTAACATCAAAATTAAATTTCTGTTTTTAATGAATTTTTAAATAAATATTTTAACTCTATTTTTCAACAATTTCTTTCGTACAAAATAAAAATAAACGTTTCGCATTCCTGGGAAAAAAAATAGGTTTTTTCAAAATGTTGCCATCACATTGATTAAAGCTCCAATTAAAAATAAATTAAATCTTTTTGGAAATGAAATCGTCTGTAGGAAATGAAACAAATAAGAAGTACTATTTTTTTCTAAAAAATAAATTCAAGAAAAATTATTTTATGATCTTTTACACTATCTATATTATTAATCCAATAAATAAGTTTTATTTTAAGGCAAGTTTTGTTTAATATGAACAGGATATCCATTCAAATCATTGCCACACAGCTAATTTGTAAACCTTTAGTAAGACAAAGATCTGTTGCGACATAAATCGTAAATATTTTATTTAAAAGTAGCAAACGATTATTTTAATAATTATAAATTTTATTTTGTAAATAGTTGTGAAATTCAGATTGGCAACAGTGATATTTTTGGAACTTTTAATTTGTTGTTTAAAAACGATGCTAGAATTTTGAATGAAAATAATTTGATGTAAATTTGATAATATTATCTACAATGTAATAAGATTTAGTTTCATAATAAGTTTGTCTGCATTTTATTTTTGTTGACGCACGAACACAACAGATATACTAAAATGGTTTAAATAGAAAATGATTATATTTTACTTAATTCAATAAATGCTCTAATAAATAACGAATTTTTGATTTTACATAAAGCTTCTGCTGTGGAAATCACGAATAACAAAATGTTCTTGAAATACTAATATTTTAAATAAAAAGAGTTAATTTCCAAACAACTAAATCGATCACTTAAACTGACTGATTAATGAAAATTTAAATATCACTATTCAATAAAAAAAGGATAATTTTAGATTTTCCATCGATCGTTTCAAAGAAAATACGCCAATCAGTGCGCAGGTTTCTCAAGATTAATTGGCCTAAGATTATGAAAATGTTGAGTTTTTCTAAATTTTTAACATTCAAAACTTCATAAATAAGTCTTATTTGATTGTGGAAAATATAAACATTCATTCATTTATTTAAAATTTGGCGTGTCTAGAATATTTCGCAGAATATGATACCTTACTGCATTAAATTTAGATTTCATAATTTTTGAAATATATTTATAATACGGAACAAAATATTATTATTGATTTCATTTCAATCCTTTTGAAAGCAAAATTAAAAACTGAATTTTATGCTAAATCTGAGAAATTTTTGTTGAATTATTCTTTGAGATATTACATAAATTATCAAAAATATTTTGTAGTTCACATAAGACTTAAATACCGAGATATTCTGTTTGCAATACTCATATTCAATAATAATAGTAATAAATAAATAGCAATAAAGATGATAAATAAAATAAAACGCTTGGTTTTATTAAAAAATATCTTTATATTAATTGCAATTTCATCATTTTCACTTTAAATTAAAGTTGACGTTTTACCGGAAATGACAAGAAATTAGCAAAATATATAGAGTAAATTGAACGAAACGATCTAAACAAAAGTGTAAGTTTGGTATGACTATCAAAATTTGAAGATTAAAAATGTTTTGTTTGAGAATCTATTAAGAGACCAGTTACTTAAAATATTTAATTGAAAATTATAGCGAAGGTAATACTGGCGAACCGGCTGGTCGCCAAAGGCGGCTAGTTAAGAATAAATCCTGAAAATAAAATAAAATAATCAACATTATCATACTTAGATGCTACAGATTAGAAAATAGAATTTTAACAAAAAAAATTCGTCAACAAGTTATTTTGGTTAGAAGCATTTCATTAAAATTTCCCAAATAGATTTATGAATAACATTGCCATATCAAGTTTTATGCTTATTTTGCTGTATATTGAATACGTATATACATTATTCCCTCATTTTACCAAGTATTTACCCAAGGTTGCAAAAATATTGTTATCGAAAAATTTCTTAACTGACGGATTTATACTTTATAATATTTTGCATTCAATAAAAATAAAAATAGTTAAAAATATCAATGTTAAAATAATTTTCCCTTATAATATTGTTGAATCCAGATTTCAGATACTATAGATACCATCTATATATAGAATCAAAACAATGTCATCAAAACTATAATATTGTCATCAAAATATTGCAACCTATTTTTGAACTCATAAAAATTTATTTTCCTAAGTATTAGAAAATACTAAATCAACAGAAAATGTTATCAAAATTTATTGGGAAAGAAACTGCAGAAGTCACCTCGCACTGAGTCCTTTTATCAAAATAAAAATACCTGACCCTACATCTTTGCATCAAATTGCGTTCGAAAAATTTTCCGATCGAAGTCGCTGTCTGAGAAATGAACTACTTTTCAGAACGTGTATTTCCAAACATTCCTCCCTCCGGTAAGTAGAGCAAACATAAAACGCTTTCCCATTGAAGAGCGAGGAAGGCTTTTACTGAATTAGATTTAACGCTCAATTCGACCATAGAGTCACATCAGTCAACGAAAGGGAAAGCTCAAAAAAGCATGAAAATCTGCCCCCCTTTCAAAAAGAAGATGGGAACTGCCGGAGCGTTGTCATGGAGATGAACGCCAACAAACAATCATCGAGATACCACTCGAAACCGCGTTTCGCACAAATGCCGAAATACCATTAATTTCATGAAAACTTTGACGTTGCTGTTGGAAATGTAATTTTTAAGCCAATCATTTCACCTCGCTTTCCCACAATTCCGTTCGCAGATGCTCGGATCTTTTTTCCATGTCAGTCAATAAGACATTTTTCGTTTGGTTTTTGAGTTTTTTTCGAGCTTTGCAGAATTTTGGATAAACAGCACGATATTAATTAGCATAGAATCAGAAGGTTCTTCTGTATTATTCCAATATGGAATGTTTAAATATGTTTCGCTGTCTGCTTTAGAGGTAAAAATTGAGTAAGAAATTATAGCCTCGACTCTAAATTGAAAAGTTGTTCAATTTCTAGTTTTTTCTTATGTTAAATAGGTTTAAATTTTTCTAAATTAAAAATAATAAAAATACATTTAAAACAAAACATTTATATTCATTTACATTTAAATTATTTAATTCAATAAATTATTAAAATATGTTTTTTATTCAAATTTTTTAATTCGAAATCTTGTTGCCAAGAAAAGTCATTTGGAAATTAATATTTTAATTTTGAACTATCTATTCTAATTTTAACATTTTTACTAAATAAAAAAATGCAAAACCTAATTCTATATATGAATTTTTATTTAGGTATTCTTATATTTAAATATATACTTTTTATCCAATTTTGACGAAATTTGACATACTTGATTTTCAAAACAAGAGAAAGATAATTTTCAACTTTTTAAAATTTATTAAGTTTTTAAATTTATTAAGTTAATTAAAAATGAAACAGATTCTTGATGCTTTTCTGCTATATCTACAGGAATTATTATCACACAAAAATGATTTTTACCGTCTTAAAATTTTATATATATATATATATATATATATATATATATATATATATATATAT